>JANZLC010000007.1:4804911-4821326 GCA_026413385.1 Erythroxylum gracilipes | reverse complement strand
ATATTGCAATTAATTAATTAAATTAAATATAATTAATTACAAATAAATTATTAATTAGTTACAGTATAATTAATTAAAATATAATTCATTCATTCATTAAAATATTGTAATTAATTAATTAATTACAATATTTTTTACAAACCAACCACTTTTACAAACCAACCACTATCAATAGTAATAGTAATTATTCCTTCCTCTTAACCAACCATCATAATTATAATGATAATATCCATTCTCATTATTCACTATATTTATTCTCATTCCTATTACCATTCTCCTATGTTAACTAACCGTCTCTTAAATTATATAGTACAATATATTGAAGATGTTAGCTAAGATGTTGGATTAGAGTAAAATCTGGTGTAGAAAGGCCCACTAGAGCCTGTCCTAGGCTTTCTCCATGTCCAATTTGATGATCATAAAGCTTTTCTTGCTCCCTCTTAGGAGCGTGGACTATCCTTTATAGATATAAAGGATTATTTTGTATTTTTTTTAAAATTTAAGGACTGTTTTATAAATTTAAAAAATTATTCGAAATGATATTCAGTATTGACTGGTATCGATATAATACCGTAACAGAACCTAATTTAATATCAGTGCTGGTACGATATCTATAACATTGGATTGGTGACATAAAATAATGTCTTTTTTTTAATAAAATCTCTCATGAAATACATGAACGTAACTGATGCCCTGCCCTGCAGAAGGTAAAGAAATTTCTGCCTTGTCATTACACTCATGATATGGCACAATAAAAGGAAAGGCATTTTGGCGATAACAAGCAATGGATTCACTCTATACAAAAAAATTAGCCCCAGAAAGAAGAATGGATGGCATATAATCTGCTTCAGACAGTAACGAACTTTTCCTTTCCGTTAACATTTCTCTTCTCTTTCACAATATAAATTACAAGCTTTATAAACCACAAGAATATGATCAAGATAAGGTGAACTCGCTTATAACTACTATAGAACACGGCTAATTTTTTCTTAAACTACAATGCATGTAATGTAGTTCACAAAAAGGTCATTGATTCACTCCCTGCAAGTATTCTCACTTTGCAGGCCCAGTTTTCTTCTTTCCATCAACCGACACGAGTGGTTTTGCAGGCCTGTTTGTTGCTGGACTAACCCCATTAGGGACTTTCCTTGATGGAGAAGGAATTAGTGATGGAATCAAGCTCCTGCTACAAAACCAGAATCAGTACAGGAAATAAATGGGTACAAAGCAAGTTATGAAACAGATGTTGGAAGCTGAAGATTTAAACAAGGTCATCAGAGGGAAAGTATAAGCTGTCAGCATTCACACTTACCTAGTTTCTGTGCCTTTTGATGGCTTAGGATTACTCTTCTTAGTTTTAGGCCCAGGCAATTTTGGAATTCTGCTCATTGTTGGAAGATTAGATTGCCACAATATGTCAGTCTCGGAAGAATCACTGGTTGCAGCCTCAAGATCATCAGAGTCGTCAGTTGAGCCCATTTCATACCGAGTTCTATGTGTTTCAGTATCCCGGCAGTTTCTTTTGTCCATTGGAGTTTTAATGTAGGGTTGTTCAGGGTAAATTTTTGAAGGTCCTCGGTTGTGTTTCTGGTAAAAGGCTTCAGGCAATTCTCTGCTGTCTACCTCCCACTGCTCCATGGAGTTCTCATCTTTACTCGTAGCATCATGCTTGTTCACCATGATCTTATCAACCCAATGACTAGAGACTGATTCTTTGTCATCCTCCTTCCCATTCTGTGCAGGACTGCCTACGGGTGGCCAAGACGGAGAATTGCGGCGTAAATCATGTGGATCAAAGCTTCGTCTCCTTGGAAGAGGTGAAGGCCTTTTACCAAACTGCAGATCAACATATCTTTGTAAAATTTGGCCATGATTTTACAAGTTAAATCATCCAATACATTGTTATGTGGTACAAACATAAGCATAAAAAGAACATAACAATAGAAAACCTTCGTACACTGCATGACAGATAATTTTCCATATGAATGAAAAAAAATTTCTGCCAACCAGAGAATGACAGTGTCTGCAAGTTTGTTTATACGCCAATGACATAAAAAATTGATTTCACAACTATAGGATGCACATATTTACTTCTAAGAAATTGGCAGGCATAGTAGGAAATCCAAAGTTTTGTATCCAAGAAAATATTGTGCAGAACAAGCCCTACATTTTGGTGATACAGCAGCAACAGAACCTAATATTTCTCTAGTTCATGCTTTCTCCACATTGACATTCATCAAGACATTGTGTGTGTATTAAAAAACACGAATATATATCTTTACATGTATTTGATATTAGGCTGCAAGGGGACTGAGGAACAGAAAGTTTTACTTCAAGCCCTGATGGTGACTTCAACAACGGTGCTAAATGGTCCATTGGGAAGATCAACATTTTGATTGTTCAGAAAAACAAAAGCCCAAGTATTTCTGAGATGATCCAAGTGACATGGTGCTCACACGAATTGAGCTTGTATGTAAACTCAAATTACCAAGCCATACATGGTTAAGTACACAAGCTAAAAACTGTACTGCTATCAGGTGAGATCATTACCTCCATGCTACTGGCATCCTCTATAAAATGCCTATGACCTTTTGAGAAATTTCCTGTACCATGCCAACTATGTTGAGAAGGAGAAGACCCACCATATGTCATTTTTGTTCTTTCAGGTGTGCTGGATCGAGAATTCTGTGACTGGTCGGTATCTCCATCCTTCCTAGCTAAGGCTGCTTTTAGAATAGTAATCTGGAAACAAAGAAAAAATATATATAGGGATACAACATCACATGGCAATAGCAATTGCAATGGGCAGGATTGACAGAAGTAGTAGTAATAACCTGCTCTTTTAGCTCCTTCACCTCTGTGCTATCTTTATTTACTTTAGCAGCACCAAGTTCAACACTAGCAACTCGTTCAGCAAATTTCAATGTGCTTAGTGTTTCTCCAACAGCTTCTATCTCAGGACTTATATGCACAAACATGAGTGCCTTTGCCTGACCACCTGAAGGTTATAAAAGTAAAACATGAATCAGAATTCACTGAACTGGAAAAAGGAAACATAACCTTTTTGGGTAATCTTACAATTCTTACCAAGTGAATCTTGGAGTAGTTGTGTGAGTTTACTGTTCCTGTAGGGAACATGTGAACCTTTTTGAGCCAGAGCAGAGATTACATCTCCCAAAGCAGAGAGAGACTTGTTGATATGTTGTGCTTCCTTTAATCTATCCCCAGTTACCTCCGATTTGTCAACTCTTTCACTTCCTGCCAGGTCAACCAAATGCATGGAACCACGAAGCACACACCCAGAAGTGAGATCTCTTCCTTCAACATGAACCGTCAGGCAACTGAAAATATATGCAATGGCACAAGTTACAGTAGAATCACTAGACTGAACTCTTAACACCAGCACACTCACCTGTGAGAGCGGCTGCTCCTGTCATTCATTGCTGTGGAGCTCACTGCACGGTTCTTTTGTCCGAGGCTCATCAAATTTATGACATCAGATGTTGATGATACAGGAATAATAGAAGCATCTGGAACATTGATACCATTTTGGGAACTATTTCGAATTTCTAATGTATATAGGAGTTAAGAACACAAGAACCAAGAAGAGGTTCCTTAAGCAGCATGCAATGTCAGAAAAAGATAACAAAGGATATCTTCTGTTAAGACCATCAGCATCCAAGAGATCCCTGACTTGCTCATTGTAAACCTCAAGCATTTGGACAGATATACTGTAGCAAACAACATCCTTTCTTTGATTTGATAGAAGAAATAGATCAGCCAATGCCCTGTAGTTTACACCTAACCCTTCCTCTGTGAGTTCCTTAGGGCCAGTCTAGATTGATAATCAGAAAAGTAGACCAAAATTAACAATCTATCAAGAACTTACAACTAAAAGCTAGAGAACCGAAGCAAAGGAAAGAACAACAATCTATTAAACTTGTTAGGTTATATGGTTGTGATGTTCTCATTCATCTTACCATGGTATAAGTTTTGCCAGACCCTGTTTGGCCATAAGCAAATATACAAACATTGTAACCATCAAGGACAGACCTGATCAGAGGCTGTGTGTCTGAGAATACCTCCTCTGCAGGAAAAATAACAAAATATAACTGTTTAAGAAAAACTTTGACAAGGAGGACACAAAAGAAATGTGCCTCACTGACCTTGTGTTGCTAAAGGGCCAAAAACTCTGTTGAAGCTAAAAGATTTCCTTCCTTCTTTCCCGTATTTTGTTGGGGTAATTATGGTTATGTTTCCTTCATCTATGTGATCCACTGTAGTTAAACGGTTTGGTTGCCCAGGTAAGAAGGGTCTCACTCGGCAATATACCCTAATATTTCCTGATGAAATTTATTGGACGGCCATTAAAATGTGGATTAAGAGATGCATAGTGCATACTAATGAAAAAAGGTACGAAACATAAATTTAAACTTATACACAAGATACCTCTCAAGTCCTGCACCTGGTTGTACAGCTTGCGATTTTCTTCTAGGACCTTTTTGTATCCAGACGCAGCATGAGCCAGACCATTCAAATGCTTACCTAGCACAACAAAAAAGTAATTACTACTTACATTGTTCATTCCTCTTTTCTAACAGTCTTTAGAAAACACACACAAAACTAAATTATACCCAGACTGTACAACTCCTCCTGATACTTCATTTGTAAAAATTGCATGCCCTCCCTTGTTATATGAAGAGTATGTTTCAATTCCTGCGGGTCATTTGCCCCATAGTTAGTCAATGTGCAGAGTGTGACGCATTCTTTTTCACCTCTATAAAATGTCATTACCTGAATATTCATCCACTGTTGTTCAACCAACATCTGATGGTTGGATACCTTGCCTTCTAATTCCTCATGACCAAAAACCTCTGAAGAACAATGCTCCTCCAAGTTGATGCTTCCTGATGTTTCTTCTTGTTCTTGTCCTTCTGTTTCGTCCTCCTGAATCATGGCATTAGTTAAGGCAAAATCACCAACAGCTTTAAAGAAATACAAAGCATATTAAAGCACAACTGATTTGCATGCCAAACAATAGTCCAATTTATGGACGTATACTGCAATGCTATATCTTCTTCAAGCAAAACACTTACCTTTTTATCACAAGAAGATGATCTTGACAGAGGCATGTCACTTTTAGATATCTGGGCACCTATTGCAGTTGTCCTCAGCTGTCATTCCCAAGAATAATTGACCATAATGAGAGAAAATTTTATGTAATGAGAATTAGATAATTGATCTATGTTCAATGCCCAATTCGAGTAAGTAGCACTTGAAAAGTGAAAAGGATGTCTTCTTAGTGATAATGCATGCATACAAAAAGACTAGCCCTGGTAGTGCAAGAAAAAGGACTTCATAATAGCTGCTTACCATTTCACTGTGGCTTGCCAATCGATGCTCAAACTCCTCTTTCACTTTATTTAGCATAGCTTCCACAATCTGTTATCAACAAAGAGTAATGTTTTACCAGATTATCAATTAATATGTCAGACAAATCTCATGTCAGACAGGAATTCTTTGCCTGATACGTAGAAGTAATTGCTCTGACAAGTAAAACAGAAGACCAAATGGTTTCCCTCAAATTTGTCAATCTGGCACATAAAATAACTAATATAACTAGTATACCAGCAACGAGCACTCTTACACTTGGGATTTCTTCTTGTTTCTTATTGGAAAGGACTGAACGAACGAGCATATTGAGTGAATGACCAGTGCCCTGCAATAGTGGAAAACCAAAGATTTTTGTCATTGCTTACTCATTTAAAACAGAATGAAAGATACAGAGAGACAGGAGAGCTTCACTGACAGCTTCACTGGGCTCTTGACCAAGATCATCATACTGACACTGATCAGCGCTAGGCACACTATCCAGTGATGAGGAACGTGGAAAGTTCATAAATGGTTCTGAACTTTTTCTCATAAATAGTTTTCCAGATCCACAAGGTGAAGCCTTATAGTTTCCACTATATTTCCAGGTCCCAACTCCGCCACTTTGTTTCCATTCACTATATGATTTAAGGGCTAAGACACAACTCACAATCCTTGCAGATTTTCCTCCCTAAAATATCAAGGCATTCAAATCAATTTTGATTTTTGAAACACAAACAACTACTTGTGCAATGAAATGGAAATATTTACATGGAACATTTTCACTTCCAGTGTACTGGAGTTTATAGTCTCACCTGTTCCAGATCAGAGGCTTCGAAGGTTGGAATCCCCATTTCCTCCACAGCTACAAGGAAGTTTCTCACATTTTCAAAGTACTGATATGCAGATAGAGCTGCTCCATCAGGTATAATAACAGAATCTGAAGGTCCTTCCACTACCTAAAAATATTTTGGCGCCAAATTTCATTAATACAAGGTATAATTACCATTAGTAACAACAGCTAACAAAATTCAGTTGAACCATACCTTTGATACTGAACCAGGATGAACCTTGTTAAGGACGTTACACAAAATTATCCCGCTTCGCAATCCAAGCCTAAATTCTTCTTCTGAGGGCTCCGCCGGCAAATCTTTACCTCCAACAACTCCAATTGTCTTGCGAAGCCATCTAGCTGCTTCATTCCTTCTACAGGCTGCAAAACCATGTTGAAAATATCAATACGCATATCTTTTCCCGCATCTTATTCCAATATTCAACATTCCACTGAGCACATGAACAAGGTATATTTGGATCCAACCACTTTTCAGACACAAGCAACAAACATAATACATATATAAGTTAAAATAAAAGCTTATCTTTTATAGACTAAGTGTTCGAGATATCTGTAATGCATGAGCAATTAGGATTCCAGAGCTTACGAAAATATTTTTTCTCAACATTGCTAAAATTTAAAGGCGACACAAAATGCCAATGTTATTGGGAAAAAGATGTATGGAAGACGAATGCATGTTCACACAATCCATGAAACTTTTTTATTTTCCAGACGTCAAATTCGAATGCTTTACTGTGAGTCAGCCTCTCATGAATCAATCAACCACGGAATCCATTGGAGATAAGCTACCTTAAACCACCAAAGACACTTTAAGCAGAGGAAATTTGGATCGAGAACAGAAGAGAATGGTTTCTCAAAGTCACCATCAGCAAGCAAGCATAAGAAGAGGCAAAAAAGAAAAAAATGGCACATAGACACGGAAAGAATAAACGAGAGAGAAGAAAAGATTGATCATACAAGCTTCGTCAGCTTTTCTTGAAGCCATGGTATTGGTTAACTGAGTCCCATGTTGTTTAAGGACGTCTTCCACAAGAGAAACAACTGAAAAGTTACAAACTTGTGCCTCTTCTGTTGCCATTTTCCGAAACCAAACCAAAACCAGCAGTAATCTTTCAAGAATCCCAATTCAAAATTTTCCCATTTAACCAAAAAGAATCAATCTTTTCACCAACCAGAGAAAATGTAATGTATAGCTTTTATATGTACGTGTCAACAATTTTGTTTAGCTTTCATTTGTATTCTGTAAGTTAGACAACAAGGAATATGTAGCTGCTGAGAATTTTGATCACGTATAAAGGAGGGAGGAAGATTGAATTCTACGGAGAGATCTTCCCACTTTCTCTGTCTTTCTCAATATTTCTGTGTCTAATATTGAAGAGAAAAGCTAGCGAGCACGCCGAAGCTGCGCTTTTGTGGGGGAGAGATTAAAGGACCTCTTTTAAATATTTGTGTCTGTTTGCTAAAAAGAAGAAAGATAATAATGGCAATCTAGGATTACTTACACCAAGCCTAATACTTCCTTCGATTTATAATAAGTGTCGTTTCAGAGAAATGCACACTTATTAAGAAAGTTAATGAAATGTCTTATATACCCTTATTAATTACATGTTAAAGTGCCTTGAAAATATAATCTATGTAATTTGCGTAATTAAGATGTGAGAAATTAAAGGTTAATTTTGGAAATAAAATTATAAACATGCATACAAAATCAAGAATGACACTTATTTTGAATAATTAAAATGTATCTAAAACGACACTTATTATGAATTAGAGGGAGTATTGTTTTGTATTAGTTAATCTATAGTATCCCTTCATTACATAAATTAGTTTATGCATCGCAACGCCACCTACCTATACTTCCATTTGTATTAACTTATATCTTTTACAACAACAATAACAAGATTCTTACAAAGACGTTAACAAGAGGACTAGAAATAATTAATCTTACTCCTAATTAACACAAAGGTTCTAAAAATAAAATAATAAAATAAATATATAAAGATAAAAATAAAAATAAAAATAAAGATAAAGATAAAGATAAAATGAGTAAATATGTAAAGAAAACAAATAAATAAATAACTGAAAGAGAAAAAAAAAGACTAATGAAACAAAAAGAAAATTTAAATGCTAATAAAATCCAAAAGAATTGAATGTAAAAGTTCGAAAGGTTATGTTAATATAAATACCTTTTTAAGTAGGATCCTCTATCTATATTCTAGATCATCAAAGTTTTTTTTTATTGAAGGTTAAGTTCTTAGTAAGCTCTAGTAAGGCAATATTCTTCTTGATCACTTATCTTCAATTCTTCTTGAGTCTTTCTCTTCTTTTTTATATTTTTTAAGTACAATCTTCTTATGTCTTTTTTCTAAGGCATCAAGATCATCTTAACAAACTTAAATCAACTAAGTCTTTTTTTTAACTTATTATCAATATTAGTCACCATCAACTTATTTTTTATTATTAAAATTTTGACCTTTTCTGTTCGTATAATGTTGCACATATAACATAATATTCTCATCTTCGCAACTATTACCTTTTGACTATATACCAGTTTGATGGGCTAATATTATGTCCTATAAAGCATGGTCAGCCTAATTACTAAAAGATAAAATATACCTTTTAGCCTAAATAATATCTTCTTATCACGCAAAATTTTTAGTGCCCCTTTGTTTAAACCATCATAATTTGATATGGTGCACCATATTGTCCTTTATCTCGCTAGTACTTTGGATGATAGATCCAAAGTACTTAATTCAATCTTTCTATATATAGTATGACATATATTCTAATCTTCATCAATTTAAAGCCATTTGACTCTAACATATCCCTCCAAAGTTCTAGTTTACCCTGTAAAAATTTTATATACTATTAATTAAAAACTTGAATAATAACATTGGAATTGAGCGTATCTTTTAAACACAAGTTTGAACATTGTGCCATACTGATTGTTACTAATCGTATTGGCCAAAAAGTGGTACCAAACAAAAGAGTACCATACCGAACTTTGGTATCAGTTAGTATTGGCTCGTTCAGTCGACATTGACTAGTACTGACAGGTAATTAAAGTATTGGTCAAAATTTTAAGGTTTAAAAAATTTAGGCCTGAATTGAAAAAACTTAAAATTTCTCCTACATATAATAATTACCTATACATAAAAAGAAATATGATAAAAGTGTCTACAATTCATTTAATAAATAGTGAAAGTACAAATAAGAATGAATTAAATAATTTTTTATGTGATTAGACTTATACAAAGTGATTATAGGTTATATAACTAAACATATTGGTTTAACATAATTTATTTATATTAAATAAATATTTTTTAAATTTATATATTTCAAATTTATGATTTATTTACTTTTTAGTGTATAAGTCTTAAAAATTATTATAACTTTTGAAATATGTAAAGATAACATTTGAAATTAAATTAAGTTATTATAAATGCATATTTTTACTTTGTATTATTCTTAATTTTATATTTATATAGGAGTTAAATGATTTTTTTAAAACTTTGTTGTGAGAAATATGTAAAAATCATATTAATAGAAATAAAGAAATATTTATTATGTCAAGTTTATATTATTATAATCATTTGAGATAAGATTGAAGTAAAGTAAAATAAATTATCTAAAATAATATACTGAGAAATTTTTTTAATTTGATAAAATGAAGAGACTATTTTATAATTTTAAAAAATGATTTAAAACAATATTCAATATTGACTGTTACTGATACGATATTATACTAGAGTCAAATCCGATATTAAATTCAATACGGTATTGATAACATTGCTTTTAAATATACCAAAGAAAAGATGCTTACTGTCTTTTGGCTGGTGAGGTGGTTTGTTTTAAATTGCCCATATTTGCATTTCACATTGAGAATGGAGTATGTTTTGCTTCTGCATAAAGGTTGGGCATGCGATAATGATTAGGCAACTTAAATGAACAATAAAGAAAATAATAGGCAGATGAGATGATTATCACAATTCCCTTTTTCTATTTTATATTTCCTTCTTTTTGCTCTCAATAAATAAATTGCAAGTCTCGACCATATCTGCTTCTTTTGGCTACAAAAAGATTATTAGGTAATTGGTTACTTTCACTCATCAACATTTGAGTTGTTAAACAATCAGTCTAGTTACCCACCTAAGAATGTCGAGGAACCAGTAGGAGGTTAGCTACATGTAACCTATTTCATCAAAAGTGAAGAGAATGGGCAACTCGTAGGACACATTGTATAAAGAAGAGAAAATGACAAAACTCCATAACCAGTCCCCCAAGAGAAAAGGAACACCACCTTATCCTGAAATAAATATACCTAAAAATACCCTTTTTCATAAACAATATATACGCAAGTGTTGGAGAGATGGACAGCTCAACCATTTCCCTCCAGCGCGCACAGGTATGAGTATTTGAAGTTTGAACACATGGCTGCAAGCCGAGCCGAGGCAAAATATAGAGAAGAGTTGGCAAAAGTAGGGGCCCGGTGGAGTTAGCTGTTTGAAGTTGACAAGGATTTGTGCATCAGAAGATTTAAAGAACAGACCAAGTCAATTTTATATTGCTACAAAGGTGAAGATGAAAAAAGCAGGCCCCGCTACAACCATTATCGTGCTTTTTTTTCTCCAAAGACCTAAGCTTACATTGCCTATTTTGTCGCTTGCTGCCTTTAATATCCTAATAATGCCATTCTTTTATTTATTTACCCCACGTCGTTAGTTCGATTCTTAAAAAAACGGGAGTCACTTATTGGTTTAGGTTATAAATGTAGGATTAATACGGGTTAGATGATCACTGACCTTAATGCGGAAGCGATTTAATCGTTATGTTGCCTTCTACTCACGTAATTTTAGACTCACGAACACCGTATCCTTAATGATTACTAAAGTCACCGTAAATATCACGCCTTAAATCTTGCACATATCGATAGCCAATCTATGAGAGAAATTGATATCTTGAGAGACTAGGATTTTCTCTATCTTCTCTATCGTTATGTCGATTGAACCTCATTTAAACAAATTAAACAGAATGTTCCCTTGCGGTTATTTTCTTAACTGCTCCCAAACGAAACACAACTCTTCAAGTTGATGTTATGGCTGTTAAAGAAAATACAACAATATATATAACAAGTTTTCTTATACCATATAAATTTGAATAATTTATAGTGTCATAAAATAAAATGTTATGCTGAGACATTTGCACTTGGAATTTATCATCGACCCTAAACTTCGATGAAATTAAATTCTCGACCTGTCCCACAATTGTCATTTTAGTTTCTTCTAAGGAACACTCAATCGACACTTCAAACACGATAAGAAGCACATGGTGCAGGAGATGATCAGTCTAAATCAGGAGGAAGGCAAATCAATGTTGGTAACTATCAAAAAGATGTGTCCCTCTAAGCTCGGACATCAACAGTCCCACAGCTTTAACTTTAAGACATTAACATACTTAATGTGGAAAGAGTAGGACTCCGACTGTAGGCCAAACACAACATCTAGGGCAAACTGGTCTGCAATTTACTTACACTATTCAAAAGATTGTTTCTTAAGCTTGCTATATGTCCCCCGTCCCCCATAATTTTTGAGTCCATGCTTAGCTGTATGTGTTATACCGGTTAAATGGGAAGTGTTGTCGAGGATCACTTAGGCTTACCTACGTTTGCAAGCGTCGTCGAGCCCCCAACTAGTCCTATGGCTTAGTATGAACATTTACTCTTCATCTATTAATTAAATAGATTAGGAGAACGCATGATATCCTTATTCCAATAGGTCTACCTTAAATTGAATTGATTGTTGTTGAATTAAGGAAGGTTCTAATCTATGTTTGATAATAATAAAACATATTTGCTATGATATTTATTTTTTGTAATTAAGACAAAATTAAATTATTCAAACATGTTAATCAATTAACCTAAAAGGCATATTTGCAATATTCAATATAATCCTTTTTATACCTTTAACTTGGTCATTTTAATACTTTAGGGGTTATTACCTATAAATACATGAGTTTTCGGTTGGATATTTTTATAAATTGAGGGAAATTTCAAGCATTTATACAACTTGTGCATTCATTATGAATTGGTTTTATGTCCTATAGCATTAAAGTAAGCAAGAAAAGTTGACTCAAATTATATACTTCGATTGATTTTAATGCTTTGTGGAATTCAGGAAAGCTAGAATTCCATCGTCATCGTCAAGAAGATTGTAAAAAATGATTCATCTTTACACAAGGAAAATAAAGAGATTTTAAAAAATATTTCTCTTCACGTAATTGCAAGAAGAGTTTAGCAACATCTCCCTAAGTTCTGTAGAAAAAAGTTTATAAAATTGAATTGCTATCTCTCTTCCCTACTTTCCTTAATGTTGCTTTTCATCCAAGTAATAAACTCATTAATAGTAATTATATTTTTTTATCATTAAAAGATTGATTTAAACATCCCTTGGTTCAATAATATCCTCCTTTTGATAATGATAAAACATTTATGATATTAGAGGATAATAATAAAATTATGCATATAAACAATATCAAGATGGTGATTAGCTCCCCTTTAATTCATGCATAAGACATAATAAAATATTAAGAACATAATTCAATATCAATAACAAAAGAGATATTTAATATCAAATAAATATCCATACTGGTGAACCAATGGCTAGTGTGGTTGACTAGTATATATAGCCATTGTAATAACCCGTTCTCCATATTAAGGGTTAGAGCTTTAGTTGTAATTAGGAATTCATGAATTGCATTTCATTTACATGCATATCATTAGCATACACACATAAATTATGAATTATGAATTATGATTTTGTACACATTGCAAAGAATGCATATGCACTCAATTGACTTATTCTGGGGTATGAAAAGATTAAAACGTTCATGATGTGAATTGTGAAACGTTTATGTTTTGAATTTTGGTTTGATTGATTACAAATAGTGAATTTGAAATTAATTGATATAATTAGAACATTGAGGAATTACATGTATATTTGATATAGGAAAAATGCCAAGTAGTAAGAAAAATTGATACATAGAAATTAGGATGATTAAGCCTATAATTGAGTAACATTTGGCATTGATTATTGTGTGTCTAATGAATTAGTAAGTTGATGAAAATTGGCAGCTGTGATTACATAACATATGACTTAGTATTATTGGTGACACAAGGCAGTATATTTACTTGATAAATGTTGTACATGCCTTTAGACATATGGCAATTTAATTTGGTGACACATGCCATTGTAGTAAGGTGACACCTAATACCTTAGGTGGAAGCTTCAACAGGAGCAAGTCTAACTAAGCTCATTCTTGTTCTTCCTTCCTCTCACACACCACTGAAACACTCTTCTCTTTCACCTCCCTGTGTTTGTTTATGATCATGTCCGGATGTACAAGTCATGATGTATAAATGATTAAGATTTATGAATAAGGTTACATATACGGAATGATCAATTAATCATGCATTGAACACGACACATATACATGTGTAAATTTGAGTTTTTATATGATTGATCAAGTAGTGATGTGTACATATGTGTATTGCTTGATTTAGAGGTACAATGCGAATGACACCATCCAGACATTGCTAGTTCGTCGAGGCAATAGCTAACTGAGGTGTACTGTGAGTAACCTAGATGTGTGACGTCGATTAGAAACATGTTGTAGCACCCCCTGCCCTAGGGTATATATCGGGATGCTCGGAGAACATTCCGATACATATCCTATGATAATTTAATCACCTCATTCACTTAACATGGTATCATCTATTTTTATTCTCTTATAAACATCATAAGAAATTCATAATATTTAAAAACCAAACTTTCCTTATTTCATTTCATAAACACCAAATGTCTACATTGTATCTATCAACACTCATACTTATACAACATCGTAGCCTAATACAAAAATGTGCTCCATAAAAAAGGAAAATACAAAAATCTATCTAATCTGTCCATATCCAGCTGACTAACCTTTGAGCCATTTCTTCTTTTTCCCAAAAGTGTAAGTCTACATAGCTTGTAGCGTCCCTCAACAGCTAAAGTCGTCTCTTGGTCCTGAAAAGTCAACGTTAAAAATTTGATGAGTTTTGCGAACTCAATGAGGTAACCATCATCGATGGTTCACCCAATTCATGCAACATGTCATACATATACATATATTTCACAACCTTGCATAAATGATCACATATCACATTCTCACTTAAGAATAAGCAATTTTTCATTTCAATCAATCAAACATAATTAGTAAAATGCATATGAAATACGCATGAGACTCATTGCCGATTATTATGTTGTTGTGACCGAGTGCCTAACTGTCCCGTATCTATTGTGGATATCGGGCTCATTTATACTGTCCTTTATCCGCTGGAAATACAGGGCTCTTAATCACATTTAGTGCTTTAAGCTTTTTTTCGATGGCTACTCAAGTCACAACTCTCATTATCTGATTATGCATTCATGCATGGAATTCATCTCTCATTATCAATCATGTCATGAAACATTTAGTTCGTCACATTCACATTCAAGTAACACTTCAATATCTCATTCATATATCACAATCATCGGACCTTCATTGTCTAGAATCAACATAATCAAATCACATTCATTCAATAAGTCAAACATAAACTGAATCAAACAATTAATCAAGTGACACCGTCTAGGTTACTCACAGTTTGCTCTAGAAGCTATTGCCTCAAAGTCTCGGCAACGTCTGGATGACGACGCTCTATATATTCCTCTATATCATGCAAAACATACACATATCATGATCTTGCACAATTGTATAAGTGTCTATTAATACACACATATGTATATGAAGCATGTACAATGCATGCTTAATGACATTCCCTAAGTATATATCCTTAATACAAGTCTAATCATCAATTCATGCTCTTCCAACCGATTCCCTCAATTTCTTTCCATCAATCTTTTTAAATTAAAGGAAAAGGTTTCCAATTTTTATAAAGAGATAGAAAAATGTGTTAGGAATCTATTGGTTCAAGAATTACTGCATTTGGAGGTCGGATGATGTAGTTATGGCCAAAAGAGTCAAACATGATTATGTCCTTAATTATGTTATACCTGTTTTGGCACAATTGACATAACTTTCCCTAGAGATATCAGATTAAGGTTTTCTTAAGACTGTTTCGAATAGACCTTCTAGATCTACAAATTTCATGAAG
The DNA here is from genome assembly GCA_026413385.1 of Erythroxylum gracilipes. Classification (NCBI taxonomy): domain Eukaryota; kingdom Viridiplantae; phylum Streptophyta; class Magnoliopsida; order Malpighiales; family Erythroxylaceae; genus Erythroxylum; species Erythroxylum gracilipes. Next base: position 4,805,916 of record JANZLC010000007.1, on the reverse strand, counting down.
ACTATAAAGAGAGATTTTGCCATTTGGAGGGTGAAAATATACGGACCGTGTGGAATTACACGGGCAGACCGTGTACTGCTCGGGTCTGATGGCCTTTTTGCATTTGGAATACACGGTCAGTGTTAATTTACATGGCCTGACCATGTATTCTTTGGATTTTTACTCAATTCTCCTTCTCCAAGAGATATCCAATGGACCCTATACCCATTCTAACATCACTTTCACTCATAATCTTACCAAATTCATCTCTTCTAATGCAATATCACTTCGTAACAATTCAAACACCAATTAGATTTCATTAACTCTCAAATCTCAACTCATTTAATTCATCATCTCAAGTGGATAACTTCTTCAAGTATGCCAAATTTCAACTCAACATCATCCATACACATTTCATATTCCCTACTTGAACGTAAACACTCAAAACATAACACATTCTTATACACTCAAAACAGAACACAACATATACATTCATCCAACAGTGTACTATGCCCAGTTCTCACTTTCATATCAAATTTTGGGATTCTTAAAGATAGAATTTAAATCAGATGTCTTCACCAAAAATGTAACCATATGTCTTTAGTTTAATCCAAACTAAAAATAATCTCATTTGGATAACTAGAAAAAAAGTTATGGCTAAAACACTAAAGCATACGCAGAGATCATATTGCTACGACATTTTCCAGATCAACTACCAATTTTGCTTCCAAATCTTACCCGAACATAACTCATACAAAGATCATCTTTTCTACTCCATCTACTCCTCAGTCTCAAATCTATTTTAACTCATCCATTAACATAAACAGGTCATAAATGCTTTTCTATAATCATCAACTTCCAATTCTCATTAAAACATCCTTTTCACAACCAATCCATCTTAAAAACATGTGTAGCATAACTCATAGTTTCTTACTCATCATATACAACATCAATCATCCATAACACAACTCCTAACCCATTAGGAAGCTAAGGATTTAAGTGTATTAAAGCTTGACGAATTGCTTG
>JANZLC010000007.1:4782288-4795365 GCA_026413385.1 Erythroxylum gracilipes | reverse complement strand
ACCAATAACGTACACTGACTATTAAATGGTGCATCTACAATTAGTGGCACACCATATTATTTCTATCTTTTATAACAGTGTTAAAATTATTGTACCAATGGAATTATGGTGTAAAGCACCTATGTTGTGAAGAACTAAGTTTCATGTAATATTTTATTTAATTTTCCTTTAATGTTATCACCCTTTTTATTATCCCTATTGTACCTTTATCTAAACCTCACTAAAACCTTGTAACGAAACCTTTTGGTTCTTGTTTCTAGTTTACTTATAAGTGGTGGAGTATAATTTTATTACAAGCTTATGGTTAATAATCCACCTATGTATTGATTTAAGAGTTCTTACACTTTCCACCTCTAACCCTTTGAGTGCATTAAGTGAATCATTAGTGAAGTTGTGAAAATTTGGGCTTTTGATTTCAAAAATTATCTATATGAATGCTATTGATATTGACTAATGAAGGTTGATTCTAGGATGACTTGAATCTAATTGTATATTAATTTAATTGATATGACATGATGATTTAAGGTGTGGTGTGGATGGATAGGTTGAAGTTAATAAGTGATGCTTGTAAGTTTGATGACTTAGATTATATTTGCTTAAGGAAAAGCAAAAGCTTAAGTGTGTAGAGGCTTGATAAACGATATTGACTATATTTATTTACCAATATTTAGTGTGATTTACTTGTTATTTGAGAGGTTTATGGTATTTTTGGTGCTTAATTGTCTTTATAGACCAAAAGGAAAAGAATTGGGGCAAAATCGAAAGAACTGAAACAACTTTGGAGATAAAAAATTTTGTATAGGGATCGTGTAAGTCACTATAAATGTGTTAAGATACATGCACATGTATGTGAAATACACTATTGTGTATGTAGCTGTGTAATTTTCTACAATTGTGTAAAGTCGCAATTTAGAGGAAATTTTGAGATACACGATCACCTATATAGTCATGTAAATGTAAGTGACCATGTATATTTTAAAAACCCTAGTTTTTGATATAAAAGGAAATTATAAAGAATAAAAAAAGAAACAATTAAAGTCAAATTAAACACCAAAAAAGGAAAGAAGAAGTGGTTTTAAACATAGGATAAGAAAAATATAAAAATTACCGTATGAGTTCTAGTAGAGAGCAACCTTTGATCCAAATTTTAAGAAGATTTCATTAGAGATAAAAAGGGGATATAGATTATGGATTCTTTTATTTGTAATTTTTCTTATGAAGGATTTGTTTTCTATGTTTAGGAACTAATTTGTTTAGTAACTAGATGTGATAAACCCTTAGTTAGGATGGATAGTATGATATATTCTTTTATCCAATGCAATTTTATTGATTGATTATGATTCAACTATGTGTTTATATTCTTGAACCAATATGTTTGGGATAATAGTCCAATGTTTGATTTTATATGATTGAGGTTGAGAAATCCTTTTGTTTAAATAGATCTACTATAGTTGGAAGGAGTTATATGTAAACCTAGAGATAGGATGATATAAATACTCTAGATTAGAGTTAAGTCTAATAATGAAATTCACGAACTGAGTAATGCAATTAGTGGCTGCAATTGGCCTCGGGCAGGGCTCAAGCTTTGGTTGCCCAAGCCTGGTCCTACTCGAGGCTCGACCATTGTAACAAAAATGACATAATTTTGAACCTTTATTTTTAAAAAAATTGGCTGGGCCAAGTTCAGGCTCCGTAGTCTCTGGCTTGAATGGTTTAAGGATTGATCGAGCTTTAAGGGGCCCGACCTAGCCCATTGCCATCCCTAAATGCAATCTTAGGGGTTTTAACTAGAAAGAGGTTTCAGTTGATCAACTGAGGGTTAGTCATTAATAGTGTTGAGAAGATATTAACATAAAATAGAAATTTATGGTGTCCAATAATCAATAATTTACTTGCAAGATAAAGGGTTAAGATATCTTAGAGGGTTTTATCACCTAGGCATTACTTGTTTGATATCATTTAATCGTAGTGCTTTCTTCATCTTAGTTCATTATTGTGTTAAAAAACTTAGTTTAGTTTAAATTAACTCCACAACTTGATTCAACTGTTAGATAATAGAAAAAAGGCTTAATAAGAGACTATAAGTGGGATTAACCTATACTTGTCAATGCTAGCTATAACTATACCATGTACTTGCGGTTAAAACTTATAATATAAAAAACACAACCATCCACATCTTTGAAAGTAACCTAAGCAACTTCCTTACCATTTCAACATTATCATAGGATTCCAAAGACCTTTGAGAGCATTAATAATATCAATAAATCGAGTGTACATACTATATATGCTTTCATCATGCTCTATCTGAAACAATTCAAGTTGATGTGTTAGTATGCTTACTTTTCTCTTCTTTACTTTTTTGGTTCCCCTATGTGTAATTTTAAAAATATGTTAAATTTCATGAGTCGTTTCACACATAGAACCCTATTTAATTTATTTCTTTTTAATGCACAAAAAAGGATATGCATGGCCCTAATATTGAAGGAAACTAATTCTTATCTTGTCTTGAGGTTCCCATTCTTTATTCAATTTGAGTACCTTTTTGTTATATATAATTTTCTTCTAAATAAAAGGACCATTTGAAACTACTTCATTAGGTCTACATTTTCAGCCATTAAGAAGACTCATCCTAGTTTTTTAATAAGGTAATTATTACCATCAAAGAAAGGTAGTTTACTAATGCTTTGTCCCTCTTAATTGAGTGATGATGATAATGCCCCTAAATATGCCACTATGATCTTTGATATAGGATTTTATTAGAAATACTAGCCTAATATACTTGTTTTGACATTACTTCTTAGTCTTTAATGGCACCTAAGAGCGAGTGAATTGGAGGTTTATAAAATTCAAGAATTTTTCTTCCTAAGGAAATTAATTTAATAATAATTAATATATATATTTATATAATAAATGGATTGCTCAATATAAACCATTCAAACAATCGAATAATAATTTAAATAGAATGAGAAAGAGAAAATGCAAACCGATTTATAATGATTCAACAAGTAACCCTTGCCTATGTCTACTCCTATGAATCTTCTTGAAATTCTATTATAATTCCTTTTTTAAGGCGAAGAATAACCTTTATGCAATATTTTTCAATAAAAAGGAACCATTTTACAATCTTCTTCTAAAGTGAAAAGGAACTTCAATCTCACTTAGGTCACCCTAAATACAATAATATAATGCTCCAACCAAATTTTACAACTCAAAATACTTCATTTTATCACTTGATAATTCCAAAGAAACTTATTCACACAAATATGAGACAATGATGCTCAAATTATTAAAGAACACTAAAAAATGTGTGTAAAATACATCTAAAAGCTTCTTGATAATAAAAATAATAAGAAAATAACTATTTATAGTGAGATAAGAACTAGCTCTTATAATGACTATTTGTAGAGCACTAATTGACTAGTATGCAATAAAAGCACCATGTTTATTAGTCATTATAACACTAGTTGACTAGTAGGCATATTAATTGACCAATACATTAACCAAGGTCATAACAAACTCATGATACATTAAATTTAACAACTTTAACTTATATTGGTCAACCACTAACTTGTATAGGTCGACTAATCACTTTACAAATATGATTTTTACAACTTTAAATGCTCAAACTCAATTTGTTTAATTCATAATGCAATTATGAATTAAACACTTCCCAAAATATTTCATAAAGTTTATTTAAAATGTCAAGAGGCTTTTATATTAAAACTAAAAGCTTCAATTCCTCTTGATGAATGAAAAGACTTATGTAATAAAGTGAAATGAAATGTTTATGTATGGTGAGCCTTTTAGAACATCAAAGTGATTAAATGACAATTAACATTACAAACTAATGAATGACCTTAATAAGCCTTAATCTTCTTTTATTCTTGTTTTAAGATTCATTTTGATGGTTAGAAACTTCAACTTACTCTTTATCAACTTCGTAAGCTATCTTTTTGAGTTTATAAATTCATTATGTTCTTTTATTGGTTTTCATCAAAAAAATAAACTCATTAGTAGTAATTATATTTTGTTATAATCAAAAGACCAATTGGAACCTCCCTTGGTTAGAAATATTAGTGAGAGGAAGTTTGTTTTCTTAGTTCTATATGTTGATGATAGTTTACTTGTTACTAATAATTTAAGTATGTTATATGAGAAAAAGTTTTTGTTTCCATAGTCTCATACGTTGATGATATCTTACATATTGCTAATAATTTGGGCATGGTACATGAGACAAGATATTTTTTCTCTAATAATTTTTAGATGAAAAATATGAGAGAGGCATCTTACGTAATATGAATTGAATTTTTTTGTGATAGATCATAAGGACTATTGGAATTGTCTCAAAAAGTTTATATCAAAAGAATTCTAAAGATTTTTAATATAGTATTCAATAGGTATAGTTTGTACTCAGAAGGCCAAAATTTTAGTCTCGTGCAATATCTAAAGAATAATGTAGAATGAAAAAAAATGAAATCAACTCCTTATGCTTTAGTTGTAAGTAGTTTAATATATTTATAAATTATAAAATTATACAAGATTAATGAGTTCAACGATATAAAGTAAGTATTAAGGTACCTACATGGAACAAAGAACTACATACTTGGAATTATAAAGATTATACAATTAGGCATATATCAAAGAAACCTTGGAATTATATATTGGAAAGCTATAAAGTAAGTATTAAGGTACTTGTAAGGAACAAAGAACTACTTACTTATGTATTCACGATTTGATCATTTGAACTTGATTGGATACTCAGATTCATATTTTTTTAGATGTCTTAATAACAAAAAATCCATTTTTTTTAACCTTTTTCTTTTAGCGAATAGAGTAATATCATAAAAGAGTGATAAATTATCATTACTTCATCCACTATAGAAGACAGTTTGTGACATGTTTTGAAGCCATAATTCATGCACTGTGGTTATGGAATTTCATTTTAGGACTTGGGATTATCGGTACTATTACCAAGGCCCTTAATTTTTATTATGATAATTTCACAAAGAACGATAAATATTCAAAACATGCCAAACATTTGTAATTAAAGTACTTTATAATTAGGAGGAAGTTCAAAAAGAGATAGTGTTTATCGAGTATATTAGTACTGATCTAATGGTAGCATATCTATTAACTAAGGGTTTAAAACCGAAGATATTTAAGGAATATGTACATAGAATGGGTCTTGGCTATACCATCAAATGAAAATTAATTTTGATTATGTTGGCACTCTAAGCTCATTTATATGTTTCTAATTCTGCATTAATGATTTTCTATTTTATAATAGTCTACACATTTATGTTTTATACTTTAATTAAAAAAAGTTTATGAGATATAATATGCAAACCATAATGAAATTTGTTTATATCATTATTTATAGACCTAGAATAGTGAGTAACAAATATTGTAGTATATAGAAGGATATATGTTGCATAGATAATATGTAACAATTATAACTCTTTTTTTTGTTTTATCATACAAAGTTACTTATGTTAAATTTTTAAGATTTATTTTTATTTACTTGAAGTTGTGTTATTTAATTTTATCATTATTTTATGGTTATACCAAGTGAGAGAAAGTTAGAATATAGCCTAACGTTAAGTTAACAATTATGCTTAAGTCCAATTAAGAATTAATTAGCTAAATAACCATGACTATTCACTTGATTATGTAATTGATGTATCATATTAAATTATAGAAATATAAATTGGACATTTTCCCACCTATTAAGGTTTACAATAATTGTATGCTAAATAATTCATCAAAAGCATTTATAGACAAAAAAGGTTAAAGAAAATAAATTAATTTGTTCATAAAAAATTATAATATGTCAATTTCAATAAATACTTCAAATATGCATGTATATATTATATTGAGAGGGTTTGTCCTCAAGATTTTATGATTAATGTTTTATTTAGAAAATTGAACTATACTTCCCATTAATGTTGTATACAACAACAACAACAATAACACTTAGATAGATTCTCGCTAAAATGTGGGGTCTAAGGAGATCCAATAGTATACAACCTTAACCCTACATAGTAGAGAGACTATTTTCGATAGACTTAAATATAGTGTAAATTAATAATAATATAAAATATCAATAAATACGTATAACTAAACATATAAAAGTATGTAATACAATACCTATAAAACATGGTAAAGATTAACAATACAAGATAAAACACGTAAATAAATACACAAACTAGGACAAAAAGAGATAAGTACAAGAATAAATCATATTAGTCATTACAATGAAAAGAGAAACTACTTAGGCTAAATAATTATGAGAGAAGTACTACATAATAAAAAAAATATTAAGGCTATCTATAAAACAATTCACTCGAAGTAAAATGTTTAGAGGACTTAAGAGAATGATAAAGATCTCTCTATATGAGATCCTTTATCGGTATCTTAGTACGCCAAAGTTTTCTATTGCGGGTCATATCCTTGGTAAGTTCTAACAAAGTCATATTATTCTTGATCACTTCACCTTAGTTCTTCTTAAGCTTTCATTTTTTTCTTTTACAATCTCTAAGTACTATTTTCTCGTTTCTTTTTACTGGAGCGTTAAGATGTTTTCTTTTAACATGCATGAACCAACTAAGTCTCGTCTCTCTTAATTTATCATTAATACTGGTCAACTTTAGTTTGTCTCGTACGAATACATTCTTGACCTTATCTCTTATAGTAAGGTTACACATCCAATGAAGCATCCTTATCTTTGTCACCATTAGCTTGCAACTCTGCCTTATTTGATGAGCCAACACTCTTTAATATATAGCATAGCTTGCCTAATCACTAAACTATAGAATTTACCTTTGAACTTGAATGACATCTTCTTGTCACTCAAAACTCTTGATGCAATTCTCTATTTAAGTCATCTAGATCTAATATAGTGGACTATATCTTTATCAATCTCTCTATTTCTTTAAGTGATAGACATTAGGTACTTAAAACACTCTTCCTGTGGTATAACTTTTAAACCGATCTTTACCTCTATATCAAAATCCACCCTATGGCCTAAAAAGATATACTCTAAATACTCAGTCTTAGTTCTGCTCAATTTAAAACATCTCGATTAAAACGTATCCCTCTAATGTTCTGTCTTAACATTTACACATTTTTTGTCTCATCCACTAAGATAATATCATTAGCAAATAGTATACACCAAGACATATCCCTTTGAATATTCTTGGTGAATTCATCTATCACTACTGCAAACAGAAAAAGGTTTAATAAGGAGCTTTGGTGTAGCCAATATTAATAGAAAATTTTTTCGTATCTCCTCTGGTGAATGCTGTCGCCTGCAACCAAATATAAAAAAATCAACTTGTAACACAAATTAATGTAGTAGTGATAAGTCGGGATCGTTCCCACGAGGAATTCAGACGTTAGTAGTTACGCAATAAAATGGGGGGTTTTGTGATTATGAATTAAGCAAAAATTAATTGAAATTGAAAAAAATAACTAAAAACAAAATAATAAGAATTTAACAATCAATAGAAATAAATCTTAGTTTTCGGTCTCCTTCGTTATTGAACTTGCGTTGATCATCGACACTAAAAATAACCAATTTATTAGTTCAACATTCGTCGTGATAAATTTCTTTACCTATTTTCTCTTATGTTTAGTTAACCAAAACATGTATTTGAATTAACCCTTATTAATTAATAACCTGGATACGATCTCAGATTTAATTAATTAATAGCTTTACGAATTAAGAAAATCGACGAACTAGACAACATACATACGATGTACATTTAGCTTAGACAATTATTTTTCTTAGAATCATGTCCCTAACGTAGTAGACAAAAATCTTAGTCGCTACTTTTGATTAAAAGAATTGAATTTCAACTTGTTTAATCTAGCAATTGATTGAATAAAAATAAAAACTAGTTGCGCACCTAATTGTCAATTTAAACAATCAAATAATGACCCAGAAAAATAATTGATACTTGACTAACAAATCGATTGAAATAAAGAATATAAATCTTACAATATGCAAGGTTCAATAATTAGGATTTCGTAAACCAAAAAATAAAAATTTAGCTACCCAATATAATGATTTTTCTAATTATTCCGATTGTTACTGACGTTTGGACTGTTATAAGCGTTACTCTTCTTTGCTATCTGTTCTCCTAGATGCCGCCACTAGTCACCTTACGCATCTGTCCTTCGTGATTTTCGTTGTGTCTCTCGCCTCCCTTCTGCTGTCTCGTGCGGGATTTCCCAATTAAACACACTGCCGCCGCCTCCTTCTATTCTAATGTACTGTCCACTGTCGCGTATATTCTTTCCCCAATTTAACGCAACCCTCTTAATTTTGCTAAGCCTCTCATCTGTCACTGTAGATGATGGGACAATTAAAAGTTTGAGGTTCCTTTAATTCACACCTATTTCACCTTGTCTTCCATGTGCCACCGCCCTCCTCACTTGTCTACACTGTATCACTTTTCAATTAAAAGCCTCTCTTTTTTTTTTCATGCCCCCTAACCCTTGTGTCACTACCGTTGTGCCTTCTATACGTGTTGCCTCCCATTTTATTTCACGCTCCTCTCTTTGCGTGCTTCTAGCTCATTAATTCCTTGTGCGTTGGGTGACTCTTGTAGCGTCTTCGCGTTCCGAATTAATTTGCTCCTGCTTGCTCTTTGGGTGCTCCTCAAAACGGCGCCACCTATCTTGTTGTGTTTCTTGCGTTTTTATTCCACGTGTCCACTATGCTTCCAAGAGTCTTTTCACTTAATGCTTCTCCTCTGCGTTTTGCATGTGAAGAAAACGACGGTGCTTCTCCTTGCTTCCACGCTGTCGTTTTGTATTTTGTCTCATGGTCTCCGTGTGTTTTGTTATAAGTTTCTGAGTGTTTGCACGAGGCACATCTAATTATAGTCATCGTCTAATTTTGTTCTTTTTGTTTCAAAATTGTTACAGTTTTTTTTGCTTAGTTCTAAAACATACTTTGACATAAAATAAGATTAATTCTTATTAAGTATAACTTCAAACCTCAAGAACAAAAAAAATTAACACATAAAAAGATAGAAAATAACGATACTAACATCTTCTGATCGTCCTTACTCTAGTCTTTACCCTTTCATAGATATCTTTAATAACTTGTATATAAGATAAAGAAACTCCTCTAACTTTTAAACACCTCCACAAAATCTCTAGGTATCCTGTCATAATTCTTCTCTAAATTAATAAAAATTAAGTATAGATTACTCTGTCTTTTCCTGTAATATTATATTAATTTTCTTAAGAAATGTAACACTTCTATCGTGGATCTCTTTGACATAAATTCTATTAATTAGTTCGTTTTGAATTTAAGAGTTAGGTTGAGTCATCATGTTAGCAACATCTGTAGTCTACATGTGATATTCACGTTACGTGTATTTCACTGTTATTTTTTAACAATAATTTAGGAGTAGGTTTTTTAGAAAATTGAAAATTACAAGGATTCTTTCTTGAATTTTAAATTTTGAGTTTTTTTAATTTATTTAAACTAGAAGAGAGCTCCATATCTTTTATCTTGTATATTTTTCAAGAATTTTAAAGATTGAGAGATTTTTTTAAGTAATTTAAACCAATGTTATGAATACCGTACCGGACTCGGTACCGGATTGGGCCCTGGAACGGAACTGTACCGGTATCGGTCGGTACCAGGTACCGTTTTGGCATATTTTTTAAATTTATAAAATAGTCCCTAAATTTTTTAAAAATTGCAAAAAATCCATATTAATCTTAACTCTTAACAATAACCCTTTTAGATTGCCAATCGAAGTATCAAACCAATGCAAATTCAATTTCTATATTTGTTGACTTAAAAACAATTTTCATTATATTCTAATTTTGTGCCTTAAATTATAATTTTTTCTTATCAACTTTCTAAGGTAAAACGTTATCATGTTTCATTATATTATAAATTTATACCCTTAAGTTGCAATTTCATATAATCAAAATTTTAAAACTAAATTGCAAACCAAAACAACACAAATGACTGAATGAGTGAAAGACATTTATTTAAGATTCAACATTTCATAAAATTTCAACCAACACGGCAACAAACACCACCGTGCATCATCCAAATTCCAACCACCATGAACCACCACCGTCCATCATCCTTGAAAATTCCAACACCCACATCAGTCACGCAACAAGCCAATATCACAAAAAAAACCATCCAAATTCCAACAACAATCCAACCAAAAATCCAAAAATCCAAAAATCGGGTCTCTTGGCGGGTCGTCGGGTTTGTCACGGGTCAGGGGGTCGATCCATCTCCAGTGGCTTCGGTTGCGTCTCCGGTGGCTTCCCTTCGGTGTTGCGGTGCTGTGGTGCGGCGGCGAGGACCGGAGAAGGTGGTGGTGGCGTCGGATCTGCGTCGGGGAAGGAACCGAAGCCGGCGAGAATCGGAGAAGGAACCGAGTGTGGAGGAGGCTAGCGTCGAGGAGGAGGGGACCGACGGCGATGGTGGGAGGAGCAGAGGCGACCGGCGACGGCGAGGAGGAGCGGCGACACAGAGATGAGAGGGAGAGGAGATCGGCTGTGAGGGGAGAGATGAGAGATTGAGAGCCGAGTGTCGGGGGGGGGGGGTGTTAAAATTTTTAGGTTAAAATTTTTCATTTTTGCAATCTAGTCCCTGGATTTTTTTCAACTTTACGGTACTGATCGAAATTGGCCGGTATTGTCGGTACCGGCCGGTACCCACCGGTATTAGTACCAGCCGGTATTTGTGGCCGGTACTGATGCAGCGGGATCCGTTCCGGATCCCGGCCTGAACGGAACGGATCCCATAACACTGGTTATTTGTATTAACATAGTTAATTATGTACCTTGAAGGTCGTGAAATAAACAAGAATATTAGTTTTTTATTGAAAAATGGAATATTAGTTTATATTAACGATACATTAGGTTTGAACCTTTGTAGTAAATTAGCAATCAACAAAATAATTAATTAATAAAATAAAAAATAAAATATATAGTTTTATGTTGATTTATGTTAATGATTTATTGGTGTTGTTGTTGTTATTATTATTATTATTATTATTATTATTATTATTATTATTATTATTATTATTATTATTATATGCTCTATATTTTTTATTAGAGTTATAAACACAATTTTTGTAAAATTAAATATCTAAAATCTAATTTCTTATGAGATTTTAAGTAATGTTCTCATAAGTCATTTTACATATAAACAACTAATACTAAACATTTAATTTTACTAGTTAAAAAGATGTTATTTTACTAAACATCTTTAATAAACAACTGATATTATCCGCTGATAAAATTAGTTTTTATAATCCGATATTAGCTAATCATTAATAAAATCAGCTAACAGCTAATACAATCTACCGTTTACCAAATAGAGTCAACATCTAAACACCAATTAGTCATGAAATGCAAGCTTTTTCTTTATGCTATATTTTTTTTAAGAATATCATTTTGATTTGACCATTTAATCATTTTGCATTCCTAAACATTTGAGCTTCCTAAGATCAATGATGCCAGAATCTTTTTCTTAAGCCGCAAATATTTCATTTTCAGAATTCAATTTCTTGTTAATTTGTCCTTATATTTAACATGGTAAGGATCTAGATCAATGTTATGAATATCGTACCAGATTAAATTTTAGTACAGTACTGTACTAGTACCAGTCAATATTGAGTACCATTTTGGATAATTTTTTAAATTTATAAGATAGTCCTTAAGTTTTTTAAAAAATTTGCAAAATAATCCTTCAATATTATACTGTATAATTTAAACCAACCTTGTCTCAAAAAAATAATAATAGAAATTTAAAATAACAATTTATTTATTTTCTTAATATTATTTTCACATATTCCACATATAAATAATAACCACGATTAATATGAAAAAGATTATTTTATCATAATAGAAATATAAAATTAAGAAAAATACAAAGTATTTAAAATATTACAATTTTATCATATAATAAATAATAATTACATCAAAATATCAAATAAAAAGAACAATTATTATCATTAATAAAATATAATTTCTATCTTAATATTTAATTTTCAATAATAAAAAATATATTTTTATCTTAATATGTAATTGTTATTAATAATAAAATATTTCTATATATATATTAACAATTTTAAAAAGAAATACAAAAATTTGAGGCCTATTAATTTTCATTTTAACATATTTTTAATTATTCTTTGTAGAAAAATATAAATACTATTTACTATATGAGTTTAATTGTTATATTATTATTAATAATAAAAGATGATGATGGTGAAGAAGAGAGAGAGTGAGAGTGTGAGAGAAAAAATAAAGAGAGGAAGAAGAAGGTAGCAGAGTCGGGTTACGGGGTGAGTTTGCAAAAAATTTTGGGTTTTTAAAAAATTTTCATTTTTTGTAGAAATGCCCCTGATTTTTTTAAATATCCAGTATAGGTCGGCATTTCAAATACCGACAGTACCAATCGGTACCAGATGAAACAGGTCGGTATTTGAACTCGGTACCAAAACATTCCATTTTGTACTATTTTCAGGCCAGGACGAGATTCGTTACATTGATCTAGATAATAAGATGTTAATTTTATATCATGTTTCTGGAATTTCTTAAATGCGCGCGCGCTCGCGCGCACACACACATATATAAGATCTTTATTAAGATCATTAAATTTATCTTTTTTTAATTCTTTCTACATCATCTGTAACAATTCTTTTACTATAAAAACTTGATGTTACTGAGCTAGTTTGTGATTCCATTTAGAAGAAAATTAAACATAATAAACACAACCACCATGATCATCACGCAAGGAAATAAAAGCTTTTATTATATCTAAGCTCTAATAATATTAAAAATTAAAGATATTTGAAACAAATCTTTATTCTCTAATTTATCATATTTATTATAATATTAATGACTTCTTGAAAGAGAGATGTAATTATTTCATTTATAGATTTTGTTTAGAGGAAAATTAAACACAACCATCATGATCATTACGTGAGGAAGTAAAAACAACCACGACTTTACGTATTGGAAGATTTTGATGACAAACAAAAAGAAGATAAAATGAAAAGCAGACGAAATGCACGTTAATAA
>JANZLC010000007.1:4767612-4782188 GCA_026413385.1 Erythroxylum gracilipes | reverse complement strand
AATCATTCCCTTATTCTCCCTAACGGTTAAGCATGCATGCCTCACTCTCCAGCTCATCATTCATTCTCTCTCCACCTTAGCGTTCTGTTTCTTCCTCCTATGATAAACCAGTAATGGTTTAGGTCCAACCATTGGACCGGAACCTCCATGGCTAACATTACTTCCTCTCTGGAAACAGACCTTGTCCACAAGGTCTGATTCAAGAAATTGGCCTCGAAAATCAGAACAACTGATCCAAGTAGCTTCATCAGGTCCTTTAGCAGCCCATTTAACCAACAACTGATGACAAGGAGTGGCAGGAGGGTCAAAGGACCTGGTTTGAAGAATTTGCTCTGGAATGAAACTTGGTTGTTCAACAACCAAATTAGGAGGAAGCTCACCTGAAACTTGATGGTCTCCTGCTGCCTTCTTCAATTGAGAAATATGAAAAGTGGGATGAACCTTTGAACCCTGTGGCAAGGCTAATTTATACACTATAGGACTTATTTTCTGCAGCACCTTGAATCTCCCATAATAACAAGGAGTTAGTTTGTGATACACTCATTGTGAAAGTGAGGTCTGTCTATATGGTCGAATCTTCAAGTAGACCTAATCGTCCACATGGAACTCAACTTGCTATCGGTGTTTATTGGCTTGCTTGGTCATCCTCTGCTGCACTTTGAGCATATTATAGCGTAGCTGCCGCAATATTTCATTTTGGTCCTGATGTTCAGCTGCCACTGCAACAATCTTAAACTCCCCAGGTAAATAGTGAACAAGAGTGGGTGGTTTCCAACCATAGACTAGTTCAAAAGGAGTTATTTGAGTAGTGCTGTGAAAGTTGGTATTGTACCAATACTCAGCCCAGGCTGTTAAGAAGAGAAACATCGTAAATATGCTTCCAGACATTTATTTAAGACTTCCCTTTGGCCATCCGTTTCCGGATGGTAGGCAGCGCTCATTTTCAACTGGGTACCCCATCTTTTGAAAAATTCCAACCAGAAATTACTCATAAATAAAGGGTCCCTAATAAAGGATTGAATCCATAAGGATATGTTATGTTGTCGTATATCCATTAGGATAAGGATTTGTTATGATTCCTATATCGATTAGGATTTGTTTCTGTTTTATTTTATTTTAAGTTTCCTAGTTAGGAAGGTTTTCTTGTCCAGCAAGAAAAGAAATAAGTTAGCTTTAGAAAAAGATTTTAATCAATCCTTTTCCTACTAGAATTAGGACTCTTAGATACTATATAAAAGGGAGGGTTAGCACATGTTTTAGGCAGTCCAAAGAGCATTATTTTAATAAAGTTTCTGCAGGAAATTTTCCTGAGAGAGTGTCTTCTCTTTTTTATTAAATCCTAAGTTTTATGCTTAGATTTGGTTCTGAGATTAACCTAAAATCTCTACCTAATTACTTCCGCTCCAGATAAGCTATTGTGTTAGTAAACCGACAACGTCTGGATGTTGACGATCACTCGTATATCTATCTTCTTGCAATAAACATACAGAGTTCACAATTCTTTAAGTTATCAATCATATGATTACTTAATCATTCACATGTATATATATCATGTTTCAGTGCATGCTTAATTAGCTATCCCGGGTAAGTAACCTTATTCACAAATCTTGCTCATTCGTTCATCATAGCTTTTATATAACTTGTTTGCAATTAGGTTATGCTTTAGGTAAGTTTGATTACCCTAAATTCATCAATCATACATTCATCAATTCTTTCTAAGCACTAAATATTCACACAATTTCTCAATTTTCATTCAATCATACCTAATTCATTTCTTATATCCTTTGAATCACATTTGCATTCACATGAACATCTTTATACCATTAACAACTCATACTTCTCAAATTTATATACATTGATATCAATCATTACATTCCTTAATTTATAACTTCAATTAATAACTTAAACTTATCAAACACTTAACCACTTAATTAAGCAACTTTCTAGGTTCATTTCAAGCACCAATCAAGTCCAATTACACCATTATCAAGTGTCATAACCTTATATAGTCCAACAATTGCCCAAAGCCAAACTTTTCTCATTCCAAATTATTTCCCATGACCGTGGGAAGGAGCCTTATAAATCCCATGATCGTGGGATGAGTGAACCCACCCATAACCTTCATTTTGCTTCCAATTTTTACTCCTTCATACTGTATCCAACACACCTTCACCAAAGTCCATTAATTTCACTTCAATTCTACCTTATTCATGCTTCAATCCCTTATCAAATTCATTTCTAAACCCAATTCAAAAATCATTCATTAGACAACTTACAAATCATTATCTTTCACACATCAAAATTAAAACAGAAACTATCATTCACTATCAATCATGTATCCTAGTTCTGTTGCCATTTCAAGAACACTATATTAGCATCTTTCTTTAACATAAATTCACCTTCATTATACCTCAAATCCTAATCTAATTCATACATAAAACAATCCATAACCTACTGTTCATACATCAAGAACACAACAGAAAAGTATTCAAGTTCATGCAGAAATTTTCAACACAATTTATCATCAATATCATATACAATTCATCCCAATTTCATTATCATAAATTCTCCATTATAACATGCCATAAATATCAATCTTTTACTTAATTGTCTAGCTCAAATTTCCAGCTCAAAGATCAAGTTAATTTAGCTCTCCATGCATGCAAAATTATCCAAGTACAAGATAGAATTGGTTGTGCAACAAGATGATAACAGAATAGAAGACAACAACATATATCATTCTTAGTGCAGAATCTTGTAAGGATTTTAAGTGATAATTGAACACAATTGAAGCAAAACTCCAGAGTTATGGAAGAGAGTGTATTTCGCTGGAGAGAGTAAGGAAAGAAGAGAAATGAACTCAACAGAAACATTTCTGCATTAGCTTGACACATTAGGTGCTAGGTGTCACCTTATTACCTTGACATATGTCACTAGGCATGCCTTCCATTTATCCCATAAATAAGTTTCTGTCACACTTATACTAGGCCATTTGTCAATCAATGATCAATGCCATTTGTCAATTAATTAGCTATGTCAAATGTCACTCATTTATAGGCTTAGTCATCCTAATTTTTCATATGTCAATTGTCTTACCACTTGGCATTTTTCTTAGACCAAATGTACATTTTAATTCGTCAATTTCTCAATTGTAACAATAAATTCCAAGTTACCAATTATAGTCCATCAATTCTTGTCATTGGTAATCCAAAGTACAAGACATTGGAAATACACATTCATGTTACATTAATTTTAATTTCATACCCAGAATATGTCAATTGAATGCAATTTATCTAACTCACAATTCATATGTGTATGCTAATATTATGCATATGAATACCATCATAAAATCATATCACAAACATACCAAATTCATTCTATATGATGTCACTCATGTGACTCAATAATCTGACACTTTAGATCCTTCAACAATTTAAGAGACAGGATATCACATTTTTTAATAAAAAATGCCAAGTTTATGATTTAGGGATTTTTAGAGAATTTATGTGCTTTCATGCTTAATTATGATTAAATAGTTGGATTTAATCATTGCACAATTGATTTTATGATTTAATTTGACTAACTACATAAAATTGGGTGAAAATTTAACTTCAATTGCGTAAACTTGCGATTTTTGCTTACTAATTATTTAATTGTGATATTTTTGACATTTAATTAGGTTAATTAGTTTTTTATGGTAATTAATATTGGGCTTGTGTTTAATTGGATGAATTTAATATTAATTTCTTTAATTTTGTGCAATCATAAATTTAGGTTTTTTTAATTTCAAATTTAGGGTTTAAATGGTAGTTTAACAATTATCTTGGTTGAATTTATTAATTAAAATATTTATAATTTTATTTTTGAGATTAATTAGTTTGTTAGTTGATTTTCTATTTTATTTTTTATTTTTATTTATTTCTTTATTTATGTGTGTTAATTTAGTAATCATTTATATATATTAATTTTTCATTGTTAGTTTGTTTTCGCAGTTAATATTTTAGAGAGCATAATCAATTTTAAGTATAGGGAAAAGCATTTTTCTGTAAATTATTTGTCAATCTTCTCACACTTATTCAAAGTTATAGGCACAATGACAAAATCATGGCGTCAAAG
Organism: Erythroxylum gracilipes; assembly: GCA_026413385.1. NCBI lineage: Eukaryota > Viridiplantae > Streptophyta > Magnoliopsida > Malpighiales > Erythroxylaceae > Erythroxylum > Erythroxylum gracilipes. The sequence goes on along the minus strand of JANZLC010000007.1, from coordinate 4,778,072 downwards.
GGAGACCCCTAGAAAGAGACAACGAGGAGAAGGATCTTCTACTACAACCTAGCCCCCAGAGCCACCGTGGATGTTACTGTTCAATATCGGGGCCTAGGAAGAACAGTACTAGTGGCTGAAGGACAAAAAGTTCAGTACAAGCATATTCATCTACTGGGAGGCGTTGGAGCAAGTTTACTTAGCCCAACAAGTTTAGGATCTAGTTGACATTGGCGCATGAAAATCATCTATCATCTTGCTAATTGGCCAATTCTTCGTAAACTTATGTAAGAATTGATTTGTTATCTACTACTTACTAGCTTGCTTGTTTCTTTTCACTTTCTTGTAAGTATGCTCGTTTTCTAATATCTTTCTTACAAAGGTTTTTTCATTTCCAATCCAACTAGCATAAACCCTAAAAAGACAGTTTGGATCGCAAATAACTTTTGTTGTCACACCAGATCTTGTCATTGAAACATCATATCTATTTGTAATTGTATAATTAAATTGAACCTCATCCTTAAACTTCATGTCAACTTCAAACTGAAAACCTTTCATGTCTACTTTTGGATTAAAAATAACATATTTCTTCCTTCTGTCAGAGGCCTCGCACCCACCTTCATCACTGCATCTTAGTGATTGAACTTCAGCATCATTGTCCTCATACTCACTACACTAACCCTGTCAACTTTCTACTTCTCTTTGTGAACTGTTTGAATAATTTTGCTCTTTATTACTACATTTTCCACTACTTCCCACCTTATTGATAACACCAACATATTCAAACCCACTACCTACCTTCTTCCCATATTTCTGTTCATTAGCTTTTGCATTAACATATTCTTCATCATTTGTTGCATAAATTTCATCATCACCTATATCATTTTCATATTCAGCTATCTCTATAACAAAATCTTCATCATCTTGTTCTACCTAAACTTGGAGGAAACCCTTTTCATTGTCGGTATCATAATCATTTTCTTCACCGTGACCTGCAAGATTATCATAACCATGCTTATAATAGATTTCAACATTATAGTTCTTCAATTTTTCCATGCGTTGAAGCATTGACAACATGACCTTTTTAGGTTGTAAACTCAAGTCTTTCGAGCATCTTATTGACTCTTCTAGAAATTTATAAAATATAGATACAACTCTATGCCCTTTATCTTACAATACTCCTTTTAGTACTAACATAGTAAGTTCATCAACACCAATATCCCTCTTCTGTTTGATCTTGCCTGCAACATAATTGTTGTTTCCATTTCTTTCCAATATTCCACCATAATGAAACGTAAAATTTACTAGCATCTGCATTGCAAAGAATTTTACTGTTGGTTTCCAACAAATCAAAATTGTAAGCACCTCATCAAACCAAATCCATAACATGCTCTTTCTTAGGATTTTATTACCACAACTTATTTATAAAACAAGTCCTCAATGTGTGAAACAAAAAGAAAATTAAACTGAAACAGGTTATAAAATTTGATATAGAAAGTAACAAAATCCTATAATTTAATATAGAGTTAAGAAAATATGTAATTTAATAGATAAGTAACTGAAATCCCTGTCATCTTAACTTATTTATTCGCTTAGTATAGTTTACAACTATAATTGGAAATCAAGTAGGGAAAAGGCACATAAACTACTCATAGAAACTCAACTAGAAGCATTATTAAGGAAAATTGAAGGCCTGGTTGGAGCAGTGAGAATAATAGAAGCATTATGTTTTTTTAAAAGGAATTAACAACAATCATTGAAAAAAGTTATAAGGCATCCTTTAAAATGGTAAAACATAGAGTAATAAACAATGGAAACTAGATGTACTGAGAAATTCAATAAAAATTGAATGTAATCCCACCAATTGCCTCCCAAGATAGCATATTCAAGTTTGCACATATTGTCTTGTATGTAAAGGGTCTAGAGTTGTCTAAAGATGAAAGATAGTCACCAATATATATAGTCTCCAATATATACTCACAATAAATTGCAACCTTGATTAATTATATAGATAAAAACCTACATCCTAATTTGAGAATATTATGTTGCTACATTCTTTCCATATTCTAACAACCAAATTACGAAGGGAGATTTGGAAGACCATTTTATCATCCTCATATGAAAAGTGTATTTGAATGCTCTATTCAACAATTTATAATCAGTCAACAAGAGGAAGAGTTATATTGCGGAGGTTTATCATGCCTCCATGCATACAAGGAGAGTTATAATGGAGAGGTTTGAGAATTCTAAAAAGATGTTTCTAGAAAATAACAAGCACAATAAATCAAGACATAATTAACTAACCAAATTCAACAACAAAAATGAACAAAAGAAAAACATAACACAAATAACCAAATTCAACAGCAGAATACAAAATTAAGTAAATTGAATCGATAGAAGACAACATGCCTTTAAGAACAAAAGAATTGAAAAGTGATTTGGAAGTAGGCGAAACAAATAAGCAAATTCAACAACAAAACACTAAATTATTAGAAAGAATTTGATCTTCTGCCTCTACATTTACTGTTGACGTTTCGATAGGAAGGAAGCAAAATAGGTTATTGAAAAGAATTGGAGTTGCATGAAATTTAATAGAAGAATGAGAATATCTATAGAAGATCAAATAACCAGACTCAACAACACTGAATTAATTCTCAAGCAAATAATTTAGGTTTAGATAAACTCAACTCCCAAAAAATTGCAATAGCGAAACTCCTAATCACAAGCGATAAAGACAATCCAGAGACACTCCTAATCATACCCAACTACAAAAGACAATAGCGACACTTTAAATATGGCCACACTCCACACACAATGGAAACTATGTAGGAAAGTTTTGTATTGTCAACAACAAAAGAAAAAGGCATAAATGAGGATAGGGTTTTAATGTCCTTTTATAATTTAATTGATTTTTAAAAAATGAGTTGAAAAAAGGAACACATGTCTAACGCGTGACAAGTAAAAAATTTGATTTAATTTACCACATACGTATGACTATTTTCGCAATAAACTAAAATTTTGAACTTTTTAGCATTACTTTTTAAAGTTCAAATTGAGTATAATTTGAAATTTTATTATAATTAATTGTTTAAATAATCCTTTTTACCTTAATTCTTGCTCATTAAGTCCTTTTTTTAATGCAATCCTAAATAACCATTTGACCTAAATTAGTTTTTTGTCGAAAGATAACAGGCGGCAGTCGTTTATACGTAAACACGACTCGCTATATTCTCCAACTTTCATGTAAAACCCTAGCAAACGTTTAGAAATTGCTTATAATCATGGGCAACAGTGGAAGCAGACTAATTATTACATATGCAAGTTGATCCAAAAGAACCTTACCTGTTGAGAGAGGAAATGATGGGATAACTCAGATTGTAATGACCAACATTATCTTGAACTGGAAAAACCATCCAACTCAGTCAAGGCTGCTACGCAATTGAAATGAAATACACGGCGATCAAACTCCAACCAGAATTATAAGATTTAGCTATATTAAAATGTACATATATTTCAAATCAGGAATTGAGGACAAATCTAATTACATTACCACTAGATGGAACACATTAATGCCAACAGAATAAATCATGGCAAAACGAGAGTCGTTCTATGAAGAAATTATTTTCTTTTCTCATTTAAATATGACCTGAAATAAAAAGCTTGTCAGGTCCACCAACTGAAGTACAGAGGCAACATAACTTACAGTTAGTTCCTACACTTTATTCAACACTCTGCATTTAATACATAAGAGATATTATCTACTAATGGACTATATATGACGGTGTTTCTAGTTGCAATTTTCGCATCCAGTCCTGCAGTAACCTGCATGGATCAACTTCATAAAATATCGTCAAGAATGGTGGACAATAACAGGCCTTGGACAAACTCACTCCTTTTCGCTTTCTCTTTCTGGTCCTTAATAGATAAGGGTGATGACTTCACATTTCTGTCCACAAAAATAAAAAAGAAAGCAATGGATACGGAAGAATATTTTCAGAGATGTACTATTGGCTAATTGTATAACATATTCCAACTAACTGCAACAAAAACTAGGTCTACATCACCAACAAAAGAAGGAATTCCATCAATTTAGAAGAAAAAGATTTATCTCAATATCCTCCTAGTGAAGTTTTACCATGCATCTTATATCCTCACTCCTAGATAAGTTTCAACGTACATCCCATCTATCTCTTTGCAAGGTAACCCGTTGAATCGTGTTAACATAATCTTTCAGTTAATGAATTGAACTCATCAATCCAGAAAATGTATCAACTGAGACATCCTTCCCTCATAACTTCTAATTTACTGAGGTCTTTACATGGACATAGGTCCCTTAACAAACTTGATTTCCATGAGTATGCATGCATGTGACCGTAAGACTGCTTTAAAGACTACTGTGCACTTAAAACTGAATCACCAAACTTCATATTTTTGTAACCAATGAACGATAACATAAGATTTGTCATGAAAGGTACCATAGAAGCATTGAAAGTTGAGGCTACATGATCAGGGGAACGAATAGCACAAAAAATCTTCCTACACAACTTAATTTGTTGTCTTATCCATGTACAGAACAATAAATTTTGTTGAAAATATCTACTCGTGGGCCTTTTAAAATCAAAATCATGGGAATAATCATAATATCTCCCTTACTTTGACACTTATCAATGGGCCTTTTAAAATCAAAATCATGGGAATAATCATAATATCTCCCTTACTTTGACACTTATCAATGGAAGTATGCCGGTTGATGTTGATTCTGTTGTTCCAGGACCATGTATCACCATGCAAAATATGTAAAGAAGAACAAGAAACATACCGTACTGCAACATTTTCATCTGAAGATTTCTTCTCTGAGGTTGTTTCGGTTTTAAAAGAAGGCGGTCCACTAGCAAAATCATCAACCATAGGCAAAAAGAATGAAGACAACAATGGATCTGGTGCTGCATTCGATGAGGATATTATATACGACGAACCCCCAAACAGTGACTGTAGATTTCCTTCTCGCAATTCTTTCCTCAACAAAGAAAGTGTTGAATGAGGTCCACCTCTACGTGATTTTCTCTTATGCTGCAAGTATGCACTTGTTAAGGAACTGATGACATTAAGGCCAAAGTGAAGCATTGCAAAAAACCCAGAACTGAAGGACAACTGTATTCAGATACCAATAATTTAGTTGAAAAGTTTGGAAAAGGAAACCAATAATGAATGCTTAATTATTAGCATGTTTACACGAACATCAAACCATTAAAAAAGTTCAAACTCAATAAACAATCATCTGGTTCAAGACTTCCTACAATCATAAAATGAGAATCATTGTGAAAGGGGTGCAAAAGGTCTATGCAATTCTTATGCCAAAGGCGACGAGAAGTTAAACTGAGGGTCCTTATTTGGACAACACTTCACTGCCTATGATTCAGATTTTCATTTAGTTAACAGGTAATCCAAGAATAGCAACAAAAATGGTCTTAATTTATTAAATACCCTGATAAAGGTGCACATCCTGTATGATGTGTATTACAAGAAAAACTAGTTGCAAAATTCGCTGGAAAATACAAACAGTTTCTCCTCTTTTTAGCAATAAAGTTATGTAACATATTTGCAAATCCACGCGGAAATTCCTGGAATTGGAGCCCATATTAACTAGAGGAAAGGATATCTTAAATATGTTCCCATGTTGTAGAGTTATGTGCGCAACCATATCAACCCCCACCCTCACTGCACAAACTGGGCAAATCTGTAAACAAAGAGGATAAATCATGGACAGGAAAACCCTTCAAATTAGTTTTTTATCATTTTACATGTAAAAAAAATCTCCATCATATAAATTCAGAGCTCATTAAATCAAATTCCTTTACCGAAGGAACTAATTCCAGTTCCACAAATATAAAATGAGGCCAGGCAAAGGTATCCACCATCCAAATTATCTAAATCCGAGGACACTCACAACACCAGCTAAAGGGATCGCATCACACAATAAACTGCTTATGTAGGGAATCAACCCAATTATCACTGATGTGGACAACTATAATATCGTCAAAGACAATCTAACCTAGCAGAATGATTTTCCAAATCATCAAGCACATCAAATATGGTTAAATGTCAGTCGTGTACGTGAATCAACAATAATCAATGAAGCAATCAGTAAATACTAACCAGCAATGGCTGTTTCAAGTTGGCACGCAGGAAATTGTTCAGATAAGATATCATGGCGACATTCAGAACATTTTTATTGTTTGGACTAATTCAGAAATTCTAAACATAAACAGAAAGTTTTAAACCACATAATAATAGTGAAGAAATCCTGCACAAACCTGGTGTACAGAAGATGAAAATTTGTAATGAAAGATGTTAGCCATTAAAGATGTGAAAACAAGTACCCCATTTTTTGCCTCCACAGGATGTTCATCATCGATATGGCAGCACAAGCCAACAATATCATAATACTCTGAGCAGAATGGGCATGGAAATTCTTCCCTTATGTCATCATCTCCATCAATTTCCTCGAACCCCATAAACATATCTGCAGTTACAAATATTATTATGATGAATCATGAAGAGTTTCCATAATTACCTCCACAATCTCTAAAAGCCTGATCAGTGGAGGAAATATTAAATAACACATCATGGAATCTCATTCTAAGGTCAATTATTTAATCCACAGTTTATGCTATTTCAATTACCATATTCTACATTAGTGCTAAGCTGTTAATTGAAGCATATAGTTCTTGTGAGACGGAAAAGCAGTAGTGATTCTCTCTCCCCCTCACTGGTAAAGCTGCATGCTTCGCTATCTTGATGATGAAATATCAAACTTGTCTAATGGAGTAATGTCTAAAACTGAAAAAAGGATAATCATATTCTCATTTCAGCTGTTTTATTCTGTTTCATTTTCCTTTCTTGGAAAATAACAAAAGTCAAGTACCTAATACCACTGGATCGATTAGCACAAAATTTATTAGTCAGTGTGCCATTAACTAGTAGTTGTAGGAAACAATATCTAATGCCTATAAATTCTGCAGTACTATTTAGTATGTTTTCTCTATTCTAGCACAACTTTGTTCCCTATTTTGTTAATTTAGACTTCTAATTTGTTGCTTAATTAGTTCTATGTTATTTTGCAGAAGTCTTGCTGGAATTTAGGAATTTTGGAGCTAAAATAGGAAGGCTTGAAGAGATATGGTCAGATACTAATTCTATATGCAAAAGGACTTCAAAATAGGCATACAAAAGTCTTCTAAATCAAGAAAAGACCTTCCTAATCAGACTAGGACAAGGATATTACGAAATTTTCAGTATAAAAGGGGCTGCCACATATTAGATTTCACACCCAGCACAACCTACACAACCTGCACTCAAGAGAGAAGGCAGGGAAGAGGGGATTATCCTAGTGTCGGGGTCGTTATATTATTTCCATCATGTCTTTTCTGAACTTATTACCAGTTGTGTTTTTGTTTACCAACATGATAGCTTAATTTCTTTTTAGTGCCAAAGGGAGGCTGAACCAAACCCTATTCTACCATGATTTGATTGTTTAATTGTTATCTTTTTAACACATGAATTTATGCTTTATTCTGTTCTTAATGCTTCTTTGATTTTTATGCAAGTTATTCAATAAAGCAACCCGAAACATGGACCTTTAAGTGATACATGTATAAAATTCTTAGATGAATTGATTATTAGATCTTGATAAAGCATAGCTAGGATTACTAATACAACCTGAAATATTGGACTCTTAGATAATTTTGGTGGTAATATTACATGTGTTTCATTGATTTTTAATGCTTCTAGATAGTTTTTGATTGATTACATGACCTGAAAAACTAGGTGTTTGATGTTAGAAATTCGTCTAGATAGTTGGTTAGGACCTAAAATATGGCTGACTTTACTGGAGAAAACTACACAAATTCATGTAAAGAAAGTATGTTTAGAGCTTTTCATGGCAGAGGGGGTAAGGGAAAGCAGAACTTTGGTACGTCTTTAGTGAATTAATTAGTTCTTCACGTATTTTTGGATAGTTATTAATTGTTAGTCAATAACTTCATAATCGACACCTTGAATAGTAGTTAAAGGTGTGATTTTTAGTAGTAGTGATCAATCCTTGTGGGAACGATATCTATACTGCTATACTATAATTCTAGTGCACCTGCTAGGTGAAAGTTTAGCTCGTATCAATATCCTATGCACCCCATTCATGCCAACTAAAAACACTACTCACCTTACTATTTCAGCTAATAGAAGCAAAGTTTGAGTTATTACCTTTTGATCACATCATTAACACTATGTCACTTTTCAATTACAAATCACAACTTGCGACTTCCTAACAGTTCTCTCTCTCTCTATTATATATAGTTTTTGTGTGTGTTGGTGTTGGAATGGACTTCATTCAACTGTCACAATATAAGCTCCAGTAGAAGAAATTTTTCCATGTCAATGATGGGGAGAAGGAGAGAGGGACGAACAAAGCAAACTTTCTGATGCAAATGGCATTGTTGCAAGCACTCTACTGTTTCTTCTACTTCATAAATAGTAAATGGAAGAACCCCCAAACATTTTTTGGAGATAGAAAACTCGACAGCCCTCTTCAGTAAAACTTTGTTTGGCCAAAACAAATTCAGTCTTTGAGAGCGATACTTCTCCCTTTTATCTCCCAATGATTAGTCGCTGGTAATTGTGAATTGTGGTGAAAATTTCGTCCACAAAATCTTCAATTTGGAATACCAGAACTATTTTCATCTAAGAACTCTAGTTCCAAAATAAGATCTATTGTCTCTAAACCACAAAAGGAACTATCTAAAGAACCCTTATCAGTTCTACCTCTACCTGTGCTAACTTAGGGTCATCATCAAAATCATCATTTGACAAAACAATAATGTTGAGATACTACTCTCAGTTAGCGTATGATTATACGAAACAGTCCTGTTACTGAAGGGAAATCTTTGTATACATATAAAAAAATGAAAACGACCGAGTCACATCTTTCAAGCTTCCAGTCGACGACAATGTCTCCTGCTCATTAAAATATCGACAACACAATATTAAGGGATCGTCAACAATAACTCCCACAAAAAGGGGGGAAGGGGGGAGCAAAAGGAAAAGAAGTAACTTTATTAACACCAAAACGCCAAATTTACATCTCCTATCATATTTAATATTCAACAGCCCACCCTAGAAAAATCAAGTAAGTTGTATAGATTTATTAATTCGAATTGTAGAGAGAAAAAGTTAAATATCCCACCTAGTAAATAAAAAAAAGGAAGTATCCAACTTTTCCAATTCCTACCTCATTTGGTTGCCTATCATTTTTTCAGTAGCCAAACAGAAAATTTCTAAGAAAAAAAAAAGGTCTTCGCAAATGTAAAAGTCTCACCGGATCGCGAATGGAGAGCGGATTGATATCGCTTAGAGGTTGAGGAAAGACGAACGCTCCTCGAATCAGCGTCCATAGCTAGAAAATCAATGTCTTTATAGTTTCAGTTCCCAATTTCCAAACTCCAGAAACCGATCCCATAAAAAACAATCAAAACTCAATCTAGAAAACAACGAAGTTTCTGCTGGTATTCAGCCACTGATGGGTAATCGATCGTATTTCTCAAGAATCTATTATCGCAGACCGGAGATTTGCAGAGGAAGATAACACAAAAGTTAAATCAAAGGTAACGATGGTACTGATAAGTTAGGTCTTTTCCGATAGCTTCTTAATTTAGTGTTATTGAGAGTAAGAAAGAAATATTTAACAGTTTTGTCCAATTCTATTTTTCAATTGTGATTTTTGATTTTTGATTTCTATTTTACCTTTTTTAACAGAAATTAGTAATATAAAAATTGAAAATAAAAATATATTTAGTTGGAATTTGTAATATAAAAATTGCAAATAAAAATCTATTTACCTAATATTTATAATAAAAATTTTAAAAATGTGTTTAGTTTTATCATCTTGTTTCTATTTTTATAATTATACTCTTATATTAATAATTTTAATATAATAAATTGTATTTTTAAATTAATTAATTATCATTATAGCTAAAATTAAAATATATGCAAGTTAAATAAATTTAAAATTTTACACATTAATTGTATATAATAAAATTATATATATTAATAAATCTACTTACTTACTTAAAACTCAATCCTTAACCTTTCATTTCCCTCCAAAAATTATCTATACTTTATCAAACATTTTTCACTTTTGTTCCTTTTAGACAAAAAAAAAAATGATACTCACATAATGTTAAGCTTTTCACGTGAGCATTTAATGATGGTTTACGTTGACCATTTTTGCATTTCCATTTCCCTCCATGAGCATTTAATGCTTCTCTTCGTAATGGAAGTCATGATTTACAGCTAAAATAATATTATTATTTCTAAAATTTAAATAGCTCCTTTAATGCTTCTGGAAACTCGTGCTTCTCCATTTCCCTCCATGAGCATTTACAGCTGATGCTATATTGATCACTACACTTTCCCTTTGGAACGTCAAA
>JANZLC010000007.1:4733981-4746106 GCA_026413385.1 Erythroxylum gracilipes | reverse complement strand
CCCTGCTCAAATCCCCACTTCACAGTTTTCTGCTTAAAATCCACCCTTACCTCTCCCAAAGTTTCCAACCATTCGGCACCCAAAACTAGATTGATTCCTCCCAGCTGCAAAATATAAGCGTCAATCCTCAACTCCACATTCCCAACTAACACCATCAGTCCCCTGCATCGACCCTGTGAAAAGCACTTGGTCCAATTCCCCAATTTTACTCCATAAGCTGTTGTTAAAGTAACCGGCAACCCCAAGGTATTCACCAAGTCTTGAGAAAGGTAGTTGTGGCTTGCCCCACTGTCTATGACGAGCAAGATGGGAATCCCTGCCAATTTGCCCTTAATTTTTAGAGTCTTGGATTGAACTAGTTCCCCATATTCTGCGACCTGATAGACCATCTCCAATGCTTCTCCCACGTCGGGTTCCTCTTTATTCTCAACTCCAGAAGGTGATCCCTCTTCTTCTTCATTTTCCTCCCAAATCAATAGTCGTAGATGTTTATCGGGGCAGATGTGGTTAGGGCTGTAATGTTGCCCACATTTGAAACATAAACCTTTGATCCGCCGATCCATCAATTCCTAGTAAGAAAGGTTTCTGGTTCCTTTGGGTCGTCCGTCGGTGGCCCTTTCCATGCCGGGACGCTGATCAGCTCCTCCATCGTAGTTTCCCCACTGGTTTGTGCGTTACTGGTGGGCGCTTAGGGTCAGGTCAGCCCGGGTCGTGAACTCACCCAGTTGCGTCCTCCTACAGTCAGGTTGGGAGGCCCGACTAGTAGACTGCCCATGGGTCTCCAGCCCACAATCGTCTTAAGGTGTGCCGATGGAGTAAGCTTTCGCTCCACCGCACGAGCTGCTGCTATCAGTCGATAGTAAGAAGAAGGATCTAGCGCTACCACCTCCAATCATATATCCTCTCGTAGCCCTCCAAGGAAGAGACCCATGTATTGATCTTCAGGGAGAGGTGGAACTTGCGCCATCAACATCTCAAAGGTTTCCACGTATTCATCCATGGTACCCTGTTGCGTCAACGCCTTCAGCTGGGAAAATGGATTCCCGATGTAATGATCTCCATACCGATCGAACAAGGCTCTCTTGAAGGTCTCCCAATCTAACTCCGGCCTCGATGCTAAGAGGACCTTAAACCAGTGCCAAGCCATGCCTTCCATGCAGATTTGAGCCAGCTGTACCCGAAGCTCAGGTGGGGTGCCTTGAACTGCAAAATACATTTCTGCACGTGGGACCCATCCTACCGGGTCGTCACTTTGGAATGGAGGGAGCTCTATTCGTTTGGCTCGGAGCTGGTACTCTCCAGACGTCATGGAGGTTACACCGCTTCCTCCTTCTACTGTCTGTACTGACTTCCCACGATCAACGAAGCTGGACCCCGCCTCTGGTGTTCGATGTACAGCCTGGCGTTGGAACCCCTTTCGCATTTCGGCGTGCATCGCCGCTAACGCCCTAGAAAGGTCGTCGACCCCCTTATGCAAGTTCCCCAGTTGAGTCGAATGATCCAACAGCTTCGCCTCTACCGCTAGCATTCGAGCATCCATTGCTTCCCATTTATGTGACGCCATTCTAGTTTGCATACACTGGGGCTCTCAATGAAAGCACCAATGATAAGCAAATGGATGAGAATATAGTGATTTTATTGATATTAGCTATAGCCTCGCGGAAATTCCACAAGCACTATACTACCAGCCAAACAATGGCCCCCCAAGCAAAACAGCTGAGACAGTACAATAGCAAAGATATCCCTTCTCTCCTACCCCCCTCCCATACATAGTACTCTCACTCCTCTAACGAATTCCCCTCTAACTGTTAGTTGACTCACCCCTCTTCTTAATGTGTGTAAATAATATGCAATTTTTATTCATATTAACTATCTCAATTACTAATAAAAATACAATTGTTGAGCAAGTTTTACAATTTATAAAACCCTCAATATTTCCACAAGTTCACGACCGTCTGTTTTTTCCGTCGGTAATTACCTATACTGACGGAATATCGTAATTTGCCGATGGAAATGGCCGTCGGTAAACTCCTGTTTTCTTGTACCGCGGGTCATAGTATAGTATATGAGTTGTCGATCCAACAAGGAATTAGTGAACTAATCGAATCCAAATTGTCTAGGGCCTAAAGGATAACAAAAATGAAAAGGAAAACTAAATAGAAAAGTAAAGAAGTGAATATGGATTGATTGAAAATGTTATTATAAAATTAACACAAAGAAATCAAAATTGAGCAACACTAATGAATAATCAAAATTCACACAAGGAAGATTAGTCGATTATAAGAAGGGGGATTTATCCAATTATCAAATACTAATATGATTACTTTTGAGTTAATACAGTATCAGTCTTAGCTGTTCGAAGGGTGGATTACTCTCTCTCGAGTTATAATCATTAAACCCTAAATCATAACCCTTAATTGAATTATGAAATTTGAAATTTCTTAATTAACCAAAAGTCCACACATCCAATTAGATCTTAAGCCCTCTAATAGAATATCGGGTTATCATAGGAGATCTCTCTTTATATAAATTACTGATTTGATTATTTGTGTGATCTATTAGATTGTTTAACTCTCCTTACTCAATCTAATCATTTTGTTATCTATAACACTCCAATATATACCCTAAAAGTATTATATCATGTCTAGGGTGTATTAAGAAGTGCATATAATGAATTAAGTACATCTAAGTATAGTAAGAGATATAATGGTACTTAATGTAAAAGACAAGGATAAATGGATAATTTGTTCGCTTTGGCATGGACATACATACCTAGATATGAAATATGTATCAAAATTTTTTATTTGTTTGCTTGGATTTATGAATGTGATATGAGGGGAATTGATAAAATAAGTATTCCATAAGTAAATGGGATTTTTTTTGTTAAACTGGATGTATTTTTTGTTGCTCTTGTATGATAAAACCAAAATTAGTTGATTTAGGATGTGTACCTCGCTGAATGGATATGTTCTACTGAACATATTTCTGTAATTTGGCTATATCTTGACCTGTAGACCTCCAAATTAAATAATTTCAATTGGAGATTAAATTAGAGACATAGGTCTAAAACTTTCACAAAGGAACCAAAATTTGATTCTACCTCTAAGAATTTTTTATTTTTTTTTAATTTGAGTTCTAGCCACTATCCTTGTTTTCGAATAGCCTGTAGTTTTTGGGGTATAACTCCCGATATAATTAACCAAATTGTATGAAATTTATACCATTACAAACTTAATACATAGGGAAATGAAATTAATTGGTAAGATCATAGGCCAATGTGGGAATTAAAGGAAGAAGAAGGACCAATGTGCAATTTTTCTAAAGTTAACACATGGACTAATTGGAGTAAAGCATGTGTGACCAGTAAGATTAAAGCTTGTGTGTGTCCAATAGAATTGTGACACATGGTCAAATAGAATTGTAACACATGGTCCAATAGAATCGTAACGTGTGATCTAATAGGAATGTAACACTTGGTCCAATAGGATTGTAACATATGGTCCAGTGGGATTGAAACATGTTTCTAATACTAGAAAATTAATGAAAAGGCATATGGAGAGGGGATATGAACGACACTTTGATGGATTTAACTTCAGATTTTTCTCCTTTTTATTTCACCTTCTTCATCCTGTCATTTTTCATTTGGTGAGTCAAGCAAAGCTAAAGAGGAAGGGAAGGAAAGGCACTAGAAGAACTACTTTTCCAATTTTTAGGTTTAAGAATTCACTTAGTTAATTTCTATATTTGTGTACATTTTAATGTGTAAAAAGATTCATTTGGATATGGAATGGTTGCGGGGATGAATTTTGGTGTTACTTTACATGAACTTAGTTGTATATGATACGAGAGTATCGTGGAGTGGAATTCTATCTAGGGTTATTTGAGTCAGTCATATTTTTTTAGTCATAACTTAGCCTACAGACCTCTACATTGTGTGATTTTAGTTGTAGATGAAACCTAAGACATAGCATTAACATCTCTAGAAGGGACTTTGACTTAATTCTAGCTTTATGGCCTTGAAAATTGAGCTCGAAAATGGTGACTTGATGCTGCCTTGTTTTGGAGTAGCTTGTGATATTTGGTCTATATCTCATAAGTTAGGATTCCAAATGACCTAATTGTTAGTGCTATAGAAACGAGAGACACAGAGGAAGAAATATATAAAAGACCTAGAAACCCAGTTCTGACGTTTTGTATACGAATATTAAGGAAATATTAGTGGTATAAATAGAGAAAGTGTCTATCACGACCGTAACATTGTTTTTGTTTCCAAATTCTACTGCATCTTATCCAAACCTTTATGAATGTGTATGAAAATTTTCAAACACCTAGAAATAAATGAAATAGGACTTACCATATATGAATTAGGTGACTGAACATTGGAATATAAGATTGAGCATAATGCATTCAAAAGAAAATTTACATGTACATAAAAAATGATTTGTAAGCATATTCATTACTCGTATATGTATAGTATGATTATGCAAGTGTGATTTTGATACCCTTCAAATGGTGGGAAATTACGACTTGCATGCATGAACATAAATAAAGATTTTATGACCTGAAATGTATATCGTATGACTTGTCAATATATTAATCATGAAATTGGTAAATGATTAAAAGAAAATGTTACAGTGCCTGCTTCATTATCTTAGTGATGGATAGATAGGTATGCCTATAAGGTTACAGTGCAGCTACTACAATTTGACACCACCGGTGTCCACAGTTTGATACCTTCGAGTATCCATAGTTTGATATTTTCAGGTATCCATAGTTTGATATCTTTAGATATTCATAGCACCCGTTATCCACACCTATAGAAAATGTGCAGGCATAACATAGAAAGGAAACTTAACAATCATAAATAAGAAATACAACATGACAATATTAATAATTGGTATTGATGAGCATTTGCATTACTTGTAATGATGAATTGTAATGATGTGCAATTATATTCATAATGTGTATCAATGAGCGATGAATATCAATATTTGGCTTATAAATGTGCATTTTCGGTATATGGATAATATGTTGACGCATATTTACATTATGTACTTTGCTTAGTATGCCATCATTGTTTACATGAGCATTGAATATCAATGTTTGGTTAATGAGTGTGAATTTATGGTATATGAGTTGTGATATTTTTGAATGTATGTGCTTGGCGGATGACTGCTATGAGTGGTCATCTAAACTAAGTGTTTTCCCTACTAAGCTTTCAAGCTTAGCACAGGTGTTAATCCGTATAGGTCCAAGTCATAGGAGTAAGGTACAGGGAACATCTATAGGGACCGAGGCCAACAAATAAAATAAAATGTACTTTTGGAATGTGTTTTTAGTTATAGATGATTGCACATATAATGAATAAAGGAAATTGTATGTTTTCTTTTGGATTACCATATAAAAGTAAAGGTGTATTACTACTGTTAAATGATAATATTAAGCATTAGGGAGTTGTGTAATGTGTATATGTATAGCATTGAATAGAATTGTATACCTTGAATGCATGTATAGGAAATTGGTTGCTATGTGTGTGGATTGTTGTAGGTTCCGTATAGGGGGTGTTACACTACCAGTTCACTCTCTCGATTTGTTACCGAAGCATGCAAATACAACAAATAATCTCAATACCTAATGTATTAACATCAAACGAAATCACATTAACATTGATTCAAGAACAAATCCCTAAAGGAGTTTAGAACATCATCATCAAACCCAAATCCATCACTAATAAATCCATCTCGTACATTCAACAGAAAGAATAAAAAAGATGTAATGAAATGTCACTTGGATTGGTCAAGATGGATCGGGAAGACAGCAGTGCAACAACCCTTCTTGCCTCTTCCTTTCTCCTCCTTCTCTCTTCTACTTCTTCTTCCTTAGATCTTTCCTAATGTAGCAAAATGTAGGCATAAAAATTAGGGTTCTTTTGCCCTCAATGTAGCCTTTTCTATTTAGGGTAAAAATTAGGTTTTACCCGGCCCAAAAAGTTTGAAATAACCCTGCAAATTTGAGTTTTAGAAGTTGATCTGCATCTGCTATAACCAATTGCAAATTTAGGTATTTTTTTGAGATACGCAGTCGCCTACATAACCATTTGAGTGATTATTTACATCCCAGAAACCCTACTTTTTACAATAAAAGGATATTAGCATAGACAGACTAGAAGGAGGCGAGATTAGAAGCATTTTTGAGTCATAAGAAACATAAAGAAGATGCAAATATGAATAAAGAATAAGGAAAACTCAAAGATTACATTACAAGATCCAATAGTGAGCATAATTCAATCCAAATTGTAAGAAGATTCATTAGAGACAAAAGATGGATTTAGAATATGAATTCTTTTATTTCTATTTGTTCTTATGAATATTTGTTATTGGCTTAGTTTTCTATATGCAGGAACCAAATTGTTTAGTGCCTAGGTGTGATGTTGTGATGATAATATGATTTAATATTTTATTCAATGCAGTTTTATTGATTGGATTATTTCCATTCAATTACGCGTTATGGTTTTGAACTAATATATCCAGAATTTTATACCATTATTTGATTTCATATGATTGAGATTGAGAAATCCTTTTGTGTGAATAGATCTACCATAATTGAAAGGAGTTGCATGTCAACCTAGAAATAGGTCATTATAAATCATCTAGATTATGGTCAAACCTAATAGTGAAGTTTACAAATCAATAATGCAATCTTAGGGGTTTTAATTAGAAAGAGATTTCAGTTAATCAACTAATGGTTAGTGATTAATTATGTACTTGAGAAAGATATTAACATAAGATAATAATTTTCATAGTCCAATAATCAATAGTTTAATTGCATGATAAAGGGTTAATATTTAAGAATTCTTAGGAGGATTCATAACCTAGGTATTACTTATTTGATATTGAATTTTCATATTATTTTCTTTATCTAAGTTCATTATTATGTCAATTTTAGTTTAGTTTTACTTTAATTTTTAACTAAATTCAAGATCTGATTCAGCTGTTAGATAAAAACTACCTAAAAGAAAAAAAATGCTTAGATTAGTAAAAATAAGATTTTCTAATATTCTAATTCCCAGCAACAACGTCCAAAATTTTATTGATATAATTTATGTTTTAAACCACAAGTGCACTATATAGTTATAGCTAGCACTAGTAAGTATGGGTCAATCCCACAAAGACTAGAATTACTAGTATTTATTGTCTTTTAATTATCCAACCTAACAAATTATAGTGTTTAAGATAAATCAAATGGAAAATTAAAACAATAAACTAAAATAGATCAACACAATTAACTAATTAGAATTAAGAATCAAGGAAAATAATGATACTTGAACTTCGAATCCCTATAAGATTTTCCTTGCAATCATGATTTCAATACTCAACTTAATCTATAGTTTATTAGACCGTAGAAATTTCTATCTTATTTTAGTATCTTTCTTAAGACTGTTAACATCTAACCCTCGGTTGATTAATTAAAATCCCTTCCTAGTTAAAACTCCTAAGATTGCATTAATTAATTAGTGAATTTCACTATAGGTTTGACCTTAATCCAGAGAATTTATATCAACCTATCTCTAGGTTTGGATGCAACTCCTTCCAGCTACAGTATGTCTATTCATATAAATGAATTTCTTAATCTCAATTGCATGAAATCAAACCTAAAATAATACATTAGCAATATCAATTCAAGAATAATTAAGAAAACATAATTGAATTACAATGAAAAAAAATTAATTAAGTTAAAATAAAATCACTGTAAAGTCTACCTCAGGGTTCGTCTAATCTAAGTACCAACAAAAGTTTAGCTCATAAGCATAAAATCAAGACTAAAGGAAAAGTAAAAAATTTAAAGAACCATGAGCAAATCTCTTTTAATCTTTATGAAATCCACTTTATATTGATGAAATATGCACCAAAGATGCTTTCTTGCTTGTTCTTTGGTCTCTTTATCATTCTAGGCCATCAATTTGTGTTTTTCTGAGTCTCTTACGAACCACTCTTGACTTCCTCCATCTTCTCTTCATTTTATCAATTTTTAGCTCGAATTTAAGGTTTTTAGAATGGATGCAATCACTCACATGATCGTTTGTATGACTGTGTCCCTCAATCTTGCTTTAATCTTGAAAAATTGCAAAGAACACATCCTAGAGAGCTAAATGGGCACCCACACAATCGTATAGACTTAAACAGGAAACCACTAAAATGGCTTTAATTCTTTCATTTTTGTCCCAAGTTCGCCCTAATTTTTCTCCTTTTTATCTGTGAAGGTTGATAAGGCCTAAAAATATAATAGAAATAAAATAAGTAATCTCAAATAAACAAGAAAAATGCATTAAATATAGAATTAGAAATATAGTCTATTTAACATTTATGATATATCTTATCTTATCTTATCTAGTAAATTATTTCTCAATTGCTCCAATCCATTTTATCCTAGTTTCAAATTATAGTCATTATCTAATTGATCTATATAGAATATATGTTGTTATTTCTTGATATTATTCTATTATGCATTTACTTATGTAAAGGCTTCAAAACTTTACATCAGAATTAACATATCTTCTCTTTAGATAGATATCGCCTTTGTTCTTTTTGTAGTTCCCATAAATGCATACCTGAAAGCAAACTCAAAATGGGAAATCAACAACCTTAGTAGTTGACTAAGGCAGCGAAATTTTACAAAGGTTATAAGTCATGTAAGGGGAGAAATGGAAAAATTATTAAACTTAAGAGGAAGTAAAAAAAAAATAGAAATCATGTAATAAGTAGATCCACTTTTCTTTATTTTTTATTTATCGTTACATTTTTTTTTTGTATCCAATCTTCTCTAATATCATCTTCTTCAATAATTTTCTATTTCTAATGCAATATTTAAGACAAAGAAAATAGTTATTTCATGAAAATATGATGAAGTTTTAGGCTAGCTTTGAAAATATTGTGTGGTAATGAGCTCAAACATAGGTTCTACACCGTTTTAAAAGATCCATATGAGTTGTTGTTGGCATTAGGAGTACAAAAGTTTCCCTTCCTTAAACCATCAAAGATCCATCATTGAAAATTAGGGTAAAATTTATTGAACCCTCACGTGGTTTTACATATTATCAATATATTTCTCAACTTTTCAAAACTATCAATAATCTCCTTATAGTTTAGTTTTATATCATGTATACCCCTACCCTTCAACCTCTTTTACAAGTCCTAACTGTGAACTTTAAAACGATATCGTGTAGTGCCACTTGTAATGTCAGTGCTGTTTGTAGTGCTACATATTAAAAGAAATGTCTAATTTGATTTTGCAATTAGATTTTTTAATAAAAGTTGATAATAAGGGGACGTGTTATCAAACCAAAGTTAAAATTAAATAATTAATTAATCATTTTTATAAATTAATCATTTTTATAAATTTAAATAAAACAACTAATTTTTATTTAATAATTTTTTATTAAAATTTAAAATTTTTAATTAACAAAATAATATCTGTTAATAATATTTTTAAATTTTACATTTTAATACTAATTAAATCTTTTAAATATTAAATTTTTTATATTATCGATTTAATTAATCATTTAAACTTTAAATCATTGATCGAAATAAAACCGTTAAAATACGTCATTAACAAGGGTATCATCGTTCTCATTTCACCATTTAACTAGAAAAAGAAAGGCTATTAAATTTATCTAAAAGTACAAAACAACTAGTATAGGTGTATACGCTATGAACTTGGGCTCGACTTACTTTATCACCCTTTTTCTCAGTAATCTTCTAACTTTTCCTACTTTCATGCAAAAATTGAATCACATGACAAAGCCATCAAAGAGAAAGCAGCCTCTTCTTCTTCTCTCAGTTTCCTTCTCCTTTGGCACCTTTGCTTCTTAATTGTTGATGATCTTTGAATCATTACTTCCTTACCCCAAACCACAAAACTCATGTTCAATGGCTCTCTCTTCTGATTATTACCACTAGCACTAGTACTGCTACTGTGACTACTACATACGCTGTCATTGGAGGTCGCTGTGCTTGTAACACTTGTGGTGGCAGAGGTGGTTGGGGCAGTGAAGGTGATATTAGTCCTTTGTTTTTTCTTCTCGGAATCTTTGTCCAGTCCCACCCCGATTATTCTTCTCTTTCTGTATCTAATCCCACAGGCGTTACACAGCGACTGCAAAATGTCAAAACAGCTAGTCATAAAGGGCATACTGAGCCCATGGAAATTATGTACATGACAAGTGTAACGATCTAACGCCGATAGATAGAACCACTGACACAGATCAAGCAATGCAATCCACGAATATGGACAAACGCAGAGGCCCAAAACAATCAACCATAGAAGGGAAGAACTGATCACGTCATTGAAACCGAAACCAAACCCAAAATAAACCGTTAAGAAAAGAAATAAACAAGTTTGATATATCGATTAACATATATGATCTGAATGAAGAAAGATTGACTCAAAACCAGAATTCCAAGAGAAGTGCCCATTAGTTATGAATTATGATCATGGATGAAGACACAAAGAAGCGAATACTTTAACCAAGAAAACGCAAATAAACGGGGTAATAACGTGGTTTCTTAGTAATAAACAACGAAACACGGAGAAGAATCAAGGAGTGAAACATAAATTAAAAGTGAAAAGACAGCACCTTGGGCCCGGCTGGTCCACCTCTCCACAAGGGGGTCTGTGTGGTCTTACAATCAGTACAACACTTCTTGTGATCACTTCTGTTCTCTTCGTCACGCGATGGTTTCTGGAACAACAATCACAAACCATCTTTAATTCATACCATACAAGTGAATCCAAAAAGAAAAAGCACAGAGAGGGAAAAAAAAGACAGAGCATAACACTGAGGTGAAGTGGAATGAAGAATAATGACTTTGCTTTCTAACCCTTTCCTTGAGATCCATCATGCCAATGAAAACCCTTTACTTTTCGCTTCTTTTCAACCAATAGCCTTCAAAAGGGGCAAAGGATAGATAGAGGACTAATGGGTTTCGAAGGTTAACGAGATGCCAAAAAAAGGAAAGTTTACAACTTTGTGCAATAGTAACGATCACGCCAGTTTTGTTCAAAAGGCAAGGATAGAAACAAACGTACAAATAGAACAAAAAATAGAGTAAAAGGTTAAGACATAGAAACAGAGGAAGAGAGGTACGCACGGACCGACAAGAGAGACAGTGTCTCTTTATCGGTGGATAAGCACAAAAACCCTAGTCTTAAGGGTGGGTTTTGGAGGTGAGTTGAATGCTATTACAATGACGAAAACGCCCCAGTACATTGTGATACTTATTGCAGAACTCGTTTCAGGGACAGAACACCCGCCAAATTTTGGAGATTGTCAGTAGCTACGTGGCAGCATACGGAACGGTATGTTCTTCTCACTATTCTTCTACACGGGCGAGGTTGAGTCGTGATTTGTGTTCGCCTTAGTTTAGAGAAATAAGTAGCGCTTGTTTTCTTTCTTTTAATTATGACATGATCTTTTTTCCATAAACGTTTTGCGTTTAACGGTGAAAAGTGGTCGTATCACGTATGTTAAAAAGCGAGTGTTTAGCTTTTCCACTGAATAAATGATTGTTTAAAAATTGAGGGGAAAAGTTTAATTGGCAAAATAAAGTAAATTAAACAATATCAATAATAACTTAGTAATAGTTTTCTTAATATGTGAGATTTAGGGAAATTTAAAAGTGTGTCTGTCTTACTTTTAAGTTTTAATTGAAGAGGTAATTTTCAATATATATATATACTTTGATTCCGCACTACTTACAACTCGAGTTTTGAGTAGAAAAGTGGTATAAGAGCCTCGACCTTTACTGTTGTTAGATATTTTTATTATCTTTAAGTTATTATGTTTATGTGGATATATTATTTGTATTAAGTTAAGCTTTGCAATAATGCGTATTTATATCAATGTTTGTATAGAGTTGCTTTATGAATATGGATATGAATTTTAAGATACTTGAGAAAGAAGAGCATTCATTAAAATTAGATAAAGAAATAATAGAAATTCAAAAAACAATTATGTATTATGGTCAAAAGATATTACAATATTGTGAACAAATAACTTTAGATTTAGAATCCATAATAAATCATAATTTAATACCAGAACAAGATAAAAATAAGCAAATCATAATCTC
>JANZLC010000007.1:4660556-4673780 GCA_026413385.1 Erythroxylum gracilipes | reverse complement strand
CTTGAGGGCTAACACAATTAAAACCCTAGCTTATTTCTCTTCTTTCTCTCCTTCTCTTCTTCTCTTCATATTTCTCTTTCTTCTTCATGACACTCTCTCTTTTTCTTTCTTCTTCTTCCTTAATTTTCATTATTCTTTCTTCTTAAAATGCAAGACAATACTTCTTCTTCCAATTATGCCCTTAATGAGTCCAATAAGTCCATTTTAGCCTTCTTTATAGGCTTATGTTCTTTTAAACTTAAGTGTCTTGCCAAAAATATCCTTGAACATTCTAACATAACACTTTTTTTTAGAAAATATTCCCCATTGTCTGAAGTTTCTAATGACACCAAATTCATTAAATTTGGTTTAGTGATTCAAAAGATATACTTCAAACATATTTGGACTGTTGTTGTCCAAAATAATATACTATATACAATTTCCATCTGGAATTTGAAAGTCTTAGAGATTGACTTGCAATTCACTTTCTTCAAACAATTTGTAACTCTATGTCTATAGTTTACCACAAGTCATAAATCATCTCATTTAGAGCTCTACAAGTCAAGATATCATCAAAATACTGAAGTATGTTCAGTGGAATAACACCAGTTCATATTATTTAAGAGTACAAACATTGTACCTGTCCCAAGTTTTTCACTCAATCTTTCTCACTTCAATTTAGATGGCTATGATTTTTGGTGGAGATGTTGAGCAATGTCAGAAGAGTCCAATGGTTTAAGAATCAGGTCATTTGGGTATCTAGAGAAGAAGTTATACTGAAAAGAATCCAATCTATTTTTATCCTCAATAATATTGAACCTATCGTGGGAAAATTAGCATAACTTTCTCTAGATATATTGGATTTAGATGTTCTTTAGATAATTAAAAAGAAGACTTCAATATATATAACTTTCACAAAGACCTCAAAGACAAATTCTATCTTTTGAAGGATCAAAACGGAATAGAAGATAGAAGATGAACAGTAACCCAGAAGATGTGTATGAACAGTAACCCAGAAGATGTTTTGCAATTTAAATAACTTTCTCTACATATATCAGATTTAGGTGTTCTTTAAATACTTCAAAAGAAGACTTCAAGATATAAAACTTTCATGAAGACCTCAAAGACAAATTCTATCTTCTGAAGGATAAAAAATGGAACAGAATATAGAAGATGAATAATAACTCAGAAGATGTATATGAACAGTAACACATAAGATGTTTTGCAATTAGTATAACTTTATCTACAGATATCAGATTTAGATGTTCTTTGGATTGTTCAAAATAGGAATTCAAGATATACAACTTTCATGAAGACCTAAAAGACAAATTCTATCTTCTGTAGGATCAAAAATGGAACAGAAGATAGAAGATGAACAGTAACCTAGAAGATGTGTATGAACAATAACGCAGAAGATGTTTTGCAATTGGCATAACTTTCTCTACAAATATCATATTTAGGTGTTCTTTAGATGGTTCAAAAGAAGACTTCAGGATATATAACTTTCATGAAAACCTGAAAGGCAATTTCTATCTTCTGAAGGATCAAAAATGGAACAGTAGATACAAGATGAACAGTAACCTAGAAGATGTGTATGAATAGTAACACAGAAGATGTTTTACAATTGGAATAAGTTTCTATAAAGATATCGGATTTAGGTGTTCTTTAGATGTTTAGAAAGAGGACTTCAAGATATACAACTTTCATGCATATCTCAAAGACGAATTCTATCTTCTGAAGGATCAAAAATGGAACAGAAGATAGAAGATGATCAGTAACTCAAAAGATGTGTATGAACAATAACACAGAAAATGTTTTGCAATTGGCATAACTTTCTCTACAGATATCAAATTTATGTGTTCTTTAGATGGTTCAAAAGATGACTTCAAGATATACAACTTTTATACAGACCTAAAAGATAAATTCTATCTTTTGAAGGATCAAAAATGGAACAGAAAATAGAAGATGAACAGTAACCCAAAAGATGTGTATGAACAGTAACACAGAAGATGTTTTGCAATTAGCATAACTTTCTCCACAGATATCAGATTTAGGTGTTCTTTAGATGGTTAGAAAGAAGACTTCAGGATATACAAATTTTATGAAGACCTCAAAGACAAATTCTATCTTTTGAAGGATAAAACTTGGAACAGAAAATAGAAGATGAACAGTAACCCATAAGATGTGTATGAACAGTAACACATAAGATTTTTTACAATTGACATAACTTTCTATACAGATATTGGATTTAGGTTTTCTTTAAATGGTTGGAAAGAGGACTTTAAGATATACAAATTTCATAAATACCTCAATAAATTCTATCGTCTGAGAGGTTGAAAATGGAACAGAAGATAGGCCAAAAAGACAGAAGATAGCAAAACACAGAAGATAGCAAAAAGACAGAAGGAAGGGGAAAATTGCTATAAATCTTCCTAAAGATATTGGATCATGGTGTTCTTTATATGGTTCGAAAGAGGACTTAAAGATCTAAAACTTTCATGAAGACCTCAAAGATCAATTCTATCTTCTGAGGGGTCGAAAATGGAACATAAGATAGGACAAAAAGACAGAAGCTAGCAAAACACAGAAGATAGCAAAAAGACAGAAGGAAGGGTAAAATTGCTATAACTTTCCCTACAGATATCGGCTCAAGGCGTTATTTATATGATTCGAAAGAGGACTTCAAGATCTACAACTTTTATGAAGACTTCAAAGACCAATTCTGTTGGGCACCGATTTCAGAACCTAACTTCGAATCAAGAACGTGAGCCTAATCCGATGGAATTTCTTGAACATCATCGATTTATCTTCTTGCCTTTGATACCACATTACGAGGGAAACAATATAATCATACTATTTAATACATTACTTACAACTAATATTCATCATTCACACTTCGATACTCTCAAACAAAGAGTTTTACAAAACTATAATGGCCTTTCAAGCTACAATACTTCATAATCCAAAATCTCAAATTACAAACGTTACAAAAACTACAAAATAGCAAAAGAAACAATTCCTTTAGGCTCTTGATCACTTGATCTCTTAGCTATCACATGAGGATGGGATAAAGAGGGGGTGAGCTTAACAGCTCGTGGGTAACAGTTTATAATAAAAAGATAAGCAAAAACCTTGAAACATTTCACTTGTCTTAGAAAATATCTTATGGGATCGTAAAAATGCTTGCTTTTCAAAAATTCTTGTCGTGCATTCAAAATTCACAACTCACAAAACATGAATGCATCAACTTGACAATTCATAGATGCAATGCACAACAAATAGCTCGAGGGTCCCATAGAAACAGAATGGAGAAACCAAGGTTTACCCCATGAACAGAATGAGTCCAAATGGGAGCTCATATGCCACAAGCGAGCAGCCGAGAAAAGGCTTTTGTCAATGTGCACGTGAGGAACATAATGATTCCACTCTCACCCAAATAGAAGCACATAATCATGCTCAAAATCATTTTATCAAATGCTCATACTTTCTCTTGATTATTTATACAAGATGCCATGACATTTTTCAAGGCATAACATAAAATGTGTCAATGCATTTCCATCTTTATTTCAAAATTCATTAAAAAGTTCATATACCGAATCAAAAAAAAAGATTTCTCAAATCATTCATAACAATAAATGCAACACTTATGATGCAATTAAAATTAGAAAACTTCTTTGACTTAAAGAAAACAGTAGTGGCTTATTGATTCTATTATAAACATGTACCCACGTTAATTTCCTTTCTTAAAGACTTGACTTGCCCAAAATGCCTCTTCTTTTGGCAAACAACCTGAGGTATCAAAGGTTCTTTCTCTTGTTCCTCTTGTCCCTCTTGATCCCTTTAAACAATAACAAAAATCCCACTCAATAGGGTTTTCAATTGAAAATCCCTCAAAGCACAAATATTAAAATTGGTTCTAAAATACTTAAACCTAAAGGATTCAAAATGATCTTACCTTCATTCTTCACCAAATGAAGGGATCCTTAGCTCAAAAGGGAAGCTCTTCTCTTCCTCTTCTTGTTTCCTTTCTTGATCAGTTTCAAAATCTCTCTTGAAAGCTAAGGAAATTAAAACCCTAGCTTGTTTTCTCTTCTCTCTCTTTCATTCTTTTTCATATCTCTCTCTTATCTTTGTTTCTCATCCATGCATTTTGTTTCTCCATAATCCTCTTATTCACGTTTTATCCTTTATTTATAAGCAAGACAATACTTCTTCTTCCAATTATGTCCTTAATGAGTCCAAAAAGTCCATTTTATCCTTCCTTATAGGCTTATGTTCTTTTAAACTTAAGTGTCTTGCCGAAAATACCCTTAAACATTCTAACATAATACTTTATTCTAGAAAAATATCCTTCATTGTGTTAAGTTTCTAATGCCACCGAAATCATTCAATTTAGTTCAGTGATTCAAAAGATATACTTCAAATATTTTTAGACTGCTCTTGTCCAAAACAGTATACTATGCACAACTTCCACCCAAAACTTGAAAGTCTTAGGAACTGAATTACAATTCACTTCTTTCAGATACTTTGCAGCTCCATGTCTCTAATTTACCACAAATTAGAAATCACCTCTTTTGGATTCCTACAGATCAAGATATTATCAAAACACTGAAGTATATTCAGTGGAATAACACTAGTTCAAAATATTTAAGAGCACACTCGCTGTACCCGTCCCATGTTTTTCACTCAATCTTTCTTTATTCATTTTGTATGGCTATAATTCTTGGTGGAGATATAGAGAAAAGTCTTACGAATCCAATGGTTCAAGAATCAAGTCAATTGGAGGTCTAGTGAAGAAGTTATGGTCAAAAAAAGCAACCATATTTTTGACCTCAATCATACTAAACCTATTTCAGGGAAACAACCATAACTTTATGTAGAAATTTCTGATTGAGGTGTTCTTTGGATGGTTTGAAAGAAGACTTCAAGAGCTACAATTCTCATGAAGATGTCAAAGGAATTTCTTTCATCTGTGGGGTCGAAAATAGAACAGACTATATGACGTCATTTTTGAGCTGAAGTGACGTAATCAGACGAAACAAGGTTGGGAAAAATGCCATAACCTTCCCTACAGATATCGGATTAAGGTGTTCTTTATATGGTTAAAAATAATAATTCAATAGCTACAATACTTATGAAGACGTCAAAGGCAAATGCTTTCATCTGAATCGTCAAAAATAGAACAGATGATATGACATCATTTTTGAGATAAAGTGACGTCATCAGACAATATAAGGTTGGGAAAATTATCGTAACTTTCCCTAAAGATATCGGATTAAGGTTTTCTTTATATGGTTGAAAAGAAAAATTTAAGAGCTACAACTCTTATGAAGACGTCAAAGGCAAATGCTTTCATCTGAAGGGTCAAAAATAGAACAGACGATATGACATCATTTTTGAGACAAAGTGACGTCATCAGACGATATAAGGTTGGGAAAATTATCATAACTTTCCCTACAGATAACGGATCGAGGTGTTCTTTAGCTGGATGAAAAGATAAATTCAAGATCTACAACTTTTATGAAAGCCTCAAATCGAGATTCGGCCTTTAATAAGGTCAAAAATAGGTCAGAGGAAGGAAGTAAAAAGGTCAAACTAAGACGAAAAAAGTCAAACTAAGACGAAGATAACGTCATACTAAGAGGATGATGACGTCATACTAAGACTGAAGCAATTAAAAGGCATAACTTTCAACTCAGATGTCCAAAATTTTCATATTATATATCGTTGGAAAGATAAAAGAAAGATCTACAACTTTTCAGAAGGAAACTTTTCTAAAATCTATTCATATCAATCCCAAATTTGCCCCTAAAGTTCGAAGACGAGTTTTCCATTTATGCACCAACATACTGCACCCAATTCTTAATTTCATGACAAATTTTGAGACTCTTAGAAATAGAATTAAAATTTTATGTCTTCATACAAAATGTAGTCATATATTTCTATTTTATTTTATTGCTAATGGTAAGCTTACGTGTAAACTGGGATTTCAAACCTCTTGTCTGGCGAACCTGTTTTGGGTCGCGACAATTTGTGTAATCATGTGGACTCGTTATTCACATCAAACTTGCTTGAAGCTGTTATAAGAAAAAGAAATCAAACAATAAAGGAAGCTTACAACTGCGAGACTTTGCTACTAAACACACTCTGGAATCTACATATTGCAACAAGAAATGAGACACAATATGAGATGGAAAGTGATAATCTACAGGACCTTCTGCTTGCACCGGAACGTCAATGATGAAGGACCCAAGTTGCAGTTTTTACAAAAAGGGAAACAAAGTTGCGATCTTAAAAGAAGGAAAAAACTTCAGTCCTACCTCTCATGCGCCTAGGAGAGCTGACCTCCGAAAGCCTGAGATGCTTAAATTCCTACAAGTCTTAATAATTTACACATATACTTCGTTCAACATTCTTCTGTGAGCCACATTTCGCCTTACCGAGCGCCATTTCACGACAGCCCGAAGCTGACACCATCTTGTCTTTGGTGTTCTGATCCTTGACATATGTATATCCAGGCTTGGGGAGGAAGAAAAGAGGCCTATTTCACCCTCATTCCTTGGAGTCAGAAGAAAAGTATTAGTAGAACCTTGACCCCAGATTGAAGATATTCCTGCAGAGGTTGATGGATGAAGATGGGAAACATCCTCAGTGTCCATTTGATCACTTGTAAGGAGCTGCCATGGTGAATCGTTGGAAGAAAAGTTGTTATCTCCAGAGTAGGGAATAGAGAAAACATCTCCAAATTTGAAGTTGTTCTTCAGTTTTGGAGGAAACATTTGCATTGATGGACTACTCTGCAAAGGAAATTGGAGCTGACTACTACTACTACCTAGTTCATACGAATATGTTTTCGTATTTAGTTGAGTATTGAAGTCAAGATGCATTTCTGGTGGATCTGCACAAATGGGAATTCAATTAACACATATAGTCAGCCAATGCAAGAAGTAAGAGCTGAGTTTGCATTTATGGCAAGTTTGTTTACCTCGGCGTATCATTGGCAACTCAAGTTGCTGCATACCTACGTTCAGGACCTCCAGTGGTTCAGCAGGTGGGCTTGGCAGGGGCCTTGAAGGGCCAAAAATCGAATGCGAATTTATGAGGGTGAAGTTAGTCACATTCTTATAAGCTTGCCTCTTGGAGTTCTCCACCAAAGCCTATTTGATTATACACAAAAAAGGGTAGTTGAATTTAGATGGGATGCACTCGACGGGAACTAATGACTAATACTGACATGTAAGAAACCTCAGAATCCAGGGAAAAAGGCCTAACGATTACCTTTTGAAGAGGGGTTAGCCTATCCAGAGGCTCAAAGTTCTCATGATCAAACGCTGCCGCTACAACCTTGTACACGCAATTGAAGAGGAGAGAAATGCTTTGGCTACTTTCAAAGTAGGCATACAATTGGTCATCATCTAGAACACAGGAACTAGCATGGTCGACGATTGCGTTCCATGTCCTGTTTGAAACTCCATTCTTAAGCATCTGCAGTACCCAAGTTACAGCAATTTCGTTAGATTTGTTGCGTGAAACGACATCATTCATTAGAAAAAAGTAGAGAAGCTCTTACGTTCCGTAATTTTGATGGATCAGTAACGTGTAACTGTAGAAAGTCCTTCACTTTGTGAATTCCATTGGAAGCCAATCGTTCATGATTTGGTCCATCCTTCGCTATCTTTTCCAATCGCCATATCTCATCATCCAGTCGAGGAGGGTAGTGTTTCTGATACACTGAAAGATCAAAAAGTCAACAAATAGTCAGCAAAAGAAGTTGATTGTACCACAATTACTATCGATTATGATTTTGTGACTATTTTCAGCATCACAAAATTTAGACTCTGATTGTCCAATTAATAAGTAGACAAAGATAAAGCTAGATAAGAACGTACGAGCTCCTCTGTGGTCCTTCACCATAAAAGCTTCACTTCTGCCCCCCCTAACTTTTATTTCTTGTGAAATCTTTTGACCTGGTTTAGCTCCCAACCGAAATTTTCTACTTCTTTGCCAACTAGAGTTGTCAGTAAAAATCAGTTCATTGACTTGAGCAACTCCATTTTTCAAGGAAATTATGCGATCTCCAGTAACCAGCGGTCTTCTACCATCTCTTTCGCGGATGATGCTGGCGTTGAATTCATTTTCAGTCCAATCTTCTCGCGAGTCAGAACCAAAGTCACCATCAAGCACATGGAGCTCTATCTTCATCGAAGATAGAGGACCAGATGTTATGATGTTCTTAGTTCCGGCATCCATCAGCAAGATTTGGATCAGCTGACCATCTTCAGCCTCAATCCTACTACCAGTAAAGATAGTGGACGGTGGTTTATTAACAAAGTACAACAGCAAGCCTGTTGCTACAGATGTCTCACCCGGTTGAAACGAGGGCCTGCAAATAGACGATCAAAACTTGAAAATCAATATGGCTTAATTGGTGGGGACCAGAATGAATTGTGACCCGGTTGACAGATAGCAATCAATTTTCAGCAAGAGCACAAACCTTGAAGACGGTTGAAGAACGCGCGCAATAGCCTTTTCCACCTCGTCTCTAATCTGAACAAAAATGAAGCACCACAGACATTTAGATACGAAGTGGATGTGTACGAGAATCAGGCAACGGTACTCCCAAACATTGGCTATTAAGGGAAAACTAAATTACTACTTTTGTAGACGTTGATCAAAGAATCTGTAAAACCTAAGGCTCTGGAAATAGGATAGAAACAGGAACAGGAAACTCTTATTTTCTTCAGACAAACCAATAAGAACAAAGGAAAAGTAATCTTGAGCGTGTTTAAAATCCCTACATACTTTAATTCATTTTTTAATTATCAAGTAGCCTATCTAACAGTGAAACGCACTGGGGTAAGACTTACTATTCTCCGAATCATAGGCTCCATCCTGGAAATCAATTCGTTAAGAGAAAGCAGTCCCATCACGTTTCTTACAACACTGCACAAGATTGAGAAGAAGGTATATAAGCATACACAGACATCTCAAAACACCAAAACAACAACCGAGCAAGAAAAGCCACCTACTTCTTGAACCTCTTAGCGTCTTGACCTTGCATCCTATCATCACCATCATCAAACATAGCCCTTTTCGGCATCATTGTAAACTCTATGAAAATTGGATCGAAAGAGGTCATTTTATAGCTCAGGAGGCAGAACCAAGAACCTGCATGGAAGTTGCTGACGACGAAAACTACGCGTTGCAATCACAAAAGTCAAAAGAGTATATTCTCTATTGTTCACGAAAGTTAAAACTTAAAACTACTGGGTGAACAAATTTTCTGAAAACACTTACGCTTCAGTTGGGATACCCCAAAAGTATCAAAAGGGCATATTAATTATCAACTGTAGTTCAGTTTATAGATATTTATTCTTGAACCTTACCAACCGCAGATACTATGTTAAACAAGCACACATTCCTAGCGAACCAAAAGCCTTTAGCATTTTTGTCTTTCTCGGAAAACAATTATGATGAAGGAATTGTGTAATTCTTTTTAGAGCACACACACTGTCTAAGTTGCACATGCATGTGTGAATGGTGAACAGGGCATGTAGATGAACTTGTAAGCTTTTATGATCGTGTACGAGTTAAATGACGATTTGAGGATAGATACATATATCTATATAAATTTTGTACTAAAACAAGGAATACACTTCCAATCTTATTTAAAGGATTTTCGTTTTCAAAATTTTGTGTAACATATACATCTCAAGCCAAGAAAAAGTGTCTGTCGTCTGCAATATTTTGTAGTAAAACATCATTTGCTAAAGACGTTGTGAAGTAGTGTGATTGACTTGCAATGGATAGATCGTGAAAAAAGGAGAGTACGAGCCTATGTACGAAACGCGTTGGCCATTAAAATTTGGCAGGTTTCCACGAAAACGCGGTTTTGAAAACAGGGACAGGTAACTCCACAGTTGGTCTATGCATATATATATATAATGCAGTATGCATTTGAGCGAAATCTGAATTTGAGGCGAATTCCTCTCAAAAGTTGTTGAATATCTCAATACACTAATTGCATAGACAAAGACTTCATTCGCAAAGTCTTTTTTTAATCAGGTTTAGTAGACAGGTTTACGTCAATGCCTGTTCCTCAGTTGATTAGAACAGGTTAAATAGTATACAAAATATAATGTCAAATTCTGATCTCAACTTATCACTTAATCAAACACACGTAAAGATGACAAATAATACGATAGGTATTTCCTAGGAAACTTCTTTAAATGAGAGTGAGCTTTGACCCTTATTTAATGTGCTCCATCAATAAGCCGTCCTATTAATTAGCAAGTGAGAGGTGAAAAGTTAGTGTACAAGAGGAATGGTGCCACAAGCTACTTTAGCATTAGTGTTCTAATGATAAGTTGCATGAGCTTCTTATTTGGTATGTTTAAAGAATTTATTTTAGGAAGAAATGCTGCACCAAAAAAAAAAGGGGGGGGAAAGGAACTCATGCGCTTAAACATACCAAGAGGCCGCAGATTCCACCAAGGAGCGGATGTCACTATCAATGACTGGGCAGGCTTTTAATTGTCTTCAGATCGATAGAACTAGAAAACGTTGTGAACCACTTGTTCGGTTTAGTAGTTTGCGGGGCAAGCAATGCTAAAGATCAGTCAACTGTCGGTGAAGCACTTCAAGGTCTGTCTGTCTGTCCGTTCCATATGCGGCTGGAACCAAAGGTTATGCATTTTCTGGGAAAATTCCCAGAACTTGGCATTTGTCTGTGTAGAATTAAAGAACTTGATGATCCAATAGTGAGTTTCT
This sequence comes from Erythroxylum gracilipes, assembly GCA_026413385.1. Lineage (NCBI taxonomy): Eukaryota > Viridiplantae > Streptophyta > Magnoliopsida > Malpighiales > Erythroxylaceae > Erythroxylum > Erythroxylum gracilipes. The sequence goes on along the minus strand of JANZLC010000007.1, from coordinate 4,663,031 downwards.
GAAAGTGCTCTACCAGTTGAATGCTTTCATGCTTATGGAGTTTTGAATCTATTTCTGCGAAATTAAATCAAAACGCTTGCTTACAAGAACCATCTCAGAACTTGAAGGGAAACTTCCTTCTTGTAGAATCATTTTCTAGAGTCTGTAAAGACTTTTAAAACACTGTAATAGTAGACTAGCAATATTGTTTGTAAGTTGCTGCTCATTGCCATACACGCGATCAAGTCAAAAGCATTACGATTTTTATAAGATGAATGCTTGGATTATATTAGGAATAGGAAGCCTAGGCCAATGTCCCCATTAACGCTATTCTCTTTTTCCCTTATGTTCTAGAACACGGAAAGTTTGATTCAGCATCGCATATTTATCTTTATTGAATGGTTTTAGGTAAGCATTGTAAAGTAGACTTGAATTGTTATTAATAATAGAAAACCGAGGAGGATGATTGACTAAAAGAAATGAAGTAAGCTATGTGAAATGAAAAAAAAAAATATGTATGTCTACCAATGAATAACTATTATGCTGGCCCTTTTGAAACAAATATTAGGTTATGAATAGAGCTAATAGTCAATTAAGAATGTGATATAACTGAGTAACCGAAGACATTCACGATAAAATGTGTCTTCACGTCAAAAGGCCAGAATGACATTTCAACTAAGCCAATTAATAAAACGTGGCCTAGTTGAGTAACCGGGAATATTCATGATAAGGTGTTTGTCTTTATGTCAAAAGACTAGGTTAACGTTAAAGGAAAAAAAGGGTGATGTTTTGATAAATAAATCCAACTAATCTTTGAAAATAGCAAAAATTTTCATAAAGGGATACTTAGTGATAGTTAGAATTTTGGTTGATTACTAATTATCAATGTACGTATACAAATGCTTTAGGTCAATGAATATGATGTTAATGTCCTAATTAGTATGTCTATTAAATCCAAAGTACTTAACCATAAATTGCATAGGTTAATATGTTGGAACAACTTGAATGATTGTCGTTGAGGTTAAATTGTCTTCATCATGTTAAATGTCATTGTATCATTAGAGCATGTTGCATTAATGTATATGTTATTGTTTGGTTTGTTTGAGTTTGTGTTTTATTTTGTTTTTCCTTAAGGACAAGTAAAATTTTAGGTGTGGGGATGTCGATAGTTGTGGTTTACATTATGTTTTGGTAGGTATTTTTGTGTGTTTTTAGGTGTTGATTAGATGATTTGTGAATGTTTAGGTTAAGAATTATGTTAATGTGATTGTGTGTTTATGTTTTTGAGTATTTTTTGGTTTAGAGCATGATATTGAACTTTAATTTTGTACACTTGAGGTGCTTTGATGTGTATGAACTCAAATTAAGAAAATTGAAGTTGGAGAAAGCTTGGATAAAATGAACAAAGTCATGATCGTGACTTGCCTATCATAGTTGTGATAGAAGGTCTCTCCTGAAAACGATCTAGAAGGGGGGTTGAATAGATCTTTTAATACTTTTCGTGAAGTGCTACAAAAACAGAGAGTTAATACACACAAAACAAACAAATAAATTGAATTATAAAAATGTAAAAGAGAGGGAAAGAGAAGCAAACACAGTTTTTATAGAGGTTCGGTGCTAAGACCTACGTCCTCTACCTAAGCTCTCACTTAGGATTTTGGCAAAACTCTTTACTACACACTTTTTAGTTCAATGTAAACTCTTCCATCATCACTTGATTTCTGGCTCAAGCTACACCTCACAATCAATCTATTTTTCGGCACAAATCCTACCTCACAAGTGATTCTCCATTAATCACTCAACTCACAATGACAATAATAGAAATTGAAGTTGTAAAGCTCAGTACAGCTGAGTAAAATTTAGAACAAGCTAAGAGCAAATTGATAGCTAAATTTTGATCTATAGTAAGAATGCTTTGTTTGTACTTGTGTGTTCGATCCTTTGATGTTCCGTAATTTATTTGTAGGCTTCAAGATGTGTTCTAGACGTTGTAGAAGTCTTCTAGCCATTGTAGAATGCTCCCAACCGTTGTATAAGATTTTTTTTTCCGTTTGTAATTAATTGACTCGGTCTGATTATGTTCAGCTGCAATTGATAGTCGACTTGTCGATGTGTGATAGTCGACTAATACATTATAGTCAACTTGTCTTCAAAGAATCAGTCAACTAACACTAACATTTTTCATGCGAGTTTCATCTCCACTCTTCGAATAGTCGACTAGTTCATTTTTCCAACTGACAGGTTTGTTGTCAATAGTCGACTTGCAACGTGCTGGTCGACTTGTCTCAACTCCAAATAACAGATCTTGTTGGATCCCGTTTCCGGAACCCAACTAGCGATCTGAAAACGATTCATCGAAATGATCAATTTTTTTTTATAAAGCCATCTTTATTCAACTTATGCAAATCCATACAATTTTCCTTTTCTTGGAAATTATCCTTAATCAATTTCTCAATTAATCCTTTTCATATACTCATATAAATCCCAATTCTCATT
>JANZLC010000007.1:4626688-4650811 GCA_026413385.1 Erythroxylum gracilipes | reverse complement strand
ATAATATTTATTAACAAATTATTAATAAAATTATGTTATTTTAATCAAACATATAATTTATAAATTAATATTTAATTAAAATATATTTTAATTATTAAATCAAATTTTATTTGAATATTTATATATTTTAATTTTAATTATATTTAGTAATAATTATTAAAATTTAATTACATATAATTTAATTATAAAATTAAATTAAATTAAATTAAATTATTCATAATTTTTATTGATAATAATTTTTAACTTATTAAATATATAATCTTGAATTAAATTATTCATAATTTTTAGTAATAATTAAACAATTAAATAATATATATTTAAATAATAGTAAATCAAATTATTAAAAAAAAACAAAAACCAATTTTGGTTTTCATCATTTTTGAAAATTGGAAGAAACCAAAACTAAAAACAGCAACTAAAAACTCAAAAAACAAATTTTTTATTAAATTTGAAAACAAAAACAAAAAATCAAAAACAAAAGTGGAAACAAATACTCCTTAATTAAAATTTTTAAGTGACAAACAATAACTGAGAAAGCTTATGAGCAACCGAAGCATATCGTAACGAACCCAAGGTCAAAATAAGCCTATAGAAAATTTTGAAGATACTAATTGCGAATACTATATAGTACAATATTATTAAGCAAATTAATTATTGAACAATTAGATATTAATAACAAAGCACTAACTAATATTGCAGAAAATATTAATAACAAAGCACTAACTAATATTGCAGAAAATACTAGAATTGGATAAACTAAAATTTTCTTAATTTTAATCTTCCTTATCTTTCTGTCTCAACCAGAACTATTAACAGATTACTCCTTTAATTAACTCCCTCAATCTCTCCCTATATATGAAATCAAAGCTATGCTGTCTCATTTCTCAATCTCTCTCTCAACGAATCCACCACATCTAGAGGAAGAGAGAGACAGAGAGAGAGGAGGGGTGTGGCCGGAGCCGAAGGGAGATGGGCGGTCACAAAGAATGCACGGCATATGGTGATTACCGGAGACACAGTTATGCATCTCCTCCACCTCCTCCTCTGCATAAACAGCCACGGTGGAAATCAGCGGAGGGCAAGAGAAAGAAGCGTGTGGCTCAATACAAACTGTACGCCGTTGAAGCGAAGGTGAAAGGTACAATAAAGAAGGGGTTACGCTGGTTCAAGAAGACATGTTGTAGGATTGTGCATGGCTTCTGAAGATATCAACGATGTATGTCGCGATTGATAATATAAGAACAATGCTAGTTTGTGATTTATGATTATCAATTCTACATTTTCTTGCTTTTTAATAACTAAAGAAAGAATAAGAATAATTACACAGGTCACGTTTCTTCTTATATAAACAACAATTTTCAGGTCTAATTTTTTATTCTAGAAAAAGAAAAGCAAATTAATAACATTCATGCATGCACGAGAGACTCCATCCCATTGCGGCAATGCGATGGTTTAAACTATTGAGTTGTGCCCAATAATACAACAAAAAGCAGTAATTAAGGAATTGTTACAACAAATATATTGATGTCTGAATCGATAGTTGCATGGTAATTCAAGAAGTTAAAAATTTTCTGCATGTGAACATTAATTAATCCTAGCGAAAATGACGTTTGATATTTTTAACTGTTAAACCTAAAATCAAGGGCTATTTTCTTGAGTAATTTGCTTTTGGGTTCTATATGGAAAGAACATTTCTGTTCAAAACAAAATGGACACCCTGTTTCAAGGCAACTACAATATTCTTGTCAAGTTTTAGTTGTTGTGTTCTCTTCGAACACTGTCTTCATGGGACTTCTAGCTAGTATTACCTATGGCTCCTTCCTTCCGAGACATGTTGGAAATTAAACATGATTTATATAGACACAAGCATACATGAATTTATCTAGAAGTTTGTGTTCATATATTTAGAGTATTCGTGAATTCATGTATTTAGAGGATTCATGTATTTAGATAACCTATGTTAATTAATATGTTGCATTTATGTGGGAGTTCTTGTATTGTGGCTCTCTCTTGTGTCCTATATATACCTTGGTGGTATTGTCATTTGAGTATGTGAGGGAACTTAGAGAGATTGGGAGTGATAGTGGTGAGAAACAAATTGTATCAAGTTAGAAGAAAAGTTAATACAATTGTGTTTTCCTCCTAAATTTTTTTTTCTTATTATGTTCGGGTGAATTTCCACCACCAAGTTTCCAACAAAGTGGTATCAGAGCTAGAGTTCTAGACAGTTGAAAAAAAATGGCCAACAACAATCTTGTCCCTTTTTAAGTACCTGTCTCACTGAAGAAAATTATAGCACTTGGTGTATTCGCATTAAAGCTTACTTGGCTCTCAAGACGGATGGGAGATAGTTGACAAAGGATACACAAAACCAGAATATGAAGCTTCTTTCACTCAAGTACAAAATGATGCTTTGAGCAATACAAGGTAGAAGGATCAAAAGGCTCTTACCATAATTCATCAAGCAATTGATGATGGAACGTTTGAGAAGATTTTTGAAGCAACCACTGCTAAGCAAGCATGGCAAATCTTGGAGAACACTTTCAAAGGTGTTGATCAAGTTAAGAAAGTACGTCTTCAAACATTGAGAGATGAATATGCATCTTTACATATGAATGAATCTGAGTTAGTTGCATATTAGTTCACAAGAGTTTTGGAAGTTGTAAACGACATGAAGAGACATGGTGAGAATGTGGATGATAGCTAAGTTGTTGAAAAGATCATCCATTCCCTAGATGAAAAATTCAATTTTATCATTGTAGCTATTGAAGAATCAAAAGATTTGGGTACGATATTGGTTGATCAACTCATAGGTTCTTTACAAGCCCAAGAAGAAAAAATTTTGAGAAAGAAGAAAGACTCCATGGTGCAGCTATTACAAACAAAGCTACAATCAAAAATCAAGGAAGATAATTAAGAGACAGTATACACAAGGTCGAGGTTAAGGCTATGGTAGAGGCTGTGGACGTGGTAACCCTTGAGGACGAGGAAGAGGAGGAAATTATGATTTAAAAAAAAGAAATGAAGATGGCGGTAGCAATCAGCATTCTAATTCATCATGAGGTCTTGGAAGACAAAGTTACTTAAGGCCATATGGAAGACAAAATTATAATAGAATGTATGAAAAAAGACATATTGAATGTTATAACTGTCATAAGTTTGGCCATTATTCATAGGAATGCAAAAATAAAGTTGAAGAAAATGCCAATTGTGTTAAGAAATAGAACAAAACTAGTGAGCCAACCTTACTCTTAGCTTGTAAGGCTGAAGATGCATATGAAAGAAATATTTGGTACCTTGATAGTGGCGCAAGTAACCATATATGTGGGTGAAGAATGTTGTTCATAGAGCTTGATGAATATGTAAGTGGTAATATTACCTTTAGAGATGCAACAAAAATTTCGGTGAAAGGGAAAGATAATATTCTAATTCACCTGAAAAATGGAAAACATGAATTCATTTCTAATGTTTATTATGTGCCAGATATGAAAATTAATATTTTGAGCTTGGGACAACTGTTAGAGAGAGGCTATAAGAATTTTATGAATAATTATAGCCTTTCAATTAGAGATCGACATGAGAACTTGATTATGAAAGTACCAATGATGAAAAATAGGATGTTTTTGTTAAACATTAAAATTGATGTTGTTGTTAAACATTCAAACTGATGTTGTTAAATGTCTAAAATCTTGCTTGAAAGATACATCATGGGCTTGGCATTTGAGGCTTGGGCATTGTTGTTCCTAAAAAGCTCTAAAAAGACTTAAGCTATCCTACTCGCAAGTATACGAGATAGTTATAGCTGATAACCCAGGATAGTCTACCACGGAAGTGAAATTGGTCAACTTAAATTAAGTTTGAATTAAAAATAAAAATAAAAACAATTCATTCCTAAACATGCTATCCCGATTATTGAGTGAAAGCTTTTAAGGAAAATTATAAAATTAAATTGAAAAGTATACTAAATCAATTGGGAGCAAAGACAAATAGATTAATCGAAGTGGAAAAATGCTTGAGATTTAATTTCACTAATTTAATCTCCTATGTATGATTAAGGGAAAATGATTGGGTTATTGTCTAACTAAAATTAATAGTTAGGTTCTAAATCGATTTAAATAATGAACTAGTCTAACTTTTGTATTCAACAAGTTACTATCTGAATTAATAATAAAACCTGATTACTAATTACCACTTAAGTTAATATATTTCTAGTTCTTAACCTAAGTGTCATAGTTTCACGATCTGTATTAAACTTCATCTCTCGAATCTTCATTTAACATTAAAATGATACAAATTTTGGTCATTCTATTACATCTATTTAGTTCAGAAACCATAACAATAAATAAGACAACATATCCATAACCCAATCATGCATATTTAACTAAATAGCTACATTAATTCTTAAGAAAAAAGATCAGCCCATCATATCATACACACGGTTCATCATACTTAAATACTTCAATCCCATATTACTGTCGACAAAAGTTTGAAAATAACAACCCAGTAACTACTTAAATAAACTATGACAAGATAACAAGCAACAATCGTTAAGCTAACAAGAATATGAATCAATTAATATCAATAGAACAGTAAACTCAAAGAAACAATCAATAGATGAGGAATGAGATAAGCAAACAAAGGGTTAGATAATGAGATATTGGAGGTCTTCTGCACTCTCAACTTTCAGCTTTGGCTCTCGCCTTCTGCTTCAGCTGCTCTCCTCCAACCGAATGTTTGCTCAAGATCAACTCCAACTCTCGCTTTCGGACTCTCTTTCTAGCTCCCACTTCTTTGTTGTTGCTCTCTTCTTCTCCTTCTCAGACTATCTTTATTTCTCGTCTCTGTTTATCTTCTTTTTCTCTATCTCTCTGCGCCTCCCCTGTCTGTGTCTCTGTATGAGTGAATGAATGAAACCGTCCATGAAAAGATCGTCGCAGCCGCCACCCTCTCTTGTCTTTTATAGCCCCACTCTAAGTTTAAGTTTTTAGGGTTATTACGCCATCAACCTGCACGTGTCAGACTCAAAGTTAGTGTTCACGAATTTACACGTTGGTGGACTAGTCATGCACAGGGGTGATTAATCAAGCCACCCCCATGACTAGCCATGCATGATCATAACTAGTCACCCCTGTGGCTAACATTTAAATTAAATGTTAGTCATGCACGGTGGTGACATACCAAGTCATTATCGTGACTAAAATGTTAGTCACACACCACCTTTAAGGTGGTGACTTATCACCACCTTGAGGTGGTTATCACCTTACCACTTTTCTTTTCTTTTTTTCTTTTTAATTTTTTATTTCTATCTTCACACAACTTTACGTGACTTTCCCTTCAACCTATATGCAAAATTCACAAAAGTAATCCAATTAACATTCATGTAATATTCACACCATTTTCACTCAATTTATCTCACATTTAGATCAAAGCACAAAGATTTGCAACCAAAATCAAGATATGAAGACAATTAAAAGCAATAGAAACTAGACACAACAGGCATCTAAATTTTGGTGGCTTAAAATTATTGTCAAAGAAGAGCTTGGTGAATGGATTACCATATATTGAGCACCCAAATCAATTCTGTAAAGGGTGCATTTTTCAAAAATAATCAAGAAAGAGTTTTCCAAAAGAATCTTTTATAAGAGCGAAGAATCAATTGGAGCTTGTGCATACAGACCTTTGTGGACTAGTCAAACCAAGTTCTTTTGGTAAGAATAATTACTTTCCACTATTTATTGATGATTTTAGCTGAAAAACATGGGTTTATTTTGTAAAAGAAAAATCAGAGGTGTTTAGGGCATTTAAAAATGTAAAGCTTTTATTGAAAAAGAAAGTGGCTATTTTATAAAATCTTTGAGATCTAATAGAGGAGGTGAATTTACTTCAAAAGAATTCAATAAGTTTTATAATGAAAATAGAATTTGAAGACCTCTTATAGTTGCATGGACACCGTAACAAAATGGTGTCGTCGAAAGGTAAAATAGGTCCATTCTAAATATGGCGTGAAGTATGATGAAGAGCAAGAAGATCCTGAATGAATTCTGGTTGAAGTTGTAGAATGTGCAGTATACCTTTCTAATCGAAGCCTTACTAGGAGTTTATGGAATGCAACTCTTCATTAGGCTTAGAATGGATGGAAGCCTAGTGTTGCTCATCTGAAGATTTTTGGAAGCATTGCATATGCTCATATGCTAGAATAAAAGCATTTAAAGCTTGATGATAAAAGTGAGAAATTTGTTTTTATAGGTTATGATTCAAGTTCTAAAGGTTACAAACTCTACAATCTAAGCACTAGAAGAGTTGTTGTGAGTAGGGATGTTGTTTTTAATGAAGAAGTTATATGGGATTGGAATGATCAAGAAGAAGATTATGCTTTCTTTCCTTTTGTTGAAGAAAGCAATAATGACAAAAATGAAGCACCTCGATAGCCTATAACTCCACCATCCCCTAATCATAATGAATCACCTCCATCATCTTCAAAAGGAAGTCCTTCCACAAGACCCCCTGGATGGAGAAGTTTGAAAATAATCTCACCTTGTTTTGTCTCTTTGTAGATAGTGAACCAATTGATTTTGCATAAGCTAGTATGATAAAAAAGGGTGAAAGCAATGGATGAAGAAATTCAAGAAATTAATAAGAACAATACTTGGGAACTTGCTGCTCTTCCAAAAGGCCAAAAAGCAATTGGAGTCAAATAGGTGTTCAAGACTAAAAAGACCACTAAAGGAGAACTGGAGAGATACAAAGCGAGATTAGTTGCAAAAGGCTATAGTCAACGTCAAGGTATAAACTAAAAAGAAGTGTTTGCTCATGTTGCTCATTTAGAGAGCATTATATTGATTATTTCGTTGGCTACTCAAAGCAAATGGAGGATTTATCAGATGGATTTCAAGTCCGCTTTTCTAAATGGCTACTTAGAGGAGAAAGTTTATGTAGAACTACCTCTTACCTATGTTGTGAAAGGCCATGAAGACAAAGTTTTAAAGTTGAAGAAGGCTTTATACGGATTAAAGCAAGCTCCAAGAGTATGGAATAACATAATTGACAAATACTTCTTAAAAAATGGCTATGTGAAGTGTCCATATAAACATGCTCTTTACTCAAAAACTAACAAAAATGGAGATATTTTGCTTGTTTGTTTATATGTGGATGATTTGATTTTCACAAGAACTAATCCAAGCATGTTCAATGAATTTAAGGAAGCAATGATTTGAGAATTCAAGATGATAGAAATTAGGTTAATGTCATATTGTCTTGGAATTGTAGTGGAGTAAATGGAGGAAGCTATTTTCATTTCTCAAGAAAAATATGCTAAAGAAGTACATGAGAAGTTCAAGATGATTGATTCCAAACCTATGGAAACACTTATTAACACTGAAGTCAAGATATCAAAATATGAAGAAGGTGAAGCTTTAAATCCAACATATTTTAAGAGCTTGATTAAGAGTTTAAGATATCTAAGTTATACAACATAACACTTATACATTAGTGTTATGAAAAAAATATTCAAATTATCACTCAAACCATTTTCAAATACTTAATTAAACCATGTTCAAACTATGAATCAAATCATGTCAAAACTGTCAACCAAACGATAGCTAATACACATCCAAAACTAATACGTATTCAGAAGTTGGTATCCAAATTCTCAATCATTAATAACTTGACATTTTCTAGGAGTAGATCTTTTTGTCCTCAATTTGATCCTCCTCCTAGTTTAATTTGTATTGGCTATTGTATTTTAGGAAGCTTGAGTTGTTGTTGCATTATTCGGAGGTTCTAACACTGGACATTGACTTACACCCATCTATTAAGCATAAAAAAATGAAAAGGATAAATATTTGCATCTTTCTGTAATTACATATAAGTAGTGCAAATATATCATCAATGGATTTGAGCATCATGTACCATTTTTCATATATCTAAGTCATTAAAGAAAATTGAATTTCTTCTAACATATTGATCAAGCATTTTTTATAAGCTTCATAAATGAATCCATTAAATGTCCATGATATATTATTATGAACTATTTCACACTTTAGTCTTGTGCTAACAAATGACTTCACAAAAGTCTCTGGTTTCTTAATTTGGAAATCATTATAAACCTTCAGTGAAATACTCCTCAATTTCTCCATTACCTCATCAAATTCCACTTCCATTATGCAACTCATTGCTTGCCAAAATAAACTCCTATATGTGTTTCCTTTATGAACACTTGATAAATTTGCATAGACATGTTGAGCACATTTTCTATGCTCAACTTCTAGTAACAGATTCTTTAACGCATCAACTAAACCTATAACAAAAAAAGGTAACATAACTTGAAGAACTTAAATCACATTAATAATCAAACATTACATGTATGGATATTTAAAGTTTACCTTTTGCTGATTGCTAACAAAAGTCCATACATTCCCAATTATGTCAAGATATTTTGCAAAAATTCTCAAAAATCCAACGCCACAATTGGTAATTTTCTCCCTCAACAATAGCCCAAGATATAGGAAACATCTAATTGTTTCCGTCACGACCTACTGTAGCTAATAAAGCACTTTTAAGGAATTTCTTCTAAAAACATCCATCTAACCCAATTTTTCTTGCATCCACCAAGAAAACCATACTTCAAAGCACTAAATCCCATATAAAACATTTTGAACATTGGTTTTTTAAGACTATTCATCAAGTTCAATTTGGATAATATATTTTCCATCTTTGTTAGTAACTCTTGTCCATAAGACTATAACTTAGAATAATAACCTTCCACAGATCCCTATAATATGATAATAACTTCCAATTTAGCCCTATAACATTGAGATTTTAGTTACCTATAGTGCACATTTTCTTTTGAGATCATTCATCATTTCAGTAATAGGCTAATTCAAGTTCCTCCTAACCTTGTGTAAGAATTCATTTGCTATCCATTTCCTACTAACTTGCTTGTTACTTTGCACTTTCCTATAGTTATGTTTTTTTTGGAATATCTTTATAACAAATGTTTTGTCATTTCCAATCAAGCTCGCATATAACCAAAAAGGACATTGTGGCTCACAAACTGCCTCTATTCTCACATCGAATCTCTCCATTAAAATATCATATCTATTTGTAATTGCATAGTTTCTTATTTCCCTTAATATCATCTCATCCTCAAACTTAATGCAAATTTCAAACTTAAAATCTTTCGTATCAAATTTTGGATTAAAGATAATGTATTTTCTTTTTTGGACTAGATGATTCATCATCACTACAAAATGGTGATTGAATGTCAACATTACTATCCTCATATTCACTATTTGCACCATATGAAATATCTTCTTATCTTTGTGTATCTTTGAAATAATCACCTTCTTCATTGCAATTCTTTCCACTACCTTTGACCCATGGACAATGTTATCGCATTCAAACCCACTATGTATGGTTTTGGCATATCTCTTCTTATTTGTTCTCGCAACAACATATTCTTCATCATCAATTACAAATAACTTGTTATCAACTGGATCATCTCCAAATTCACTAACCTACATAACAATAAAGTCGTCATCTTGCTCCATTTGAACTTAGAACAACCACTCATCATTCATACTTACTTTCTAATGTGTATTATCATCAAATTCATTGTGAATATCATATTTAGATTCTTCACCATCTATTTCAGGATGCTTATAACCATGTTCATAATAGATTTCGACATTATAATAATTCAAATCTTCCATTTGTTCGAGCATAGCTAATATGTCCTTATCATGGTGTAAGTTTAACTCCTTCAAGCTTCTTATCGACTCATTAAGAAATTTGTAAAACATACTACATGTCCTTTGTTTTTAGAAACTCTTTATAGGACTACCATGTTAAGTACATCAACACACATATCCTTCTTCCTTTTAATCTTGCCTCTAACATATTTATTATCATGTCTTTCCAGCACCCTTTCATAATGAAATTAAAAATTTACCAACATCTACAAATACTGGACATTTTTAACAATGATATGTAACATAATACATAAGAAGATGGTTATAAATGGAAATATGTACAAAAGATTAGACTAAATATGATAAGCTAAGGGGAAGTGTGATTGAGTAATGTACATATTATAGGGTTAATTAAGTAAAGTATATTCAAGTCACTACAATAATATAAGGCTAATTACAAAAACACAGTAAGGAAGAAGAAAAAACTATGACAAAGAGTGAAGAATTGAAATGAATATTTCCATCAAAGGTGATTCTTGCCTAATGTAAAATGTTAATACTAAATTAGAGTTAGAAATGAATATTTATAAAATAAAACATATTCCAAAAGAAAAAGAGAATAAAAAAACTAAGCAATCTCAATTTAGGATAGTTAGAAACACTAAAGAGAAGAATAAAAACTATACCTAATTCCTATATAAATGGCAAGGGGTATAATTCGGTGCAAACGACTAGGGCTATTAAAAGGGATTCATGCCTTAAATAAATATTGGTTTATGATCAGAAGCAAAGTTAACAAAAGTTTCAATATAGTGTTTATGTTAAAACAAATGTTTATACTTGACAATAACTACCTTCTAACATGTATATGCTTGACATATGCTTTTCATTTCTATAATGTGACATATGACATATGCTTTTCATTGTTACAAAGTGACATGTTATCTTAAGGAAATCACATGAATATTGATATATGATTGACATCTTAATTCCTTATATATTTAGTTTTGAAGAGGAATTGAGAATTAAATGCGACCCAAAGAAGAATTGAGAATGAATTTAAAAAAAAGATACAAAGTTCCAAGTACTGATAGGGAAGGGACAAACAACTTGCCTTCTACTGTGAAACACTTATTACAACTACTGGTTTAATTGGTGCAAACACAAACATAATGAAGAATGGCCAAAACTTAACCATGATAGAATATTATCCTCTCAATCCTAATTATATAACATGGTAGAATATTTAAAACAATCTTCACAAAAACATTTTAAATTTCTGCAAAGTTTAAGTGCTAAGCCAAATAACCTAAGCACATGTAGATGGATAATTCATAAGGCAAATACATATGAAGCATTTCTTGGTTTTCCTGTAATGAAGTGAAAAATATAAAACAAAAATGAAAAAAAGAACTTAGGTGCAAAAAATTAGAAAACATGACAAAAGTATAAACAAAAGAAATCTCTTTCTATCAATGCTCTAACCTTCAAAATTACAATTTATGTATTATAACATAGAAGTTTGGTGCGATAGATTTTGTGATGATAAGAGGTGCGAAGAATGGTATGTGATAGAGAATGGTATATAACACAAGGGCGAATCACAAATTATGTAATGCGAAGAGGAATGAAGAATGGTGTGTGACAGAGAAGATTGATGTGACAACAAAGAAAAGTGTAACACAATTTGCGAAGAGTAGTAAAAAACAGTAAGATTGGTGCGACAAAGGAGAAAAGGTGTATAGCAAGGAATGGTGTGCAGGTAAGTCAATCTGAATCCCAAATTAATACAAGACTAATGTTTAGATTTATGTCTTATATGGCTTACCACATTAATAATTTTAACGTTAACGGAGATACTAAAGTCAGGCTATATTTAAAAAAAATGAAATTTTGGGTATTTAATTGTCACTTTTTAAAGTTTGGACTATAATTACAAAATTGAGTAGAATTTGAGATTTTTTTGTAATTAACACAAAATTAAATTGGATATGGAAATATGCAACTCTCATTCATAGTTAGACCAATTATATTGTATAGTTTCTAACATAAATTCCAGTCAATCCCATCTTTAATAATTCACCAAGAATTAAATATCACAATTTAACTCACCCAAACTTGCTCATGAATCAATCACCTTTTTTTTTTTCCAAAATCACTTTCAAATATGAACTCAATCTCTACATAATATAATATATCTTAAATTAAAACTTATATAATCTAACTCAAAATGAGTAGAAAAGGTCATACTTAATTAGTTATTGAATTTATCTAATGTCGAGATTCAAGTGTCTTTTTCTCCTTTTTGTCCATTCTTAAATTGTCTCCTCTAAAACTTATCTAATTTTGGCCTTATCCTTATTTTCAAGCAAAACTTATAAACTCAACCTCCTTTACCCTTAAAAACTCATATTTCCCTCTCTAAGGTTGAAAAACGAAAAATAAATTAAAGATAAGATAAGGAAATGAGTCTATGTTGTGATTGATTTGTTTTATACTAGTTTTGCAAAAATTCTGTCTACATATGTAAAATATAAGTTGAATTAACTATTTAAAGAATTAAGACAACAAGCTTGCAATCAATTCCAAAGAGACATAGGTTGTTAGTTTGGTTGATCAATTGACTAATTTAATTGACCTAACATATGAATTAAGTTTTGATGTCTTCGTAAAAAATGTACATCTTTCTTTTAACTTGTCTTACTTCTTAAATTACCTTAGCTCGATATTCTTAAAAATTTATGCTCGGAATTTCAAATAATATTTAGTTTTGTTTTTTTATAATACGAAATTGGTTTGATATAATATTTGAATCTGTCTTCGTAAGAATTATTATTTTTCTCTTAACTTTCTATGATCTCTTGAATTACTTCAAAATATTAAATAATATTCATTTTGGCGCAATACAAAACTAATTCCTTACCTTACTTAATTAAATTCTTAAAATTATAATAATGAACAGTGAGTCCTTATTTAAAAATCTTTATTTTATTATGAAGTATTTAAAAGGTTTAATAATTGTGTTGTCTCTTAGGGTAACTATGAACCGTTTGTCCATCTTCAATTGAAGGTGTGCAAGAAGAAAATTCAAAATAGAATTGTTGAAGAGAATCAATTTTTGGGGCGGCGCCACTTCCACTTAAATTACAGAAAGTCGACGAGAATCTTATTCCAATGTCTAATCTAAGTGGGAAAAATATCTCCGACACAATTTAAGCAAATCTAATAATTTGAAACTTGGAGAAGGGTCAAAGATTATCCAAAAATTTTAAATTTTATTAAAAAATTTGTTGAATAAAAATTGATTAATTAGTTTTAGTTGGTAAGAATTAATTAATTAATTATTTTAATAATAGGAACTTTTGAAATAAATCGAGTTATAAAAAATAAAAATGAACTGAAAAATTCAATTTTTCATAAATTTTTTTGATTAAACTGATCAAATCGGTTAAATTTTTTAACATTAGTAACACCTGCGAAAATATTACTAATTTTTTAACATTAGTAACACCTGCGAAAATATTACTAAGGTAAAAATTCAAAACCTTAACTTTTATAATTTGATAAATCATTCATTCATTTATTAATTAATTAAAAGATTAACACAAAATAGGAAAGCACCAATTCTTAATTGCAATCCATCTTCAAATTAATCTTCATCGTTAATCCATAAAAATTAACCTTCAATCAAATTGTACTGCTTAAGTAGAGGATGAATATAAAATTAGTCAAATAGTAAATTAAAGTGTTAAAGGTTTTAAAATCTCAAGCTACTAAGTCCTAACGCGGAGTGGATGGTCGAGTTTCCTGTTGCTAGTCTCCCTCCTCTCTTCCGCCGAAATTAAATTAGAGAGAGAGAGAGAGAATCTGCAAAAACCAAAGGAACGTGAAGATGCAGATCTTCGTGAAGACCCTCACCGGCAAGACCATAACTCTGGAGGTTGAGAGCAGCGACACTATCGACAACGTCAAAGCCAAGATTCAGGTCTTTTTTTTTACCATGCTTTCTTTCAAAATCCGAGCGCACCCTAGGATGAATCAAAAGATGAATTTTTGCCCCCCTCAGTGCTCAGGTTTTTCCTTCATTAAGAGAAAGGAAGTGGTTTCCTTCCCCTTGCTGCTTCTTCAATTGAAAACTTATCTGCTGAACTAAATATTCGCATTCTTATCTAGGCTCACACTGGTCATAATGTTCTTTTGATTGTAAATTGATGATAAAGAAGGCTTAAGCTTTCTCCTTTACAAGCTTGGCACATAGTTGTCACGTTGCCTGAGATGCCACTTCTTGATTTTGTTCAATCATGTAGCTTGCGAAAAAAATGTGAAGAGTGACGCCACTATTGAGTATATGTGTAACCTAGACAAATAATTGTAGGTTCTACGATTGCACAATTAACAGTTATCTTCTCGTGTACTACCCTAACAAATCTGGCGTCACATTATTGTAGAATTGCTTCTGAATCTGTCTAACCTCCATTGAGTTCATCCTAAGAACAGCTATGTTACTCTTTCTTGTTTGATTGTAATGTGCTGCACAGTTGCTTTTATGGTTTTAGATGTTGTGTATTGCTTCATTGCATATTGTAGTACCATCAAAAAACAGTTGGAGTTACTTCTTACAGGACAAAGAAGGAATCCCTCCTGATCAGCAGAGGTTGATTTTTGCTGGTAAACAGTTGGAAGATGGGCGAACTCTTGCTGATTACAACATCCAGAAGGAGTCTACCCTTCACCTGGTTTTGAGGCTTAGGGGCGGAACCATGATTAAAGTGAAGACTCTCACTGGTAAGGAAATTGAAATTGACATTGAGCCAACTGATACTATTGATCGGATAAAGGAGCGGGTTGAAGAGAAAGAAGGAATTCCCCCTGTGCAGCAGAGGTATGGTTTTTAAAGTGCTCAATTCTCAGTTCCTCTAAAGGATAGTGTAGCTGTTCAAAACGACTGAAAGCTGTTGCACTATTTTGATTTGCGCATGGAGAATATAAAGGCAACAATAAGTAATTATGGAATATATTGTACTTGCTGTAGAGCATAGTTAAGAAATGCCCAACCCTATTTGGCATTATTCATCTTCATGAAAAGTTTATCGTCGGTTTGTTGTTTTGTTCAGATTTATAACATTGAAGTACTTGTTATAATATTTTTGTTGAACTGCGCTGCTGTTTTACAGGCTAATCTATGCTGGTAAGCAGCTTGCAGATGATAAGACAGCTCGTGACTACAATATTGAGGGTGGCTCTGTGCTTCACCTTGTGCTTGCCCTGAGAGGTGGTGGTTTAGTCTTGTTATAGCTAAGTGCTAGAAACTTGATCGGTTAAGGTCTTGGCGTGCAAGTATTTTTGTAAAATAAGGATGAAGACATACAGAGTAGATGTTCCTAACTTCCTTGAATTGTCTTTGGTCTGATCTCTGCTTGTGTTGTGCCTGCCACTGGTTGGTTGACCTGGTAGACATTCTACTACAAGAATGAATATGACAAATTGATATACTTCTACTTTTCAATAAAATATTCTTACAAGAAAGAGGTGACTTATCTGCAATTCTTCAGATCAAAAGCCTAACAAATTGGGAGATACAAATAACATAAATTAGTTAATAAACTTTATGGTTTGTTAACCGATTTTCAGGGTGTTTAATTCAACCACAATAAGCCGGTTACCTTCATCATGAGATGTGGTTTTCAGGCTTTCAATACACATTGATGACGAATTTGGTAATTGGAAGGAAACTTAGAGCGATCTGAAGGATTAATTAAGATGCACTCTTTTATGGTTCAATGCATTGTTGTATCGGTGATGCAAGTGTGATTAGTTGCCTTTTAGGATTTGGGTGTTCCCTACACAACGGAACTCTTTCTCTACACAACGGAAAGCGACACTATGACTGTTGTTTCACGGCTGTGTGCTGCACTTCGGGTGTCGCCATTTTAATCTTCTCGGTGCTTTTGGTCAGCTCTTATGTGAGACAAAATCTGAGATTTGGTTTTGCTTTTTTTGTCCCATCGGATTTTGCAAACTTTTTAATTTGCATTTGCTGCTCATGGTTTTTCTCCAACATTTTGTTTTTGTTGCTTGTCTGTTATTCTCCTCTCTATTTCTGTCTCCACTGCTTCTTCGATTTGGGTTATCCAACTCCAGTTCTTGTTAGTTCAGATTTTAGTTTTTATAGATCAATCCTTAAAATCGATGTAAACATTGACGCAGAAAGTGGTGGTGAGCTAAACGGTGGCAACACCCTGATTCGCAGGGAAAGCCTTAAAACCCCAATCTTCGACTTTACTTGCCTACATCTTCATTCTCTCTGTCACTGTATTTCTCTATCCACCGTCACAAGCGCTTGCCGATGCATATTTATCTCTAGCTTAGCTGTTTAAGTGGTTCCTCTTTCATTAGCTTTGGGTTTTATTTAATAGCATTTGCTTATCTCTCCAGTAACATCAATTTCGTTTTTGTGTTCTTTGTTTTCACTTTCACTACTCTCTTTGGCTTTTATAGTGAGTTTGTTTGTTGTCTACTTTGTTGAGTAACAGGTTTTGGTATAACAACACGAAAAAAAATGCACTTTGTTTTAGAGAGATTTTAGGTTTGAGTTGTTGAAGAAGAGCAGAAAGAAAGAGCTATTGGAGTGTAGAATTTTGATCTTTTTGCTGGTACCAGAAGAGTTTCTCACCAGAGCTCTGCTCTTGCTCATACCACTGCTCCTTCAGCTTTCTAGTGCTTCCGAGTTCATCATTTGGTTTGTCAAAAATTGTTAATTTATCTTTTGTGTGGTTGTCAAGTTTTTTTTGCGTTGTGTGATTGTCATAAATCTCTAGTACTGAGTCGACACTGCTTTGTTCCAGCTTGATTTGTTTCTCCTTTCCATTGTCTGTGTTTATTAATTCTTCTTATAACTAGACCTTTAATTCGGGGTTGTCATAAAATTTACTGGCTTATCACGTGGCTTAGCTTTAATTCGGCTTAGAGTTATTGAATAGATCGGGTACTCTTGGTGTGTGTGTGTTTTTTTGGATATATCAGTAAATTTTATACAAATAGAAAATATTACGTACGCCACTAGAGATTTTATGAAGGAAATCTCTTATCAACTAAAAGATATAAAGTAGTGCAAAATATTAATAAACCTAGAACAAGATAAATAGCACTACCACCAACACTCTTCTCCTATTTTCTACCATGACATCTTAAAAAAGTTGCCCTTCTCCCCGATAGCCTAAAACCAGTCACAAGCATTCCAGTAACACAACATTTCAACACTCAGATACACAACCCTAGTAACAAACCGCAAACCAGATTTAGAAAGAAGATTGAATGTTCAATATACTAACACAACATTTCGACACTCAAATACACAACCCTAGTAACAAACCGCAAACCAGATTTAGAAAGAAGATTGAATGTTCAATATACAACTGTCAAAATTGCCTTCATTGTAGCTGCCATTCTCGAAGGGGCTTCCATAGGAGATGATTCTCTAAATATTAAGCTTCTGATCATCTTACTTGCAATCGTAGGACTACGATACCAAAATTATTTCCTGTCAAAGCTCCATTCTTCCTGACCTACAGTAGAATTGACTGATGTTTCCAGCCTCTCAGGTGCCCATCCGATGAGTATATGTGCTATAATATGTGTTGATACCTTATCTGCAATAGAGAATCTACAAAACAATGTTAGTGTAAAATTGATTCCTCTAATTACCTTCCCAAAGTGTTTGGGATGAGATGCTCCAGAACTTGGAAGATTACTCTAGAGTATAAGCTCTCCACATCCATGGCTGCATCCTTGAAGGTTCTTGAGTTCCGTTCAGTCCAAATGTTGTAAACAGAAGTGGATAGTAGAATAGGATAGTAGAATATTGTTGGTGTTTTAGGTCCCTTGCATTTGCTTTCTTCATAAAATTTTCAATGGTTTAATATACTTGTTGGTTTGGCTTTAGGTGTTTACAATTTTCAATATTTTGTTTAGGCCAAAGAATTTTTTAGTTGCTTGTGGTCGCTTGTACTTGTGATGTTCAAACCTTTATTAATAATCCTTGGTCACTCTCTCAAGGTATTTTGGAGTCATTTACGAACTTCTCTTCTTTAGTTTATGATAGGCTTTAAGATAGGAGTGGTGGCTTTAAATATTAATGATAGAACAAGGACTAGTCCTTCGTTAAGTTTTGGGTCTTAGAGAAAAGAAGATGTTGACAAATTATGGATAGGTTCTTGGAACATCAAGAACCTTATAGGGAAGTCATTAGAATTAGTGGAGAGTTTAGACAACTATAAGATTCATATAACGTGCATCTAGGAGACAAAGTGAATAGGGGCTAAAGCAAAAGAGATTAATGGATTCAAACTTTGCTACTCAAGGTTTTTGAGACGACATAATATGGCAAGTATCTTGGTTAGTAAGGAACTTATGAGTTATGTTATAGGGGTAAAATGATAGGATTATGTCTGTAAAGATTATGGTGAAAGGTGTTGTTATCAATATGGTATATGCATATGCGCCTCAAGTAAGCTTAGACGAATAACTTAAACATCAATTCTAGGAAGAGTTAGATAAGGGGATTCAGTAGATCCCCCTATTGAGAAAGTTATTCTAGGAGGAGACTTTAATAGTCATATAAGGGAAATCTCGGACAGATATCCATGGACTCATAGAGATCTTGGGTATAAGAATAGGAATGATGGTGGGGAATGCTTTGTTGGATCTTATGGTAGCGTTTGAGTTGATCCTAACCAATTTTTTTTTCAAGAAAAACAAGGAACACTTGTTGACTTTTAAGAGTAGAATAATGAAAACTCTATTTGACTACTTCCATGTAAAGAGGAGTGATTAGCCTTGGTGTAAAGATTGTAAGGTGATACTAAACGTTTGCTTGTCAACCCAACATAGACTGTTAGTTTTGGATCTTATAATTAAGGGATGGAGGAGGACTAGAAGTCCTAAGAGGTGTACTAAAGTTGAATGGTGGAATCTAAAAGGGGACATGGTGAAGTAATTTAAGGATAGAGTAATATTTGGAGATGAATGGAAATTGAAAGGAGATGCCAACCAAATGTGTGAGAGAGCATCAAATCTTTTAAGGAATACAACTAAAGAGATCTTGGGATTTCTAAAGGGCCTAAGGATAGTTAGGTTGAGTCCTACTGGTGAAAACAAGGTGTACAAGAAAAAGTTAAAATTAAGAAGGGAACCTATAAATCTTTACTGGATAGTACCACAAAGGTAGAGAGTGACTAATAGAGCAACGTACAAACTGGCTAGAAAAGAGGCAAATAAGACAATCTCAGTAGCTAAAAGCAGAGCCTACAACTAAAGATTGGAACTAAAGATAGAGAAAACGACTTTTTTAAGTTGGCTTGGGAAAAGATAAATGAGAGACTTAGATCAAGTTTGTTGTATAAGAGATGAAGTAGAATGAGTGATCATAGCTGAAAATGACATCTAAAGAAGATGACAGAGGTACTTCTATAGCCTTTTTAATAAGGGCATAGGGGACATCTCTTTAGGTGGTTATAGCACATCTGAGAGGTTTCGTAACTTGACTCGTTATAGGTAAATTACAAGGGAAGAAATTAAAAGAGCTTTGACGGAGATAAAAAGCGAAAGGACAGTAGAACCTGATGAGTTGCCCATATAAGTATGGAATAGCCTAGACAAAGAGGGTATTACTTAGCTAGCCAAGCTTTTTAATGTGATCCTTAGGTCTACCAAAATGTCGGATGAGTAGAGACTTAGTATGTTAATTACTCTATACAAGAACAAAATGGACATCCAAATTTGTAATAACTATAGAGATATCAAACTACTTAGTTACACTTAAAGTTGTGGAAGAAGGTAATTGAGAAGAGAGTGAGAAAGGATACTCCTATCTTAGAGAACTAGTTTGGCTTCATGTCAAAAAGATCCATAATAGAGGCTTTACATCTCTTAAGAAGATTAATGGAATATTACAAGGAAAGATAGAGAAATCTATATTTAGTCTTTATTAATTTGCAGAAGGCTTATGAGAGGGTACCTAGAGAAACCATGTAGAGGTGTTCAAAGGTTATAGGAATTTATTTAACCTATATACCAATTATTAGGGATATATATGAAAAGGTAAATACTAGATGAAGGACGATAGGAAGAGATACATAAATTTTCTCTATCGATATTGGGCTACACCAAGGCTCCTCTTTGAGTCCTTTTTTGTTTGCAATAGCGATGTATGAGCTCACTAAGAATATTCAACGATATGTGCCCTGGTGTATGTTGTTTACTAATGATATTGTCTTAGTGAATGAGACAAACGAAGATGTTAATATCAAGCTAGAACTTTAGAGCAACACATTTGAGTCGAAGGGTTTTAAATTGAGCACAACTAAAATTAAGTACTTAGATTGTAACTTTTCAAGTCAAAGGGTGGCTTCTGATGTGGAGGTAAAGATTAGTTTAGAAGTTACACCACGAAAATAGTGTTTTAAATATCTAAGGTCTATCATCCATAGTAATGGAGAAATCAATGAAGATATAATCTACTATATCATATTAGGGTGGCTTAAACGGAGAAGTACATTAGGATTTTATGTGATAAGAAGATACCACTTAAGCTCAAAGGTAAATTATATCGTTTAATGATTAGGTTGATCATGCTTTATAGGGCGGAATGTTGGCACATCAAACAAGTGTATAGTCATAAGCTAATGGTGGTAGAGATGAGGATGCTCCATTGGATGTGTAATTTAAGAATGTATAGGTAAAAGACAAATTAAAGGTGGCTAGTATTATTGATAAATTAAGATAGACGAGGCTTAGGTGGTTCGAATATATTAAAAGGAGACACCCTAATGCTCTAGTGAGAAGATGTCAGAAAATAATACTTAGAGACTGCAAGAGGAAAAAAGGAAAGCTGAAAAAGAACTAGGGGAGTGATCAAGAATGATATGACTTTGTTCGAACTTACTAAAGACATGACCTGTAATAAAAAATGTTAGCGTACTAAGACACAAATAAAAGATCTCACTTAGAGAGATCTTTCTCATTCTCTTAAGTTTTTAAAACATTTTTCTTTGAGTCTTTCATTTTATAGTTAACTAGGTTTTTTGTTATTACATAATACTTCCCTCGTTTTTTA
This sequence comes from Erythroxylum gracilipes, assembly GCA_026413385.1. NCBI lineage: Eukaryota > Viridiplantae > Streptophyta > Magnoliopsida > Malpighiales > Erythroxylaceae > Erythroxylum > Erythroxylum gracilipes. The sequence goes on along the minus strand of JANZLC010000007.1, from coordinate 4,630,009 downwards.
GCTTAAGCAATTTCTTAGTCTATTTTCTTTCTTGTTATGACTGATTTAATTAATTTTTGTACTTATCTTTTCTCTAGTTGATGTATTTATTTACTTATTTTATTGTTAATCATTACCATATTCTATATTATGTATTGCATTACATATTTTTATATTTTTATTTATACGTATTTATTTATATTTTATATTATCATTATCTTGCATTACATGAGGATCTATCAGAAACAACCTCTCTTCCTGGTAGGGGCAAGAGCTTGTTTTAATTAGATACAGCCTAAGAAAAAATTAATGTTAAAATAGCTTATTGCTAATATACGGTTAATAGTTTCAAAGAGAGGTATGAGAACAATCTAATGATTGATTGTGCTGATTCGTATGAAAGTTGAGATTGAACTGCGAAGTGGATTTGAAATCCATTGGTTAATTATATCACTTTTGTACTATTTGATTTTATTTTCCTTCAATACTTTAGTTTTATTTTATTTTTTTAATCAACTTCAACCAGCCTGCCCCCCTCCCCCTAAAACCCTAAACTTTGATTAATTCCTTACAAAGACTGGGCACACACTTTATATGAATATGATCTTTGCTCATTACTACTATAAATTTATTTGTTCAAAGTTAGGTTTTATTTTTTGATGTGTTTGACGGGCATCAATCTAATAGTGAAATTTATAAATCGATTAATGTAATCAAAGGAGTATTAACTAGAAAGAGATTTTAGTTAATTAACTAAGGATTAGGTATTGATAGTTTAGACAGAAGATATTTACACAAGAAAGAAATTTCCATAGTCTAATGATCTTTAATTGAATTGCACGATAAAGGAATAATAGCTTTAGAAATCTAATGGGAATTCACTACCTAGGAACTGTTTATTTGATTTGTCAATTCTCTTATGATTTACATTATTCTTTATGTTGAACTTTTAATTTAGTTTTATTATTTTAATTAAATCATCACTTTAATTGTCAGTTAGATAATAGAAAAAGAGGTAATTACTAATTCTTATAGTCTCTAATTGATCTACACTCAGTATTCATAATCACTATATTATAGTTCGATAGGTGCACTTACCTCCTTAGTTGGTAATGGGAGGTTTCAACTGTTTTCTAAGCCAATCAAAAACTGAAGGGAATGCTTGTGTCAAAAACCTAATGAATGAGCTAGCTAAATATGCCTTAGACATTAAGTTGACAGATCTGAAGTTTGAAGGCAACCTATTGACTTAGAGCAACAAACAAAAAAATATCTTGGTTTCAAAGAAATAAGCTAGAGAGGGCTATGATGAACTCAAGTTGGCTCTCTTTTTTCCCTAATTATAAGGAAATCTTTGGCAATCCATACTTTTTAGACCACTTATTTGTTTATATCTAGAATTTGGATTCAGATTTGACACTTCACTTTTCTTTTAGATTTGATAAATACTTTTCTTTATATGAAGGGTTTGAATACGCTATAAAGAGGGGACTAAAGGTAAATGTTTAAGGTTCTCCTTCTATTATTTATAATGAAAAGATTAAAAGAATCAAACAGAAACTCAAGCTACTAAAACTGTCCAGGTACAGAAGGATTATTGCCTCAATAAAGGACTCTTTTGTCAAACTCCAAAGAATACAATATTTGTTATATAATGATCCCTCTAATCTAGTTCTCCAAAATGAGGAGAAGGAAGCTTTAATTACTCACACAAAGAAAGTGGAACTTTAATACTCCTTATTGAAGGAAAGGTTTAGAATTCAATGACTAAAGGTTGGTGATAGAAACATAGTTTTTTTCACAAAATTGTTTAAGCAAGCAAGAACCAGAATATGATCACTTCTCTACAATTGGAAGATGGTTAAGTAGTCACTCCTTAAGAGGATCTCTTAAAAGTAGCCTTTAATTACTTTAATTAATCTCTCTGATCCAATGATGATTTAACTTCTTCCACATCTCTTCTTAGTTCTTTCATTCTTAACAAATTATCATAGCATAGTGGAACATCTCTAGTCCTTCCTTTACTAGAGATGATGTTGAAAAGGTTATGTTCAATATTAAGCCTAACAAATTTCCAGGTCCTAATGGACTCAATGGGGAATTCTTTCAGAAATCATGGCATTTGATCAAAGATGTTTTTACAGATGTTGTTCTAAGCTTCTTCATAAGGGGTCACTTATTAAAGGAGTTTAATAAGATATTTATGGCTTATTCCAAAGATCTATCATTTTTTTTTGTAACTTCATTTACAAGGTCATTTTAAAACTTCTCTCACTAAAGTTGAAGAAAGCTAAAAAACCTCTAATAAATGAAGCTCATGTTGCTTATATTAAAGTAGGGATATTAGTTATAATATACTTCATGCATAAGAGCTTTTTAAGAACTATAAAAGTAAGAAATCTCCTATCTATTGTGCAATCAAGTTAACTTTAAAAAAGCCTTTAATTTTCTAAATATGAGAAATAAATGCAATTTAGGCCTTTAGATTTCCAATTAGATTCTTAGGATGGATTTAACAATGCATCACATCCCCAACCTATAGTATATTAATGGATGGGATGCTAACCCCTAATATTAAAGGCTAAAAGGTATCAAGTAGGGTGATCCCCTTTTCCTTTATCTTTTTGCTCTAGGTATGGAGGTCCTTTATAGGCTCACCAAGCACTGTATAAGCCTTTAGCATGCATTTAAATATCATAAAAATGTAAGAGGATAGGAATTCATAGTCTTGCATTTCTAGATGACTTACTTCTCATCTTGAGGGTAGATGCTCATTCACTACAAGGCTCTAACTAATGCTTTGGAAATATTTAAGAAGATATCTAGCCTAATTATAAACAAACATAAAATTTGTTTGAAATTGTTGGATCCCGAATCCGGAACCCAACTACTTAATCCGAAAAATCAAACTTGAACCCGAATTCACGATGGAAAACTTAGACTGCTCAGAAAATCCCGGTATATTTTTTTTTTCATCTTATTCATCTTAAACCCATTCGAAAACATCCTTCTATAGAACTCACATATTTAATCAGATTCTTATCCTTATTCTAGTCCTATTCCGTCGTAACCTGATTTTCTCGAAAATCGGGCAGCATAACGACTGTAGTTCGACAGCCCCAAAAATTAAAACAAAGCAAACGCACTTCTAATACACATCCCAAACACAATGCAACATCGGACCTCCCGTCCGACACCCAACACCAGCAGAAACACAATCTTAATTCTAACACTTCATAAATTCAAACCCTAACCCTCTCAGCTTAAATATCCACAATTAATCATAGTCATACATTTACAAGTCATAATCATAATCAATTTCCATTTCGTACACTATCTTTT
>JANZLC010000007.1:4603883-4621359 GCA_026413385.1 Erythroxylum gracilipes | reverse complement strand
TCAATATCAGTCCACAGATATTTCCCTTTTACTCTGTATTTGGCTTGTGTTCTCTGTTTATACTAGCATTCACAACACTGCAGTCGTTGCCTCAACCTGAAAATGAAGAAGAACAATTCTTTAAGTCCATAAACAGCGATAGTAAATGGATGATGAAGTTTGAGAGGCGGAGACAGTACTCCTTCTTGACGGGTCTTTGACATGTAGCTTTTCGTACCAGAAAAAGAAGCACTTTTTGTGAGACAGATTAACTATATTTGCGCCTTTCAGATTCTATATTCTTTTTCCCCGGGGATTAATAATTGGCGACTGGAATGACTTACAGTTAAGAAGCAAAACACAATAACGCACTGTGATGTAGCATTTTCTGTATATATCGGTCTCAAGTTGGAGAACCTTACCCGTAAATACAACACTTGACTGAATTTGCATTATCATGTTCCTGATTGTCCCTAATCAAATCGGGTGACACCTGCAGCCGAATCAATACCTTGTGATTCAAGGAGGTGCATCCCTTGATAGATAGCTATTCTTTATATCTTCGGTCTCCTGCCTCTTATTTTTATGGTCAAGAAGGTTCTTGTCTTGAACTTGTAGTCACCTACTTCACTTACTGAGTTATCATTTCAAGTTTCTGAAGCAGGTATGTTCAAGAATTCATAATACGAGAACGTAGTATAGTTGTTTTAGTTACCTTTGCTCTCCTTGTTCCTTCTCATACTGTAGTTCAGTTCCATTGCTTTGTTGCTTCTGGACAGGCAGCTTGATATCCTGAACTAGTGATGTTGTTTCGGTCCAAATCCTCATTGTTTGGATTAGGACTAGGTCGAATAATTTGAGCTCTATTAGGCCTGGCCCAAAGTTGAGTCAGACTTAATTCATTATCATCTTTAAATAATGTTATTTAAAAAACAGCTGGCTTCTTTCTGGATTAAATGCAATATTGGACAATAAGATTCAGGCTTAATGTGAAATCAAGAGTCATAGATTGGATTTAACTGACTGAAGTATTTTCTCCATTAAAAAAAAAAATCTTTCACATTTGAATTTACTTGACTTCCTGCACTAAAGTCAATTGAAACTTGTTTGGTTTGGTCTTGAACTAGGCTTGGTAATTAGTTGGTTTAGGTTCAGATTTACATAAGTTCGAGTTTAGTTTGAAAACATGCCTCCGGACTTGGGCTTGTTTGAGGTTAAATTTAATTAAGTTTAAATTAAATATTTTAAATTTGAAAAATTACAAATAATATCATTTTGAATGAGATAATATCATTTTATTTAAAAATTTTAAATTTTGACAATTTGAGTTTGAATTTAACCTCAATATTAAAAAATTAAAAAAATTGAATTATATCTAAAATTTGATGAGCATAAGTCGGTAGATTTTGCCAACCGTAAAATAAGATCTGCGTTTGTAAAGTATCATAACCGCGTAAAGCGAACGAGTTTTCAAAGTCGAAGAAGTCCGTCGAAGGACAAAGTTGAAATAGGGACACCGAACATGAGGTGTCGTGTTCACACATCAGTAGTAAGTCTAGAAGCACACCATCACCGCCAACCAGACAAAGGTGGTAATAATTTCCCCAATAGTGGCCTTTTAAAAGTAAGTAAAAACTGGAACCCGGTTTTTGACTGGCAAAGCCAACGATGTCTAACCGTCGCTTTACAACCGGAACAAATCCAATCACTGACTCACGACCACGTTGTAACATTTACGTGTGGATCAAAAACACACGTTTTGTCCGTAACAAAAAACACACGTCTTGTCTGAACCAATCAATCTTAAGTCTTAACCGACCAGACCCATAATTGCAATTTCTATTTTTGTCCTGGTGTAAATTAGTATTTAGTACTGTTATTTCTGTTTTTATTGTAATTTTTGTAATTCTAGTTTTCTATTGTTGGTTCTTAATATACTTGTGGTTATTAGTATTAATATATCAGACATTTATTACTAAAGATAATAAAATAGTAAACAAACGGAAGATATAAAATAATTAGATAAATTAATAAATAACAATTTTAAATTTTATTATTTTATATAATATTTTTATCAATATATATCATTGATAAATTTATTATGTTTATTTAATTAATTAACTACCTATAAAAGCTTTTCATATTTCTTATTAGTAGTTATACATTATTTATTTAGTTAATAATAGCAAATATATTTTGAAAATGAAAATAAGTAATTAAAACTTGTTTTAAAGTTCTCATAAAATAAAAAGTTAAATAAAAGAAAAGGCAAAAAATGGAGGGAAGGAAAAAAAAAATCTAAAGTTCCTGTCTGTTTCTTCTGGTCCATGTTTGACACGGAAATACAAGAGCATCTGTCAAATAGGCTCTATCAGGCTTAAAGTAGCTTCAATCTAACCTTAGCTGTTTCTATAACCACATCGGTTCTTTTATTTATACACACGGTTTGCTCGCTGTCTCTATCTCTTGTTTCCAAGTTCTCCAAGGAACTGTGAACAATGAAACCCGCCACCGCCGCGACCACCGTGCTCTTCCTTGTTGCCACCTTCCTCCACCTCTCAAACTCTGCCTTGGGGATAGGTGTCAACTATGGTACCTTAGCCAACAACCTTCCACCACCAGCCCAGGTGGCAAACTTCCTCAAAACTCAAACAATCATCGACAGCATCAAAATCTTCGACACTAACCCTGATATTCTTCGAGCTTTTGCCAACACCAACATTACCGTGACGGTCACCGTCGGTAATGGAGATATTCCTGCTCTTTCTAATCCCAGGAATGCTCGTCGATGGGTTGCAAATAACATCCAACCCTTTTACCCCCAGACACGGATTAATCGGATCGCTGTTGGTAATGAAATCTTGTTGTCCGGTAATAAGGAATGGATTGCCAATCTTGTCCCTTGCATGAAGTCACTTCATCATGCTCTTGTTCTTGCCGGAATCAATAATGTTCAGGTACGTGAAATGCTTCTCTTATATAAAGCATGGCATCAAATCTTTGCTTTGGAGGTTTGCAAAATGTTTGCAAACAATCCAAGGTGATTGTGATAGAATATTTTCCTTTTCTGTTTCTAGTCATGACATATTCTATTTTTGTTTGGTACAATGGCAAAGGTAGGTTTGGAATGATCCAAGCACTGAAATTTTTAGAATTTGAGCAAGTTTAATCAAATAATTTTCATTTATTAAACAAAACATTGTTACTTTAGTCACCCTAAATTCGTTTAAATTAAGTGTCAAACTTTAATTTTAGATTAAAATGCAATTTGTTTTTATTAAATTCAACCATAAATAGAAAAAGAATTGGTTTTGAATTCTGCACCCGACCTAGTCGGATTTGAACTTGATATTTTGGCCATTGCCAACGCAATCTGTCTTGAATGTTAAGACACAGAATCAATAAGCAAGTGAAGATTAATCAAAGACATCCTGAAACTTAATTAGTGCATACATGTATTATTGTCAGGTTTCAACGCCACAGGCTCTCTCATTCCTTTACAATTCTGTGCCACCAAGCAATGCCCGGATAAGAGTTGGCTACCAGAAGACCATCTTCGCACCAATGCTCCAATTTTTACGTGAGACCAAATCACCTCTCATGGTTAATCCCTATCCTTACTTCAGCTACGCTCCGAAAGTGGCCAACTACATACTTTTCCGGCCAAACCGTGGCCTCCGTGACAGATTCACCGGCATAACCTACAGTAACATGTTCGACGCGAGTATGGACGCTGTATTCTCGGCGATTAAAGCTATGGGGTACGGTGATGTGGACATCGTAGTGGCTGAGACAGGTTGGCCGTCGCTCGGCGATCCTGACCAGCCTCAGTGTACCGTGGAAAACGCAGTTTCATATAATGGGAATCTGATCAGGCGTGCCATTTCAGGAGCGGGTACTCCACTTATGCCCAAGAGGCGGTTTGAGACTTACATCTTTGCCTTGTTCAATGAGAATCTGAAACCTGGAAGTACCGCTGAGAGGAATTGGGGCTTGTTCAGACCAGATCTTACCCCAGTTTACGATGTTGGAATCATGCGAAACGGACAGGTATGGCTATGTTCCTCTTTCTTGTCTGCTTTAATCGTAATTGTAATAATCGTAATCACCCATAATCCGTAATTTAAAATCTCGGAATAACTCCCAACATATGAGTAGTCGTGCTATTGGGAATCAAGAAAATGATTGAAATAACACCTAATTATATTGACACAAACCCCTAAAGAGGCTGGAGATCGCCTGTACCATATTGTGTGGCTGGTAATGGATGTCACAGGATAGGCATTGATCTGTTCCTCTCAAAAGAATGTGATCATATTCCCATATTATTAAAGTATTCTAAACCTGCAGGATGCTTTGACTTTTCTGTTTAGACTTTCACTTCATTTTTCTGATTTTGCATCTTACATGGTAATGACAACTTATTGGATCGAGATGGACTAAAATCTCGTAAGGTTTGAGTCGTAATAAGCTCAATCCGATTGAATCTGAAAAAGATGGTTCAAATTGAGCTCTAGATCAACTCAAAAACAAGTCTTTAAATTTTTTAGAGTTTTGATTTTTCTTAATATTAAAGAAGAGGGTTAGAATTTTGAATTATTACACATACTTTGAAATTTTGTCTAATGCGTACTCCAAAAAGTAGTGACTGGAGACTTATTCGTTTATTGCTACTGTACACAGGGTGGCCCTGGAGGTCGAGGAAACCCAGCACCAGTTCCAGTAGCAGGCAAGAAATGGTGTGTGGCAAAAGCAGAAGCAAGTGAACAAGCTTTGCAATCTAACATAAACTATGGGTGCAGCCAAGGTGTGGATTGTAAGCCGATTCAAGCTGGTGGTGTTTGCTTCGATCCTAACAATGTCAGGTCCCATGCATCTTTCGTCATGAACTCCTACTACCAGACTCATGGTCGGAACGACTTCAACTGTGATTTCAGTAACACTGGCGTCCTCACCACCTTAGACCCAAGTAAGTTTTCTTTCGTAATAAATTTAAATACTTTTAAAATTTTTATTTAAGTGTTTGAATTTTTTAAAAAATCAGAAAAATTCAGTTTAATTAGTGTTGTTACTTATAAAATGTATCAGTCTAAAATTAGGATAAAATATTGAAGTCTATTTAAGTCCAAATTGAACAAATTTCCAGATACCAGAATAACTTGAATTTTAATAATTTAAATTAATATTATTTTAATCTATAAATTTAAATTTAAGATTCAAATAACATTATTTTAATTAATTATAATAAAATAACATGATTTTATGGTGAATTAAACGTAAATGGATCGAGCTCAAGCAATGAATTGGTATCCCTACTTGGAAGGATTATGTGAAAATAAATAGCTGTATAATTCGTTTAGATATTAAATTTATATACTATTTACTAACACTTAATTAAAATTTAAAAAATTAAATTAAAAAATAAAAATAACACTTTTTAATCCATTATCCAATAATTTCCTGTGCTCCTGTCCTGACCTTACAATACTTATCGTTATCCCTTTTCTTTTGGTTTCTTTGTCGCAGGTCACGGTTCGTGCAAGTTCCTTTAAGACAAATTTCGAACACTAGCTAGGCATACACGGTTTCCTGGGATGTGTCTTTTTTTTATTTTTCTCTTTTTATTTCATTGAAATATGAAATATCCCCTTATACGATGATTCTTTGTAGCAAAAATAATTGAAAATCACATTGTAACAAAGCAATTTGCTTGGGAATGTATCCTCCAAGGCGAATTTGATATTTACCAGGTTCTATATAGTTGGGCTCATCTGGTATTGGGTTGAAATCTGATTAGAAGAAACGTTTTTGGGTTTGACCACAACCAATAAACAAAAAGACCAAAAAACTTTGAATATGAATTAGAATTATTATCTTCATTATTATCAAATAACACAAATTAAATAAAAGGCTAAACTTATTGAGACCCCCTTTAGTTTGATTTTTTAATTTTAAATTTATATTTTAAAAATCATCACTTATTTCGTATACTATTGTTTAATTATCATACAATTCCTTCTTAACAAAGTATTAAAAAATTTAAATTGTAATGTAATATCATTTTATAATCATTAGTTACCAAAAAAATAAACAGAATATAATGAAAAGAATTACGTGATAGCTAAGTTAAATTATATATAAGTAAAGTATAATTTTAAAAATACAGATCTTCAGATACCGCAATTCAGCGAGATTTCAATTAGGTATTGATGATGATGAATACTTAAAACCAAATATTAAACTATAAGTCAAAAAATAATATAATTAACCTTTAATAAACGTTTAATTACATACAATAACTTATAAATTATATGCAAAACTTTTATAAGTTTACAGAGTTTTAAAACTTATAAAAAGTATAATTTAAATTATTAGTTTATTATTATAATATAATACATTTGTCTCTTCGTAAATTCTTAACCTTTTCTCTTTTTTAATACTACAAGAGAAATTACCCAACAATTTATTTATATTTAAAATAATTACGAATTATTATATTCACTCGATAATTTATTTAATATGTACTCCAATTATATAGTTATAGATTTTACCGTTATTCAAAAAATATAAAAGTTCAGAGATTAGTGGTTTGGTTGATCTACCCATCATTAAACTTGATAGCTTGCTGTTTATGTTACTCGTTAAAAGTTAACTTAGAAAGGTAAGATGAAACTGAGAATCTAAGGTGAGTTGAGGGTGAAGATGAGACCGAGAATCTAAGGTGAGTTGAGGGTGAAGATGAGACCGAGAATCTAAGGTGAGTTGAGGGTGAATTTGTTTCGATAATCATGCAAACCTAACGTGTAAGAGAGAGCTACGGCCAACCTGTTTTTGTCCTGCTGCAATGATTGGGAACATGAAGGTCCTTGCGGCTTGGCAACGGCCCTCGTCCAGTTAGATCGGAATCCTTAAATTACAGTTGAATTTTAGTTTATAATTCGTTCGAAAATATTATTTAAATTTTACTTATCAAAATAATATTATAGACTTTCTTAAATTTATATTTTCATACTCCTTCCTTTTTAGTATTATGAAAATTCGTTTATAAATTTAAAAATAGATGTTAATATTAAGAATTAGTTTATAAATTTTTCATAAAATAGCTTTCGTTTAAAATTTATTAACAAATATGAATTTATTTATTCTATGTAAATAAATTTAAAATGCATTACTAAGTTTTAATATATTAATAATTAAGATTTGAGTTTTTTTTAACATTTGAGTATTTTAATAACAATAATAATGCATAACGGCCTAATATTAGACTAATTGAGCTTTTAGGGCTTTCAGATCAAGTTTAATCACTGGGTCAATTAAGTACATTCGAAGATCTATACCTTGTCGTATTTTTGATATTGACTACATACTCAAACTTTTGAAACCCTTGCTTTCTTATATTAAATCTTCTGTTTTAGTTACTTTGTTCCAATTATGTTATATCAAATTTTATCTATATATTTATATAGAGTATACAAAAATATGTGGATAAGATTTAATGAAACATGATAAGAACATCATAACTGAAACAAAAGATCTTATCTCTCACTTGTCTCCATCCTATTTATGAGTATGCTTGGCATCGTTATCATTGTTAGGATATTTCAACCATGTGTTAATTTTATCTATATATTTGTGTTAATTTTATATAATGTATGAATAAGAGAAGAAATTATGAAAAAGTGAATAATATATTATTGAATGTAGCTCAGACAAATCTATGAGCTATAGTACACTGCTTTAAATAATGATAATAACAACTGCTGTAGCAAGTAAATAGGAGAAAGTGGAGAAAATGACTGAGCTATTTTAGGTAATCAAACCCATTACCCGTAGGATCCTAACCACTAAGACTTATTCAAACTAGACATATTTACAATAATACACCTTATCTCTCCACAGCTCTAGCACATGGCATCCAGCCTTATAACTCTAGAGGGATATTGGCATCCTTATAACCCCTTAATTCATTAGAAATAACCTACACCTATTGGATATATTGTATGTCTATAAACTCATTTGAATTGATGTTAGATATATTGTATGTCTATAAACTCATTTGAACCAAGTCTAACTTCTCTCCCTGATCAAAAATGTTCATTAATAGATAAATTCGTCGTGCTTTCTCTTTCATTTGTCCGATACAGGCCAAGTCATAACAATCCTGTGGTGATCCGTAGCTATAGAAATGCGTCTCTCTTCCACTTGACATCTCAGCTTTAGGGATAATAAACACGAGACTCATGAGGTAGTTGGCGTTCAGGGATAATAAACACGAGATTCATGAGGCAGACATTCTTTCCTCTAAAAACCTAAATAACTACTTTCAAACGTGCATGGTACCACAATTGTTGTTTGCTAGTGTTTCAGTTATTCCATTAAATAAATATCTCTCTATTTATCAAAGTCACATCATATCAACAATAATTGCTTTCAAACATGAATGGCACCACAATAATGGACATTATTTGCTTTAAATAACTAAATATCTCTCTAATTTATCATAGTTGCATCACATAGATGGTACAATAGTGGACATTGTTTGCTTTAAGGCTATCTCACCAAAATAGAGTCACATCACATCAATAATCACTGTTTTCAAACGTGGACGGTACACAATAGACATTGTGTTAGATGGTTAAAGTAAACAATGTTAACGTGTTTTGGTGCAACTATAAAGATACCAAAATTTAGCATTAAAATAGTATAATAAATAGTAATACACTAAATTTAGTGTATTTGTGTAATTCATGCACTAAAAATTATTAAAAAAATAACTTTGTTCATTTTTTTAACATATTCCTTTTATATCCTTCTCATAATTTAATTTATTTACATAATTTACTAAATAATTAAATTTAAAATATATATTACTTTACACAAAATATATCATTACAAAGATCTTATTGAGACATTTAAAATGACACTAATATTGAATATAATATTAAATTTATTTTTAATTCTCATTTATAAGTGTTATAAATTCATTAATAAAATATCTTAAGAATAAAAAGTAAATTTGAAATAAAAGGTCCATAAATTTAAACCACAACATTGATTTTAAAAAATTAAAACTCAACAAAAATATTTTAAATTACAACCAGACTAAAATTAATTACAATTACAATCAAACTCGAGATTACAATCAAACTAAAGTTACAAAAATCAAATTAAAAGTAAAACTAAAGCACTTAAGAATATTAATTTAACATAAATAATTAATAGTCTGGAAGGTCATCCTCATTTCCTCCAAAATCAAAATATTGGCTAAAGTCACTAGATGAGCCAACTCCTCCTTGAGGTTCTCCTTCTTGAGCTCTTTTTGCATAAATTTTTATTTGTTCATTTTTAAAAGCCTCACGCATTACTGGATCTTTGATGGAATCCAGATCTTTGCGTAAAATTTTATTATCTTCCTGTTTGTGTCGTAGCTTTAATTTTTTTGCCTCATTTTGAGCTCGTAATAACTGAATTTCATAATTTTTATAGAAGAGATTGACTTTCATGAAACATTCCTTTTATTTCTTTATTCATGGACATAAAAAGTTTTTTTTTCATTTCCTCATTTTATTCTTTTTTCATTTTTTCTTTCTTCCTCCAATAGGACGATCAGCTTCATCATTTCTTTTAATAAATGGATCTTCAACTTCAAAATCATTATTTAAATCAATACAAAATGACGATGATCCTATTGACTTATCTGATTTTTGGGATTCAGATGGTGACATTTCATTGCACTTAGATTGTTTTCGATGACCCGACGCTTTCTCTTTGTTAGTATGTTATATTTCTCCATATTTTTTAGGATTTGCCATGCATGATCAAATTTGAAACTTTTTTGAAATTTTGGATCTTGAATGAGTAAATCTTTTACTTTCTTGGACTGTAAGACAACAATGTAACTTAAGTTAGATTTCAGTGTATAAATCAAACGTATTTCATTTCATACTAGGAAAAAAAACATAAATAAAGCACTTACAATATCTTGCTTAAAACCACCATTTGGATTCAAGTTTTCAAATTGTCGAACACATCCTCTGAATTTGTCAATAGCAGTCATTATAGTTTACCATCGAGCTTGTAAAAATCTCAAAGGTCAAACAGTGGTGATATGAATTGGTAGCATTTGATGGTACTCAGTTATGATACAAAACCATAACTGAGCCATAGATTGTTCTCTACTAGTGACAGGGTCTTGTGAAACATTAAGATATACATAGCACAGGACTCGATCTTCTTCAACTGAATATGATGCATTTCGAGAGGTATTTGAAGGCTTTACACCAAAATTTGAACTTGCCATTTTTTGGATAGGTTTGAAAGAGTGTTACAGTTAAGGATTTCAAGGAGTGTTATATGAAACGAGGGTTTCAGTTTAGTAGAACAAATAAACTATTTATAGAGATATTGTGGAAAAGATAAGAATACTAATGAACGGTTGAGATGAATGTAATCTAATCCCACGGTTGGGAAGAGATAGAGTTAGATTTTTGCAGAGATTTCTTATCTTGTCATGGATATTGTGTGGATAGGATATGAATACTAATGAATGGTTGAGATGGATACAATCTAATCCAACAGCTGGGAAGAGATAAAGTTAGATTTTTTACAGAGATTTCATATCTTGTTTTAGATATTGTGTGGATAGGATACGAATACTAATTAACAGTTAAGATGAATGCAATCTAATCCAACGGTTGGGAAGAGATAAAGTTAGATTTTGTACAAAGATTCGTTATCTTGTCTTGTATATTGTGTGGATAGGATAAGCATACTAATTAATGGTTGAGATGAATGCAATTTAATCCAATAGCTAAGAAGAGATGAAGTTAGATATTTTGCAGAGATTCCTTATCTTGTCTTGGACATTGTGTGAATAGGATACGAATACTAATAAACGGTTGAGATGAATGCAATCTAATCCAACAGCTGGGAAGAGATAGAGTTAGATTTTTTTACAGAGATTCCTTATCTTGTCTTAGATATTGTGTAGATAGGATAATAATACTAATTAATGGTTGAGATCGATGCAATCTAATCCAATGGTTGGGAAGAGATAGAGTTAGATATTTGGTAGAGATTCCTTATCTTGCCTTGGATATTGTGTGGATAGGATATGAATACTAATGAACTGTTGAGATGAATGCAATCTAATTCAATGGCTGGGAAGAGATAGAGTTAAATTTTTTTGCAAAGATTCCTTATCTTGTCTTGGATATTATATGGATAGGATAAGAATACTAATTAATGGTTAAGATCGATGCAATCTAATCCAACCGTTGGGAAGAGATAGGGTTAGATTTTTTTACAGAGATTCCTTATCTTGTCTTGGATATTATATGAATAGGATAGGAATACTAATGAACGGTTGAAATGAATGATATAATGGTTGGGAAGAGATGGAGTTAGATTTTTTACAGAGATTCCTTATCTTGTCTTGGATATTGTGTAGATAAGATATGAATACTAATGAATAGTTGAGATGAATGCAACCTAATCCAATGGCTGGGAAGAGATAGAGTTAGATTTTTTGCAGAGATTCCTTATATTGTCTTGTATATTGTGTGGATAGGATAAGAATACTAATTAACGGTTGAGATGAATGCAATCTAATCCAACTACTGGGAAGATATAGGGTTAGATTTTTTTGCAGAGATTCCTTATCTTGTCTTGGATATTGTGTTGATAGGATACGAATACTAATTAACAGTTGAAATGAATGCAATCTAATCCAATAGGTGGGAAGAGATAGAGTTAGATTTTTGGCAGAGATTCCTTATCTTGCCTTGGATATTGCATGGATAGGATATGAATACTAATGAACTGTTGAGATGAATGCAATCTAATCCAACAACTGGGAAGAGATAGAGTTAGATAAGATTCCTTATTTTTTCTTGGATATTGTATAGATATGATAAGAATACTAATTAACGGTTGAGATGAATGCAATCTAATCCAACAGTTGGGAAGAGATAGAGTTAGATTTTTTTACAGGATAAGAATACTAATTAACGGTTGAGATGAATGCAATCTAATATAACGGTTGGGAAGAGATAGTGTTAGATTTTTTTGCGAAGATTCCTTATCTTGTCTTAAATTATTTACTATATAAGGGAATGAATTACTAGCATATTCTTCTTTGAACCCTTCACAATATTTGTCTACTACTATGAGTACTAATGCTAGTACTTCTCATATATCATCCTCATGTTCTTCCTCATCATCGGAGGATGAATTGGATCTCACTTCTACAATATTAGCACAAAACAAAGTGTTACTATCTATATACACCAACAACAACCTTACAATGGATTACTGTATGAATAATATAGTGAACCAGCCAAAGTACAAAGGCTCAATCTCTGGCCATAGAGTAATTTATCGTGATCGTGTTGTAGTAGATCAAAGACTATGAGATGATTATTTTGTAGAAAATCCAAGATATAATGCAGCAATGTTTTGTAGGCGATTTTGAATGAGTCAGAATTTATTCCTACGACTTGTTGGTGCTGTTGAGGGTCATGAAGACTACTTTATACAACAGAGAGATAGATGTGGTAAACTAGGATTGTCTAGTTTACAAAAAATAATAGTAGCATTTCGAATGTTGGCTTATGGCGTATCAACTAATTTAACTGGTGAATACATTAAAATTGGGAAATCAACTACAATTGAAAGTACATAAAGGTTTTATCGAGCCATTGTAGAGGTCTTTGGACAGATTTATCTAAGAGCACCAGATGCTAATGACGTTACAAGATTGCTTAAAACTAATGAAGAACGTGATTTTCCAGGGATGTTAGGGAGCTTAGATTGCATGCATTAGACATGACAAAATTGTCCTACAACTTGGGCAAGACAATATAGTGGACGTAGTAGATTCCCAAGTATTATTTTTGAAGTCGTAACTGATTATGATTTGTGGATATGGTATGCACGTTTTGGTTTGCCAGGGTTAAATAATGACATTAATGTGTTAGAGGCATATCTCACTTGTTCGCAAACGTTGCTAAAGGTATAACACCTTCTGCTCATTATGTTATTCGAGGAAAAGTGTACGAAACTGGATATTATTTAGTTAATAGCATTTAACCAAAATGGTCTACCTTGGTACAAACCATTCATGATCTCCGAGGCTCAAAAAAGAAGTTATTCGCGAAGATGCAAGAAGCATGTAGGAAGGATGTCGAGCGTGCATTTGGAGTTCTTCAGTCATAATTTGCAATTATCAAGGGACCGACACGTTTTTGGAAAAAATCCATATTACATGATATTATGTCAGCATGCATTATAATACACAATATGATCAGTGAGGACGAACGTGATACTCAAGTGGCCATACAAGATTTGAGCGAAATGCCAGCCCCTAAAATTAATATTAATAGAGACGATACAATTATATTTCAAAAATTCCTTGCTAGACATAAGCAAATTAAAGATAAAGAAGCTTGTTATGAACTTTGTAATGTATTGATTAAATATTTGTGGGAACGATATGGTAATTCAGAAGATTAAAGGTTAAATGTGCAATAAAAATATTACATTTGTGTATGTTGTTAATTTTTTGTTGCAATAATATTAATTATATTTGTTCAATAATATTATTTTAATATAAAGTTTATATTAATTAATTAATTAAAAATAATGATTTTATTTTAATTTTTATAAATAAATAAATAAATAAAAATTTGGTGTAGAGTGGTTAGAGTAACACCAAATTTGGTGTAAAAAAATTCTTGAAATATTCTCTTTGACACCAAATTTGGTGTAAAATTTTAATGGAATGGTTAGAGATGACTTAAATACCTAAATATCTCTCTATTTACCAGAGTCACATCATACCAGCAATAACTGCTTTCAGCATGGACGGTACCACAATAGTGGATATTGTTTGCTCTAAATACCTAAATATCTCTCTATTTACCAAAGTCACATCACATCAATAATAACTGCTTTCAAAAGTGGATGGTACCACAATATTGGACATTATTTGCTATCTCTTAATCTGAATACACTAATGATCTTCTTCTTCACACTCATCTTAAGTCCTCAAAACCTATCTCTACTCATATTACCCTATCCCTTCCACTTTCCAAAAACCATGGTCTTCCCCTTTCTAATCCCATTGAATATCTTAGTATTATTAAAGCAAATTTGCTATTAACAAAGTTTCCTAATTCTTTCACTATCCTACTGATGTCCACTAGTTAGTAGCTAAATGCATTCTCTACTATCTTCGCTCAACTCCATATTGTGGCCTTCATTTAACCAAGCCTAATTCCTTAACCTTACATGCTTATTTTGATGCTGATTGGGATGATTACCCTAATGATCAATGATCTACATCAGGTTAACGTATTTTTCTTAGCCCCTTAATTTCTTGGAGCTCTAAAAAGGAGTGTATTATTGCCAAATCTAGCACTGAAGCTCAATACAGGAGTATTGCTCTTGTTGGTGCTAAACTATATTAGCTCAACTCTCTTCTTAATGAAATTGGAGACTCTAACATCAAACTATTATTACATTGTGATAATTTAGGAGGAATTTTCCTTACCGCGAATCCAGTCTTGCATGCTCATACTAAAAATATTGAGATTAAGATCCATTTTGTTCAAGATTTGGTTGCAAAGAAGTCCCTATTTATCCATCATGTATCGGAATCCTAACAACTTGATGATATGCTCACCAAGCCTTTGGGTATTACTACCTTTCTTCATTACATATCAAGCTTAATGTTGCTACATACATTAGCTTGTGGGGGATTGTTAATAGAGATTCATCCTAATCCTATTCCCTTATCCCTAATTGATATTTATCTTATCATTATGCTTAAATTTTATTAGATATGATAAGATCAAATTATCTCAAGTCACAGCCTTAATTCATGTGTATAAATGGTAGTGTACACTTTATTGTAAAACACACAAAATAAATACCAACATTATAATTACAGTATAATATCTCCTTTTAGTTATAATGAATAATTTAATCAATTCATCATCAAATATTATGATTAGACGTAAAGTATAAAATTAATACAATAACAATACCTAGTAGAAATCTCGCTGATACATAAGATCTGAGGAGGTCTAGTAGTATATAATCTTACTCCTAACTAATAAAAAGGTTGTTTCTAAATGACTCACATAAAGAGGAAAAAGTATATAATTAATATATACTCTATTGAAATCTAATCGTGCTTGTCTTATTAAGTAGTAATTGATTTCTATTTAATATTTGAAAATAAGCTTTTTAAATTTCAATTCGCTATAACTTAAAAAGTCTTAAATCATTATTTTTTTTGTTTTGGTAAATAAAAGTCTTAAATCATTACTAATCATTAATAGTAAAATACTCTACATAATGACTTTAAGATGAAGAATCATTTGTTCACCTATTCAATTATTTTTACATATTACATACTAGGTTTTAGTACTATTGACTGAACTAATGCTAATAGAATATGATCAATAGCTTGGACCGAATTAAAGACTACTCTTATTACCATTTAAGCACAAGCATCATCAGTGTTATGAATATCGGTTCGTACTAGACCAAAACTAGTACGAAATAAAGGGTCAATTGTACCAGGTTTAAATACCGGTTGGTACCGGTCCATTTCTAATTGTACCGATTAGTATTAAAAATACCGGTTAAATACCGGCTGATACCGAAAATTTTAAAAAATATGAAAACTTTTTGAAAAATTTTAAAAATTTTAAAATCTCTCTTCCTCTTTTTTCAAAATTTTTAATTAATTATTTTATTTATTTCAACTTTTATTATGCGACAAACGAGTTCAGCCGTAAACATTTTTGCAATGGCCACGGCACTATGGGTCAAATGAACGCATTATAAACGTAGTACCTCGTAAGCACGAAAGTGAAACGACTCTGACCCCAACTTAATTAACGAATTCAAATTATTGGGAAATAGTTGTCCCCACTTGAAAAGGAAACTAATAACGAAGTAACATATGCGAAAATGATCTCTAATCTCAAACAAATGAAGCATGTTATCCACGTGCGAAAACTTGAGCTTTACGTGCGCACATAATTTGCATTCCACATGCTATCCACGGACAACCACTCAATGGGAAAACCAATCTCAAACAAATGAAGCATGTTGACCTCTAACTCTATGTGGGCAGTAATATCTATGGGTTTTGCTTAGCGCTAATTTCCCAACTTTGGCAAGTCTAACGAGATGGTGGAACACCAGCACAAATAATTTATTGAATTCACTACAACTTTAGGGGTACACCTATTTTAGTTCAAATAATCATTACCTGTAACACAAACAATAACAACACCACACTGCATGCTCAACTATAAAGTATGGAGAGATTGAGGAGTTAACTATAAAATTTAGTAATTATTTGTATTTGAAGATTTAAATATAAGGTTACTCCTACTTTTGGGTAATAAGTTATCTATCATTTTCCATATATAAATTATTTTGGGGTAAATGAAAGGGTTACAAAATTTTAGAAAAACTTCCAATTCTTTAAAAATTTTTAAATTTTTTTATTATTTTTAATATTATAAAAAATTCACTCTTATACTCCGATTAAAAAAATGATAAAATACAAATAGTATAAATATCACATATGAACTAATTAGTTTATATGACGAATCATCATAACTATTAAACATGAACCGAACTAATTAAATATGATTTAATTAATAATATATTATAATTATCTTACATTATTAATCTAAATTTAGTTTAATCGGTTAAAGTCGAATTTGAAATTTGAGTTAGGTTATTATGTCAAATATTTTATTAGTCTACTTATAATATTCATATCACATATGTTTCATCATTATTTTTATCTAAAACATAAGAAAAGAGTTTTTTTTAATTAAAATTTGCAGTTTAGAAAGAAGGTTTTTTGAAGAATCTTAAAGATTATGGAGTTTTTAAAAACCTTTTTAAATATATAAGCCCCTTTATTTTTTATTCACTGCGGACATAAAATTAATTAATTATTTCTAACGCTCAACACTCCATCCTATTCATTTTTTAAGCATCTGATTATAGATTCATAAACAAACTCATTGTTTGGATTTGAATATAATAATATATTACGTGAAATTTTGTAATTTATTAGTTATTTCAATATTAACAATATATTATTTTTATGATAAATTAAAAGTTTTTACTATTTTTAGTAGTTTTAGTTAATATTATAAATTAAATAAAATTTATATATTTTTAAAAAATTTACTCTTAATTTGCTAATCTAAATTTGGACCCCTTAATAGATTACTAACGATTGACTGGGCAATTGTGTTCTGAGCTATACAGCCACAGACATCAAATTCAATGTATTGCAATTTGTAATTCCTCCGAAAATTTGTATTATCTTGAGACTTTTCCTTATAAATATAGGAGCTCTCAAGCTTACACTACCACATATAGCAGAGCAGTCGAGCTTTATCAGTAGCATTTTACTTTTCTAATCAAGTAAATTAAAACAATGTCTTCTCAAGTTTCT
>JANZLC010000007.1:4589985-4602644 GCA_026413385.1 Erythroxylum gracilipes | reverse complement strand
ACAGACCATTCTTGTGAAGCTAGCCTTGTGTACCTAGCCTCACAAGCATGGTAGTATGTTTATATCTCACTGAGTCGTGTTGTAGACTCACACTTGACTATCATCATTTCAGGAGATTAGCGGATCATACGAGAAAGAAATCCAAGCCTTTTGAGACTCGCTTGGATAATCAGACAAGTAATGTTTTTTTTGGCATGACGTAAATTGCAGATGCTTCTATACGCTCCATGGTTTGTCATAATCATACGTACCTGATATATGTATGAATATGTTATGTTATTGAGACGATGTTGGTTGATGTTGATGATAAGTAGATGTTGTATATGAGAATTGCAGATTTAGATCCTTATTTCTTACAACCTATTAAGCAGGTATAAGGGTTTATCAGATAAATGAATGGGTCATGCCAGATTTTCAGTAGGATATAGAAAAGTTAGACTTACTACGGGTTTTGATGGCTTTAAGCCTACCCATTTTCTAGTGCCAACACAGCCCAAATAAAGGTGGGTCGTGTCAGATACATAATATATAACACATTAATAAGATACGTTGTCTTTCCACTAGATTAGATCTACAAATTGAAAAGGGGAAAGACTATGTATTACTTATGGATGATAAGCTTACTAGTTTTAAAGAAGCAAACCAATGCCTAACATTTGTTTTTTAAAATGTTATGAAGCTATTATATTTGAAATGGAATCTATTTATACTAACCAAGTATGAAATTTGATGAATTCTCTTGATCATACTATAACAATTAGATGCTCATGAATTTTTAAGAGAAAAATGACTTGAATGGTAATGTACATAAGTATAAAATAAGGCTAGTGAATAAAGGTTACAAACAAAAACAAGGAGTTGATTTTGATGAAACCTTTTAACCAATAACCATGTTAAAGTCCATAAAGATCTTTTTAACTATAGTTGCATATCATGATTATAAAATTTGACAATTGAATGTCAAAACAAACATTTCTTAATGGGAATTTGCTTGAAGATGTGTATACGATACGACCTAAAGGGTTAATTCTAAGAGGTTTCTAATCAAGTATGCAAGTTGTAAAAGTCTATTTATAGACTTAAGCAAGCATAATTAAATTGGAATATTCATTTTGATGAGACAATCAAACAATTTGTTAAAAAATTATAGATGAACTATATGTCTATAAGAATGTTAGTGGGACTGTAGTCGTCTTCTTAGTGTTATATAGCTGACATATTATTGAAAATAACACAATTATGCTCCAATATATAAAGATTTAGTTATCTAAATACTTCTCCATAAAGGACTTAGGAGAAGCAGCCTATATTTCAGGAATAAATATTTGTAAAGATATACCGAAGAGTTTACTTGCTTTATCTCAGTCTGTGAACATATACTAAGTACTAAAAAGGTTTAGCATGGAGAACTCTAAAAGGGAATTCTTACCCATATCATATATGATTTCTATCTCATAGAGTATGTGTCTAATGACAAAGGAAGAGAGAGATAACATAGTTTGTATTCCTTATGCTTCATCCATTTAGACAATTATGTATATGATGATATATACTCAATAAGATGTCTCTTATACTTTGAGCATAACAAGTAGATTTTAAGCTAATCTTGGTGATAGTCACTAGATAACTGTTAAAAAAATATTAAAGTACTTGCGAAAAACTAAAGATCTTTTTTTAGTCTATAAAGGTTTTAAACTAAGAGTTTAGGGGTATTCATAAGCGAGTTTCCAATTGATAGCAAATCATAATTAGGATACATCTTCACTTTCTATGATGATGCAGTGGGTTAGAAAAGTTCAAAACAACTAATTATCATTGATAATATGACTAAGGCAGACCATATCTAAGTGCTAAAAGTGACAAAGGAATCTGTTTTAATTGAGAAATTCATCATTAAACTTGGAATAGTTCCTAACATTATTGAGCTAATAGTGTAACACTATGATAATAGTGGCAACATTATATAGGCAAAGTAACCATGCTCTCATTAATGGTCCAAATATCTATTAAGGAAGTTTGACTTAATTAGGGAGATAGTGGAGCATAACAATATTGCATTGAGCTAGTTCCCACTAAGGAGAATGAGCAAGCCTTTGGTGACGATTAAGTGACATTATCGTCATATGGTAAGCCTTTAGCGATGCTTTTTCGAAATTGTCGCAAAATGCTTATCTTTTGGTGATAGTTTAGTAAGATCAACACTAAAGGGTAATCCTTTGATGATGATTTTAAAAATCGTCATGAAATGCATGACCGTTGGCGACGATTTTATAAGTAACAAAATTACTCTCTTATTTATACTTATAAGTTCACTAACTTTAACTTGATCATTTTATGATTGATCATCAAATTGATAAAAATCAAATTTAATATTATTGACAATGATTCTAAGTCTAAAAATAAATTTAGATAACAATAATGTTAAATCATTGCAATAGTTTATGAAACTAGAAAAAAAAATTAATATTACATAGATTTATACTTTTTCTTTTTCTTTTTTAAAATATATGATTTGACAAATTTATATGGTGTCATAAAATTTTCAAATAGTTTTAATATGAAGTTTAATATAATGATATGTGATTGTTATAGAAAAACAATAAGTAATGATATAAGGTAATTATTTAATATAATGATATATAATAAGCAATATAAGATTTTAATTAGAACTTTAACAATTTTTACAGACAAAACAAAAAATAAAGTGAAAAAGATATAATTATTTTTCTAGATTCTAAGATACATAAGACTTGGTAGATAAGATGAAGGAGGCTCCTGGCAAAAAGGCACCTGGTATGTTTGAAGGCATCAATTGAAATTGACAAGGATCTGCCCAAGCAGTTGGTTTATTAACAACCTCGTCCAATAACTTTTTGGCTTTAACTAAACTGGCAGAAGATACATTGAACGATTTCCCAAATGTACTATATAATAGTGAATTAGATGAATCGTACATATCATACATTTTACCTAAGGAAGACAGTATGGAACAACCACCTTAATTTCTTCACAATCCTTTGAAAAATTAAATTCTAAAAAGCAAAAAAGCTAAATGAAAGGGTATAAGGAACCCAAATTTGGACACATGTATACCCAATTGAATGACTCCATCATCCTCATAATGAAAAATCATAGTTTTCGCAATCAATGACTGTTTTAAAACAACCTATTTACCTATTCCTATGTGATCCATCATGACATCGCCACCGCCTCCATTTTCATCTACATTCTTTTGAAGATTCTAACAAGCTTTACATAGCACATAGTTCATATAATCATATGTTCATCTAAAAGCTTCTTAACAAAAAATGAGATACATGTAATAAAGAAAGAGAGCTAATTTGAATGATACTAAAAGAGACCATTGAAGGAAATCGATTATTAGAATTTGGTAAGCAGATTTGTTATGCATCGATTTGTTCTTCGGCAGGGAGAATTCTGCTAGATACCTCCCATCGGAGCTCATTTATGCTATCAAAAACTATCTTCCAAGTTGACATTTTGGGATAAATTTATGTTAACAGTTTTATTCTGCAAACAAAATAGAAATAAAAACAAGTCATCGATATAATCAATATAGAAGCAGAGTTTACAATTAAGTAAGGAAATGAAAAATTATATGGAGTTATATACAATTAACAAAACATTCACAAAAGAAGTAAAGATTATTGGAACTTAATTTTTTATCCAACCAAAAATCCCCTGTATAAGCCCTTTCGAAGTTTGTCACTCACCCTTAAAGGTTAATAAAACCCAAAACAAATGCCACAAATGTTCTTTTCAATATAACTAGTTGAAGTTGAGTTTATAACCTATTCACCTAAGAAAAGAAAATTTTTATTCACACATAATAAGCACTTTTATACATTGTCTATTTGAAAAATAAATCACAACATGCATAAATACATTACCAAATTATACAACATATACCATATAACTTTTTTTAAGTCTTCTATAATCAAATCTAATACAAAGATGCTTATCAATCAAGGTAAAGTTCACTACTTATATTTGTAGTTATGATCAATCCATGCACTAATTTTGAACATGGGCATAAATATAATGCATTATTTCTAACCAAAAGCATCAATAAGAGAGAACATCTTAAACATAAACTTATAACAAACAATAAAAACATTGTAAATAAGAAGCAATGCTGAGGAAATGACTTTGAAGATCTTGGATAATCACTCACGCATACAAATATCTACTTCTCCATAAATTTGTTCCATGTTAATTTTTTGATTTATTAATTGAGTCAACTTAATGAAAACTAAATGAAAAATAGAAAAATAAAAATTAATTAATTTCAGACATGATTCCTTTCATTAGCAGCATATCCACATAACCTCCAGTCGCATAATCTTGTGACATTTCTTAACGGTGATTCTCAAGAAATTTGAAAAAGAAGAAAAATAACGATTTCACTACTTTTAAATTTGAAAAGAAAAACAAGAAATTTGAAAAAAAAACAATATACAAACATAATTGTGGGGTTTTAAAGGGAATGGGCTCCCCCTTGATTTCACTACTTTGAAAAAGTAATGAAAATCTCCCCCACTTATAACGACAAGCAAGGTTTGCATTCACTTTGATGAAGTCCAACACACTATATATATGTATTGCGGCAATGAATTACCTTAAAAATGGAAACCCTCGTATGGAGACAAAAATGACGATGCATACCAATGATGAAGACGTAGACACACATCGAAGATGAAGATGGACACCGAAGATGAAGACAAAGCTGGGAACTCGGATACCAAACTGAAAGAGAATTAATCGCACCTACGAAGAGGAATACAGGATGAAAACGATGAATTATGTCCTATCTTTGGGTAATTAGGTTTTCAATTTCATAAAACAACATGGTTTTGGCTTCACCTTTGGCGATTAGTACAAAAATTGTCATGAAAAGGTCATAAATTTATAAAGCCTTTTATTTTTCTCTTTTAAAATATATGATTTGACAATTTTATATAGTGTTCCCAAAATTTTCAAACATTTTTAACATGTACTTTGTAATTCTCATTATATTTTAACGTATACTCTATCAATTCTATTTACATATTGTATGTAACATTTAATTTACATTTATAAATATATTGCATTAGTTTTATAAATCTTTTCCTTCTGATACAGAGGCATGGAGACATGTTCCAAAATGAATGTCTCAAGAAAATTGGAATAATTTATGTGATTATTAGGCCTCTCCCAAAGTTTAGGTTTGTTTTCTTTCCCTTCACATTTGCTTCCATTAATCTTGTTAGAAGATTTAATAACTACCTAATCTTTTCTTCTTTATTTAGGAAAAATATGAGAAGGCAAAGGTCAATAGAGAAAAAATGAAAACACCTCACAATCAAGGGTCCAAATCATTTACGGTCGTCTGAAATAAATATATAAAATCTTTGTTTACAAGTTATAATTATATCAATAAACACTATATTATTTATTGTGCCTTATATTTTTCTTTCATAAAATAGAGCGAGAAGGAACTAAATGGATAAGATTGTCATAAGATCAAGCTATACAAAGTCACTCACTATAAGGAAGGTTAAGGGTGGATGTTAGAAGAAACCAAAAATAACTATATAAGTATAAAATTTTGTTTAAATTTACATTTATTTATTTATGTAGTACTAATATTTGCATTGACAATTGGTTTTATTTTTAATTTTAGAATAAGGTGCAAGAGCTATTATATAAATCAATGTCTAAGGGGAATGAGGTAAATGTAGAAGACATTTGCAATATCGTGCTTGCTATATGTTCTAATTATATAAAAGGTCTTGGCTTAGGCCCTAAGCCAAATGTTTCAACCCCATCAAAATCTATATACATCCAACATCTTTAAGAGGAAAACAAGACGTTTAAGGCTGAATTACATCACACTCCAGAAAAGTTAGCCAAACAAACATGATAAGTCCCTTAGAAAAATACTTGGTCGGATCGTAATAGTAGTGAAGATGAAAGTGAATGGTATTAATTACATCTTTTATTAAATTTTCTTTTAATTCCTATATGTATTATAATTTACATTTAATATTTTTTATTACAAGAAAATTGCAAATTACTGACAAAAAATTCCCTACAGAAAAAACTTCGTAGTGAATTAGCGAAGAAAATTGTTTTCTTAGGTAAATTTGTCAGAAAAAAGGTATTTTGCAATTAAAAAATCCTTCGTTAAAAGAGGAGGGAATTTTACTGTCAAACTTTGCCGATGGAATTTAGCAACATAATAGTGAAAGTTGTCATAAAAATAGGCGCCAATGGTTCCCAGTAAAAATTAAGCATGAAATTTACTGACAAAAAAAATTTTCCTAAGAAATTTCCTTACGAAAAGGTGATTCTGTAGGTAATTTCCCTACACAAATATATTTCTGTAGGGAGTTTCTCGATGGAAATGTATTTTCATAGGCAATTTCCTTATGGACATTACCTACAAAAATGTGATTATGTAGGTAATTTACCTATGTAATGATATTTTCGTAGGGAATCACTTTACATAAACAAATAAATGCAGACCTTAAAGTCGAGAAATATTTGATTGAAATTTCTCTCTCTCTCATTCTAACCCTAAATCGCTCCCACCATCACTTACCATCTCTCACCGTGCTATAAACAAGTCCATTCGTAATAAAAGGATTATTAATGTTGAAGAAAGACATAAGCTGAAGTTTGTATTATGGTTTAGAAATCGAGTAAGTTACATATTATGAAAACATCTCAATGATAGCGATATGGCTAGCTGCATAATACTGGCCACTATGTCACCAGAATTGCAAAAGTAGAATGAGGTTATGGATGCTCATACTATAGTCTATCATCTGATGGAGCTCTTGGATGAGTAAGCTAGGTCTGAAAGGTTCGAGACCTTGAGGTTACTCTTCCATTTCAAGATGGTTAAGGGGACATCTCCATTGCAATATGCACTGAAAATGAATGGCTATATTGAGATATTAGCCTCCTTAGGTTTTTTGATGGATCATTGATTAAGTATAAACTTAATTCTAACTGGTTTGACTGATAGTTATTCATAGTTTGTGCTTAACTATCAGATGAACCAAATGTCCATAATGATTCTTGAGCTGATAAGCTTTCAAAACAGTTGAGCCATTTGTCTGCAAGGACAGTAAGACTGTGATGCTGGTGGACTCTTCTAGTTTGAGAAGGAAGAACCAAAAGAAGAAGAAGTCCATAAGGCCTAAGGGATGTGTAGCCAAGAAGAAAGCTAAGGAGATTGCCCCTAAGGGAACACGCTTTCACCGTAGCAAGGATGGCCATTGGAAAAAAACTATAAGGCCTATTTGGAGTCACTAAAGCAGAAGAAGGCATCAGATGCCCCATCTACATTAGGTATGTTTGTTATTGATATTTATATTGTTTCTAATAATAATAACATATAGGTATTAGATACCGATTGTGGCTCACACATATGTACTGATATTTAGGGCCTCAGGAACAGTAGACAACTCAATAAGGGAGAGTCAAACCTGCGCATGGGAAATGGAGCAAAAGTTGCTACATTAGCCATAGGAACTTATGTATTGACACTCCCTAGTAGGCTTATAATAGATTTTTTGGGTAAATTAGTAAGACTTTATATAAATAATAAAATGTTATATACATATCTAGAGATTCCTACGCATGAATCTTTAAACTACCAAAAGGAGTTCAAATTGAACCTACAGCAATTCCTCACAACCTAATCCCTTATAGCATACATAATCACCATATTCTATACAACCTTTCTACCAAGAAACCTTATAGAGCTAGTAATCCAACCAAAAGTATAAGTTTATCCACAACAATTTCCAGCTGCGAATTCAAGCAACATTAAATAACAAAACCTAATCAACTGTCAACACAAACTAAGAAGAGTAATGTCCTTCAAGTTTCCTTATTCATTGTCAAGTTTGCCTACCTCTCACATACCTTTATTGATAGGAACATTATTAGTTCTACTGGCCTCTATCCGTCGGTTGATCTACTACAGAGAGATGCTCTTATCTTGTCCATTGCATGTTTCCTTTACTTGCTGATTTGAAACAAGAAGTTTCCTGGTGCTGACTTCTCTTTTGCTCTACCGAAGAGAAATAGGATACCCACCCTTATTCTAGTCTAAAAACAATAACTCCATTTTGCTTATTGGAAGCAAGAATGTTTCCTGCACCTGTCTTCATTTCTGCTTTAGAAACCTAAGAACTGTTGAACCTCCAGCTGGCTTCTTGAAATAAAAAACCTACAGAAAAAATATTAGTGTCTAAGAACTTCATCAATTACCTCCACTCGGCGTTTGAGCTGAGATGTTCCATAACTTGGAAGATTACTCTGGAGCACAAGCTCCTCATATCCTTGGCTTCATCTTTGAATGTTCGAGTATTCCTTTCAGACCAAATATTATAGACTGTAGTAGAAAGAAGGATAGGGAAAATGATAATGTTAGAGGTTCTGAAATTTGAGGATTGATTAAACCAAAAAGGGATGGATTGAAGGTTTGTCTGATTTGGGATGTGTATATAGAAGTGGTTGAGGCATTGGTCCCACACGGTTTTAGAGAAGGAACATTCAAAAAACAAGTGTTCAATGGTCTCATTGTCCGAGGTACACAAGGAACAGTGGTTAGGAGTATAGAGATAGAGGAGTTTGTCCAGTGTTTGTAACTTCTCAAGGAAAGCCAACCATAGAATAAAAGAACACCTAAGGCTATTACTTTTAAACCAAACCAGCTTTTGCCAAGGAACATTCTATATTGGAGGTCTTAAGAAAATATAGGGTAAACCATTAGTATACTTTCTTGAAGGGCTAGCTAACCATTCCAAACAATCAGGTTTAAAACTATTTGGTTAGTACAGTAGGGGCTCAAGGTTACCAATGATCTCTATAGTTACCTCTTGCCATCTCCACTCATTATTACTGATAACTTCAGAGACTCTTGTTTTCATAGGAAGTTCTGACCCATTGATCTCTCTTGAAGAAGAGAAGTTCTTCAAGATTCCTCTAAGATGCCACGGATCTTGCCATAAAAGAGTAGAATTTCCATTCCCTATCCTAGATTTGAATTGGTTCCCTATTTTATCCCTTACAAATAAGATTTTTCTCTAACTCCAAGAGCTATTATAGGAAGGTTGGGCACTCTAGAAATTTGTCCTTCTCAAAATGATAGTGTGCACCCACTTAACCTCAGAGCTTCCCTATCAATATACAAATACCAAATCCTTTTCCCTAATAAGACATAATTCCATGTTGACAAATGTTTAATCCCTAAACCTCCCTCCCTTTTCGGTCTACTAATGTCACTTCATTTTACCTTTGCATGAGATTTAGAAGCCACCTTCCCAGCCCACAAGAAATTCCTAAGTTTAGTCTCTATATCCTTAAGAATGGATGAAGGAAGAATGAAATGGGAAGACCAGTATACTTGGAAAGAAGATAGGACAGAAATCACCAATTGGAGTGTACCAGTATAGGAAAGGTTTTTATGAGTCCATTTATTTATCCCAACATCAATTTTGTCCAATAAAGGTAAGCAATCCTCCTAAATAACCTACCTGTTAAGAGAGGTACCCCCAAATATCGTATGGGGAGAGTGCCTTTTTTGAGTCCAGAGATAACTTCCATTTGATGAGTCAGGTATTCCATATCAGGAGATAAGAAAAATTGACTCTTGGAAGGATTCATGTCCATGCCAGAGAAACTAGAGAAGGTGCACATACAATCAAGGAAAGTTTGAGGCGAACTTAGATCCGCATGCAAAACATCAGGAAAACGTCAGCAAACGAAAGATGGGTGAGTTTAAGGGTTTTGCACCTTGAATGGTGTTTAAATGAAGAACTACCATCTATACAAACATTCAAACTCTTAAAGAAAACTTCCATACAAATAATAAAGAGGAATGGAGATAATGGATCTCCTTGTTTTACGCCTGACTTCGCTCTAAAAAATTTTGAGGGAGATCTATTAATCAAAATAGAATAAGAAGGAGAGGTTATACATTCTTTGATCCATTCTATGAACTTTAAAGGAAGGCCTACAACTACTAATGCATTTAGGAGGAAATCCCATTTAATGGACTCATAGCCTTTTTGAAGGTCCACTTTAAAAGCACATCTCTTCTGGTTATTAGAAAGGTGATAATTCTTAAAAATTTCTTGGGCCAACAGGATATTATCCCCTTTTTGATGATTCTTAATGAAAGCACTTTGGTTTGGGCTAACAATTTGTGGAAGAATCTCTCTAAGCCTATTTGCTATGATTTTAGCAATCACCTTATAAAGCATTTTGTAACAAGAGATGGGTCTATAATCTAACACCGTGAAAGGGTGAGCTTTTTTAGGAATGAGAAAATAAAAGTGGAATTGAGCTCTTTGAGGAGTTTTTCATGTTGGAAAAAATTTTGAATGGCACTGGTAACTTCCTCTCCAATGATATGCCAAGTTTGCTTGAAGAAAAAACCATTTAATCTATTCGAATTACGAGCTTTATTGGGATTAAGAGAATTTAATACCTCCCTTATCTCTTGTGCTGAGACTTCAGCAATAAGAAAATCATAAAGATTATTAGGCAAAGGATGAGGGAAAAGGTTTTTCACAAACTCTTTAGAAGAGTGAAGAGCCTTTTTATCCCTAATAGAACCCTGAAAGTATTCAAAAATTTGATCTTGAATTTCTTCTAGACCAAGTATCCTATTCCCTTTTCCCATTATTAAGGAATGTATGCTATTTCTGTTTCTGTTAGATAAGAGAGAGCTATGGAAGAATTTGGTATTCCTATCCCCTTCTCTGAGCCATTTAATCCTAGAAGACTGTTTAAAGAATGACTCCTAATCTTTTAGAGCTCTAATTAACTCATTATTGGCCTCAGATTCCTTAGTAATCAGAAGAGAAGACCTAGGAAAAAGTCTTATTTGATTCTGGATGTTATTAAGAGTAACTTAGCAACTCTCAACTGTAACATTCACATCCCCTCTCTGGCTAGAGTTCAGAATTTTGAAAGCTTTTTTGACCATCTTAAGCTTAGACACAACACAATACATAGGAATACCCTGAACTTGAGAGGACCAAGCATCTTCTACTGTCTAAAATAAATTGGGCTGATAAGTTGGAAAATTTGAAAACCTGAAAGGAGAAGATCTCTTCTGCATACTAGCTAAAGACCTAACCACTACTAGATAATGGTCTAAGATGTTTGGGTTATGAATAACACTATATGAACTCGGAAAGTTAGAGCTCCAAGCCAAGTTAATGAGGGCTCTATCTAACTTCCTAGCAATAAAGCAATCTCTACTTTGTTTGTTGTTCCAAGTAAAACTTCGACCAATGGAATTTAAATCAAACATAGCATTGCCCTCAACAAACTTTCTAAAGGCACTCATCCCATTCATAGCTGAGGGAATTATAGGATCTGCCTCATGAAGAAACAATATAGGATTAAAGTCCCCTACAATAATCTAAGGAAGATTACCTACTAAGAGGTTAATATTTGACAGATCAGACCAAAGATTCTTCCTATGGTTGAGGTTATTGGACCCATAAACACAAGTCACTAAGAAGGTAGAAGAATAGTTCCTAGGGGTCAACTTTAAGTGAATCAGTTGGTCATTAGAGCATCGTATAGAACACAAAAAACAATCAGAGTTCCAAGCTAACACAATCCTAGTGTTAGAAGCCTGTTCTACATTACTGTATGAAATCCATCTAGTAAACAAGGAGGAGCAAATATTATTCAAATAGGAAGGAGACCTAATCCTAGATTCT
The DNA here is from genome assembly GCA_026413385.1 of Erythroxylum gracilipes. Lineage (NCBI taxonomy): Eukaryota > Viridiplantae > Streptophyta > Magnoliopsida > Malpighiales > Erythroxylaceae > Erythroxylum > Erythroxylum gracilipes. The sequence goes on along the minus strand of JANZLC010000007.1, from coordinate 4,590,885 downwards.
ATCAAACAAACAAAAGAAATATATAATCTCTTAAGACAAGCATGTACAGCTAATTGCTTTTTGGGGTTGTTTAGACCCTCACATTCCAGAAAACAAGATCCATTAACACAAAAACCATAAACCATAAACACCTCCTACTTCTGTTTCCTACTAGATTTCCTACTTTTCCTCACAGTAAAATACCCCTCTGTCCCTCCCATAATACCAGGACTATTAGGGACTAATTCAGAAATAGGAGAGGAAGGAATTATACCTACTTGATTAACAGTAGAAAAGTTGGAATCCTCAAGGTCTCCACTCGATTCTTCTTGCAACTGTTGATCCTGGTTTAGAAGAGAAGGACTCCTAGCAATACTTGCATCTTTATATTCTAATATTGTCATCTCATTATTATGATCCATCTGTTCAGATCCTTGGACCTTACATTGCTTATTATGAATCGCTAATGTTCTATTTTCCTTATTACTTTGAATTGTCTTCTCTGTGATTGATTCTTACTCCTTCTCTTGCTGATTTGGAGTGTTTGATATCTTCTCATTTAATTTCTCCAACTCTTGTTGTAATCCAGTCTAAAACAATCTCCCTGTAGGTGCCTATTCCTTCTTCAGTGCATGCTGATCAGGCCTCCATTCATACTCAATCCTTATTTCTTTAAAAATTATTTTTCCCTCCTCATTGTAAGTAGCTAGTTGGAAGGAAGTAGGTCAACTCCTTTGTAATTCTAGCTCCACACACATCCGTGCATACACTATCCTAGACATCCTAGTAGTCTGAGTATCCATTTACAGAGGGTGTCCCACAGCATTTACAATTCTTCCCAACCCATCCGTGTTCTAGTATTCTACTGAAATATTATGAAACCTAGCCCATACTAGGGAAAACCTATACTTTTCTTGCCCC
>JANZLC010000007.1:4543205-4554880 GCA_026413385.1 Erythroxylum gracilipes | reverse complement strand
AGTCGACCCGAGGTTGCATCCTGTATTGCAATCCTTGGCATAAATTTTATTTGACCGGTTTCCAAGGATCAATCTTTAAATTGAACGATAAGCCGCGATCATGCCACTCACCCTTAAAGGTTAATAAAACCCAAAGCACATGCCACAAATGTTCTTTTCACATTTGACACACTTCTAAGATTATTAATGAACATCATTAAGTCAATATAATTGGTTGAAGTTGAATTTATAACCTATTCACCTAAGAAAAGAAAGTTTCTATTATACACATAATTACTTTTATACATTGTCTATTTCAAAAATAAGTCACAACATGCATAAATACACTACCAAATTATACAACATATACCGTATAACTTTTTTAAGTCTTCTATAATCAAATCTAATACAAAGATGCTTATCAATCAAGGTAAAGTTCACTACGTATCTTTGTAGTTATGATAAATCCATACACTAATTTTGAACATGGGTATAAATATAATGCATTATTTCTAACTAGAAGCATCAGTAAGAGAGAACATCTTAAACATGAACTTATAACAAACAATAGAAATATTGTAAATAAGAAGAAACGCTGAGGAAATAACTTTGGAGATCTTGGATAATCATTCATGCATACAAATATCCTACTTCTCCATAAATTTGTTCCATGTTAATTTTTTGATTTATTAATTGAGTCAACTTGATGGAAACAAAATGAAAAATAGAAAAATAAAACACTAATTAATCTTAGACATGATTCCTTTCATTAGCAGTATATCCATATACCCTCCAGTGGCATAATCATTTCGACATTTCTTAACGGTGATTCTCAAGAAATTTGAAAAAGAAGAAAAATAACGATTTCATTGCTTTTAAATTTGAAAAGAAAAACAACAAGAAATTTAGAAAAAAAAAAACAATATACAAACATTAACTATAGGGTTCTAAAGGGAATGGGCTCCCCCTTCATTTCACTACTTTGAAAAGTAATGAAAATCTCCCCCATTTGTAAGGACAAGCAAGGTTTGCATTCACTTTGATGAAGTCTAACACACGATATATATGTATTGTGGAAATGAATTACCTGGAAAATGGAAATCCTCATATGGAGACAAAAATGAAGATGCATACTAGTGATGAAGATGAAGACACACATCAAAGATGAAGATGGGCACCGAAGATAAAGATGAAGTTGGGAACTCGGATACCAAACTGAAGGAGAATTAATCACACCTACGAAGAGAAATACAGGATGAAAACAATGATTTAAGTTCTGTCTTTAGGTAATTAGGTTTTCAATTTCATAAAACAATATGGTTTTGGCTTCACCTTTGGCGACTAATACAAAATTTGTCATGAAAAGGCCACAAATTTATAAAGCCTTTTATTTTTCTCTTTTAAAATATATGATTTGACAATTTTATATAGTGTTCCCAAAATTTTCAAACAATTTTAACATGAAGTTTGTAATTCTCATTATATTTTAACGTATTCTCTATCAATTCTATTTATATATTGTATGTAATATTTAATTTACATTTTTAATTATATTGCATTAGTTTTATAAATCTTTTTCTTCTGATGCAGAGGCATGGAGACATGTTTCGGAATGAATGTCTCAAGAAAATTGGAATAATTTATGTGATTATTGGGCCTCTCCCAAAGTTTAGGTTTGTTTTTTTTTTTCACATTTTCTTCCATTAATCTTGTTAGAAGATTTAATAACTATCTAATCTTTTCTTCATTATTTAGGAAAAATGTGAGAAGGCAAAGGTCAATAGAGAAAAAAAATGAAAACACCTCACAATCAAGGGTCCAAATCATTTGCAGTCGTCCAAAATGAATATGTAAAATCTTTGTTTACAAATTATAATTATATCAATAAACACTATATTATCTATTGTGCCTTGTATTTTTCTTTTATAACATAGAGTGAGAAGGAACTAAATGGATAAATGTGTGATAAGATCACGCTATATAAAGTCACTCACTATAAGGAAGGTTAAGGGTGGATGTTAGAAGAAACAAAAAATAACTATATAAGTATAAAAATTTGTTTAAATTTTAAGTTTATTTATTTATGTAGTACTAATATTTGCGTTGACAGTTGGTTTTGATTTTTAATTTTAGAATAAGATGCAAGAGTTATTACATAAATGATGTCTAAAGGGAATGAGGTAAATGTAGAAGACATTTGCAATATCGTGTTTGGTACATGTTCTGGTTATATAAAAGGTCTTGGCTTAGGCCTTAAGCCCAATGTTTCAACCCCATCAAAATCTACATACATTCAACATCTTCAAGAGGAAAACAAGACATTTAAGGCTGAATTACATTATACTTGAGAAAAGTTAGCCAAGCATGATAAGTCCCTTAGAAAAATACTTAGTCGGATCATAATAGCAATGAAGATGGAAGTGAATGGTATTAATTACATATAATTTTTTTTTAATTCCTATATGTATTATAATTTACATTTAATAATTTTTTATAATAAGAAAATTGAAAATTACTGACAGAAAATTCCCCACAGAAAAAAACTTCGTAGTAAATCAGCAACGAAAATTGCTTTCCCTAGGTAAATTTGTCAAAAAAAGGTATTTTGCGATAGAAAAAAATCCTTCGTTAAGAGAGGAGGGAATTTTACTGTCAAACTTTGCTGATGGAATTTAGTAACATAATAGTGAAAGTTTTCATAAAAATCAGTGCTAATGGTTCCCGGTAAAAATTACGCACAAAATTTACCGACAGAAAAAATTTTCCTAGGAAAATTCCCTACAAAAAGTTGATTTTATAGGTTATTTCCCTATAGAAATATATTTCCATAGGGAATTTCTCGATGGAAATATATTTCCGTAGGCAATTTCCCTACGACTTTACCTACAAAAATGTGATTATGTAGGTAATTTACATATGGAATGATATTTTCGTAGGGAATCACTTTACATAAACAAACAAATGCAGACCTCAAAGTCGAGAAATATTTGAGTGAAATTTCTCTCTCTCTCATTCTAACCCTAAATCTCTCCTACTGTTGCCAACCATCTCCCACCGTGCTATAAAAGAGTCCATTCGCAATAAAGGGATTATTAATGTTGAAGAAAGACATAAGCTGAAGTTTGTATCATGGTTTAGAAATCGAGTAAGTTACATATTGATAACATATTATGAGCATAAGAAAATTTATATGTCAGAATAACTTCTAATTTCATTTTGTCATATAGATGATATGGTTACATAACCATAACGTCTAAGAAGCGATAATAACATTATATAATTTGGCATGTGGGCCTCATATTTGTGGGAAAAAATATACAAGTTGCATTGTTAATAGGGCGAGATTTCACATATAAGATCGAGATAGTCGACTTAGAAGCCAAATTTGTGGGGATGTTATTGAGGGATGTCATGACGATGATTTTATTGACTTTGATGATGTCATCTCTTAAATAATAGAGTTGCACTACATCAAGGATAAGAATGATTTTCTATTTAAGTGCAAATGGTTTAATCTTACTAACATGAAAGTGAACGGGAATATTACATGCCTCAATGTTAGTAAGACATGGTATGATAATGATCCTTTTGTACTTGCAAGTCAAGTGAAGAAATTTTTCTACCTCAACAATACTGTATTGGGTAGCATTTGGAAGGTTGTTCAAAAGTTTCAACACTAAAGTGTCTTCGATTTTTATGAAAGGGATAATGGTCAATTCAATAAGGATGCAGTTGAAGTTTATCAAGAGATTAAATTGGAGTTCAATAATGAAGCCATTCGAATAGAAGATGTAGATATATCATTATTCCATAGGAGAGATGTTGATCCTAACATGGTACAACTGGGTGAAATCTAAGCCAATTTTAGCATACAAATAGATGAAGACTATACTCAGGATGAATTAAATGACAAAGATGATACTTTGGTCGAATATATTAGTGATGAAGAATCCAATGATAATGTAATTAATGATGATGATTTCAAAATCTTGATAATGATGATTGAATGTAAATAAATTGTTTATATTGTTTGAAATGTTATGTTCATATTTGACTTTTGTTGTTAATGTTTAACTTATGTTTATTCAGGATGAATCAATGTGCATTGTTGATGTTTTATTTATGTTTATGGGGAATGTTGGTGTTTGATTTATGTTTATGCCAGATGTTTAGTTTTAACTTATGTTTGAATTATATTCATATGGGTTGTTGATGTTTGAGTAAAGATTATGCATTATGTTGATATTTCATTTATAGATATTCAATATAATAGGACCTGGTATAAACAAGAGAAAAAGGGTGGTAACTATCTAAGATGTTCCTCCCCCATAACAACCAAATCAATCCGACCCTATAGATCAACAACCATTGATTTCATCCTCCAATGAAGGCAGTCAGCAACAACCTATATCTAACCTCAACTAGTGCTAAGGGATCTGCAGGTCTATTATTATTAACCACTTATATTTACAGTTATGCTCAAATATATATTTACATGTTTAATGTGTTTTTTTCTTATCATTATTCTTTTGTTGTCAAGTTCCAATACTGACATAAGAAAAAGAGGTAGAGGTATCACTAAAGGATTTAAGTTGCAACTCATGAATGTTGCAATGAACAATAAGTTGTCTGTGTATATTGACCCCACATAACATTGTCCTATTGACAAGATCCAATTAACAAAATTGTCCAGTGAGTTGGGAGTCGTTGTCAGGAATGAATTACCTTGCCTTCAGCATACTAAGCAATTGAAGGAAGACAACTTGCTACAAAATGCTTTGGAAAAAGTTTTGGTAATTTTTAAATTCATTTTATTATATGCATTACGGTTTTACTTTTTTAAAGAGTAAGTTAACTTATACGTGTTGTTCACAGATGAAGCTCAAAATCGTCGATATCGAGGACCTTAAAATTTCAAGTTATGCCAGTTCGCTGTTGAAATAAAGGGCAAAGGATCATCGTTATTGACTTCATAAATACTACAACTCTTTTCTTTTGGATGAGGAGGCAAAGAGACATGTTCCAGAACGGGTGATTTCAGAAAATTGGAGTGAAATGTGTGATTATTAGGCCTTTGCAAAGGTTAAGGTTTGTCTTCTTTCTCTTCATATTTCCTTCCATTAATTTTTTTTTGTTGCATTTAATGACAATCTCTCCTCTTTTTTTAGGAAAAGTGTGAGAAAGCCATGGTTAACAGAGTAAAAATAAAAACTCCTCACAATACTGGCTCAAAATTATTTGTTGTCATACGACAAAAATTTGTAAGTGTAATGTTTAGAAGTTATTATTCTATTAGTTAATACAATATAATCTAATGTGTTCCAATTTTTTTATTCATATAACAGAGCCAGACTCAACTTCATGGACCAAAGTGTGATAGGATCACACTCTATAAGCTAACACACTACAAGCTGAATGTCTGATAACGCACAAAAAATTATGTAAGTATAAAAATTTTAATTTTAAAGTTTAATTATTTATGTAATACTAAGAAATAATATTTAAATTACACCTCAATTTTGATTTTTAAATTGTAGGACAAAATGCAGGAGTTGTTGCAGAGATCATAATTTGATGGGAATTAGCCCGATTTGGATGATATTTGCAAAGGTATATCGGGTTATATCAAAGGTCTTAGGCATGACCCTAAGCCAATTGATATATCATCGTCACGATCAGCATATGTAACGACACTTTGAGAGGAGAACCGGTCACTTAAAGCTCATTTACAATGTAAGGAAGAAAAGTTGGATCATACTCGAGAAAAATAACAACATAATGAGCAAAAACTACACTGTACTGAAAGAGAGTTGACTAAGCTAAAAAAGATGGTCAAAAAAATACTTGGGTCATAGTATGTAAGTAGCAGCGACGATGAGGAGTCTTAATTTGTCGATAACTTGTTTTCTTAAGTTTTGTAATTAACATTGAATCACATGTTTTTGTATAAAATGCATTTCATTTTTAATTATGAAACATTTTTATTTTATTTTAATTTATTATTATTTAAACAATATGTCACCAATAGTAATTACCAAATGTGACTAAATTATAATTCAAACTATGTTAAAAACAATAACATGAACAAAAATTGATTTTAATAATTATAATTAAATATTAAATTGGTAATAGGGATGTTAAATTAAAAATAAATATTCATCACTAAAAGTTTTTAGCTACAAATATAAAATTGTCACTAAATCTTTTTACCTACGCTTTCTAGAACGTCTCTAATAACATTCAGTTACGCTTTAATTTTATTAGCTAAATATGTTCTAAAATGAAAATAAATCATTAGTAAACATTATTATTTACGCCTACGTTAACGAAGCTAATTACCTTTGCCGATCAAAATTAAACGTGGCAATAAGTGATCTGCGACTATTTCTCCTCTCGTCGCATATTCTTATTAGCGATGAAGTGATGATCGTAACAAAATCTTTGGGTGCCAATTCTTAACATCACAAATAAATTTTTGCTACTGAGATTTTGCGACCATTTGTTTGACGATTTTTTTCGTTGCTAGATACTTTTTGCAACAATTTTTTTTCTTTCTATAACATTATATTTCGTCGCCGAAACCCTTCTCTATTGTAGTGTAATTATATAGTAGGAATGGTAAGTTGGCTCAAACTCAGTGCAATCTGATTAGACCTTGATTCAATATTAATGGATAAAAATTAAGTTAATTAGGTTTCAGTACAAAATTGGGTTAAATAATAAAAAAAATTAAGGCTTTAAGTCGGACTCAATTTTTTGATCTTTATGGTTTAACTTGATTCCAAAGTTCAATTTAAAAGGAAAAGTCACAAACATATATTTGTTGAAATAGACAATCTGATACCTTGAAAATTTGTTGAAGAGTAATTATACTAAATTTGGTTTCTTCTCGAGAGAAAGTTGAAACCTTCCCAAAATTTTTGACAACAAATAGTCAATTAGAAATCTTCATCTATTGATTAGAGAAAGAGAGTTGATATTAGCTAGATGAGTTGGTGTTGGTGAAGATGAACCTTCATGTAAAAGCCAAAGCCTTCTCTCTCTTTCCCATCTTTTTCTTTGTGTTTTTATTATTGCTTCTTTCTTTTAACTAGTTCTCTCTCTTTCTTTTGAAATTTTCATTATTGCTGTTATATCTTAGCTCTATGTATTTTCTCTTTAATCCTTATATTTGTCTTCTCAAAAACACTTTTTATTGGTTCTCTATTTTTTACCCTATCTCTTAAAAGAATCACAAGAGGAATGAAAATGTGGCAATGACAACTATAGTGACAAAGAAATTTATAAGTTGAGTACTTATATTTTGATGCATTTTTGACTAATATTACACTTTTCTCCTTTAATTATACTCAAATAGAATACGATTGAGACTTTCTTACTAGATAAGAAAGCATGAAATCGCCCTTGTTTATTCTCTTAACTTCTATTTTATATTATAATTTTATTAATTACATCTTATATGACTCCTAGATTCCTTAAGTGACAACTCTTGCCAAAACATATCTTATATCTTGTTCCTAACCCTGTCTCTAAATTCATGGGATCATGAGTTTGCTCATCCAAATCACACAAATTTAGTTAAGTACGACCCACTTTTATAATAATTAACATATTTAGAATAAAGTGACCTTGAGTTTGCTCTACAAGCCTAACATTAAATAGAGCTTGACTTTATCATTATAATATGGAAGGCTACAATCATGTTCTTAGTGTGTACTTAATAGTTTAGTAAGGGATTTAATATCATTCATCTCATCAAATATAAAATTACATGTAATAATCACATATATAAAATTGCAATTTAACACGAATCTAGTATATATATCAAACATATATATACAAATTATGTTTAGTGTGTACATGCAATTTAGTGTGTACATGCAATTTATGTATTATGAATACATAAATTGCATGTACACACTAAATTCGTGTTATATATATGCGCATAATATCAATCTTCATTTGATTGTAGTTTATTGATTTTCATAATCCAAAATCTTTTCCAACTTTTTGGATAATTAAAGTAGATTAAACCCATTGATTCTTAAATGAATTAAATTCCTATTTTAAATAGAATTTAATTTGAATTGAAAACAAATTTTCAAACGTAGTTGGAAACTATTTTCAATTATCTTAACTCCTTTAACAAAATTTAATTGGAAACAATTTTCAATAAATTATGATTCTTACTTATTATTATTTAGAAAACTCCTTTAAAAATTGTATAAATAACACATTTTAATCCAATTAGAAAAGTATTTCTAATCTCATTTGAAATAACTTTTCCTTAATTAGAAAACTATTTTCTAATATTAAAAAGAAACTACTTTCAAAATTAAATAAAACACCTTTTATTTAATTAAGAAAGTCATTTATATTATTTATTTAGATATTGATTTCTTAGTTTATTAGAAAATATTTCCTTCTAAATTTAGAAAATTATTTTCCAAAATTATTAAAGAAAGCTCAATTTTCTCAATTAACAAATACAAATAATTTTTAAATTTTAATCAAGAAAATATCTTTTCTAATAAATCAAGAAATTTATTATTCATTTCAATTTTAATTGTGAAATTTTATTTTAATGTATTATTATCTAAACAGTATGTCACAAATAGTAATTACCAAATGTGACTAAATTATAAAAAACAATAACATGAACTAAAATTGTTTTTAATAATTATAATTAAATATTAAATTGGTAATAGGGATGTTAAATTAAAAATAAATATTTGTCACTAAAAGTTTTCAGCTACAAATATAAAATCGTCACTAAATCTTTTTACCTACGCTTTCTAGAACGTCTCTAATAACATTCAGTTACCTTTAATTTTATTAGCTAAATATGTTCTGAAATGAAAATAAATCATTAGTAAACATTATTATTTACGCCTACGTTAACGAAGCTAATTACCTTTTCCGATCAAAATTAAACGTGGCAATAAGTGATCTGCGACTATTTCTCCTCTCGTCGCATATTCTTATTAGCGATGAAGTGATGATCGTAACAAAATCTTTTGGGTGACAATTTCTTTAAAACGTCACAAATAATTTTTTGCTACCGGGATTTTGTGACCATTTGTTTGACAAATTTTTTCGTTGCTAGATACCTTTTGCGACAATTTTGTTTCTTTCTATAACATTATATTTTGTCGCCGAAACCCTTCTCTATTGTAGTGTAATTATATATTAGGAATGGTAAGTTGGGTCAAATTCAATGCAAATTGATTAGACCTTGATTCAATATTAATGGATAAAATTTAAGTTAATTAGGTTTCAGTACAAAATTGGGTTAAATAATAAAAATTTAAGGCTTTAAGTCGGACTCAATTTTTTGATCTTTATGGTTTAACTTGGTTCTAAAGTTCAATTTAAAAGGAAAAGTGACAAACATATATTTGTTGAATTAGACAATTTGATACCTTGAAAATTTGTTGAAGAGTAATTATAATAAATTTGGTTTCTTCTCGAGAGAAAGTTGAAACATTCCCAAAATTGTTCACAACAAATAGTCAATAAGAAACTTTCATCGATTGATTAGAGAAAGAGAGTTCACATGAGCTAGATGAGTTGGTGTTAGTGAAGATGAACCTTCACGTAAAAGCCAAAGCCTTCTCTCTCTTTCCCATCTTTTTCTTTGTGCTTTTATTATTGCTTCTTTCTTTTAACTAGTTCTCTCTTTCTTTTGAAATTTTCATTTTTGCTCTTGTATCTTATCTCTACGTATTTTCTCTTTAATCCTTATATTTGTCTTCTCAAATACACATTTTATTGGTTCTTTATTTTTTACCCTATCTCTTAAAAGAATCACAAGAGCAATGAAAATGTGGCAATGACAACTATAGTGACAAAGAAATTTATAAGTTGGGTACTTATATTTTGAGGCATTTTTGACTAATATTACACTTTTCTCCTTTAATTATACTCAATAGAATATGATTGAGATTTTCTTACTAGATAAGAAAGCATGAAATCACACTTGTTTATTCTCCTAGCTTCTATTTTATATTATCATTTTATTAATCACATCTTATATGACTCCTAGATTTTTTAAGTGACAACTCTTGCCAAAACATATCTTATATCTTATTCCTAACCCTATCTCTAAATTTATGTGATCATGAGTTTGCTCATCCAAATCACACAAATTTAGTTAAGTACGACCCACTTTTATAAGACTAAATATATTTGGATTAAAGTGGTTTTGACTTTGCTTTACATGCCTAACATTAAATAGTGCTTGACTTTATCATTATAATATGGAAGGCTACAATCATGTTGTCAGTGTGTACTTAATAGTTTAGTAAGGGATTTAATATCATTCATCTCATTAAGTATAAAATTGCATGTAAGAATCACATATATAAAATTGAAATTTAACACGCATCTAATATATATATCAAACATATAGAGAATGCAACTTATGCATTCATAATCAAATTATATGCACACAATATCAATCTTCATTTGATTCTAGTTTATTGATTTCATAATCTAAAATTTCTTTTCCAACGTTTTGGATAATTAAAGTAGATTAAACGCATTGATTCTTAAATGAATTAAATTCCTATTTCAAATAGAATTTAATTTGAATTGAAAATAATTTTCAAATGTAGTTGGAAACTATTTTCAATTATCTTAACTCCTTTAGCAAAATATAATTGGAAACAATTTTCAGTAAATTATGATTCTTACTTATTATAGAAAAACTCCTTTAAAATTTTTATAAATAACACATTTTAATCCAATTTGAAAAGTATTTCTAATCTCATTTGAAATAAGTTTTCCTTAATTAGAAAACTATTTTCTTAGAAACTACTTTCAAAATTAAATAAAACACATTTTATTTAATTAAGAAAGTCATTTATATTATTTACTTAGATATTGATTTCTTAGTTTATTAGAAAATATTTCCTTGTAAAAATAGAAAATTATTTTCCAAAATTATTAAAAAAGCTCATTTTTCTCAATTATAAATAAAAATACTTTTCAAATTTTAATTAAGAAAATATCTTTTCTAATAAATCAAGAAATTTATTATTCATAAACAAAGGAACAATTTCTAAATAAATAGAATAATGATTCTTTAAACAAATAAAATCATAAATTTAATTTAACTCAATCAAATTGAAATAAATAAATTTAATTAAAATATATTTCTTAATAACTTAATAAAACACTTTCCTTAGTGACAAATAAGAAACATTCTTAGAAGGCAGAAACACCGATGACAATATGATAATGTAAAGAGAGAATCCTTCTTCCATCTTCATTGTTGGACCCCGAACTCTTACTTGAAATGTTGACTTATTAAGTGAGATTAAATGAGAAATTAGGTAATAACAATTTGAGCAAATTGCATGGATGTTTTGAGGATAATACCAAAGAGTATGTGAAAGTTAGAATTATTAAATGAGGAATCGGTAGTAAGTTATGCTGAATGTTTTGTAATGATATTTGGGGGTTAAAGCGTGAAATGGGTTTTTGTGTATGTATGTATTATGAGTAACATCTTTATAATTGAAAAAGTGAGTTTGTATAGTTACTATTTATGTAACTTCTTTGAAATTGCAAACTTTGAGACTTCGATTTATTGGGGCTAGAAATGCCCACTAAAGCTTTGTAAGAACTCAGTTTATGCTATAAATGAAAGACATTTGAGTTTATTGTGTTTTGCTAATGCTTGTGTTAAGTAA
>JANZLC010000007.1:4405458-4427385 GCA_026413385.1 Erythroxylum gracilipes | reverse complement strand
GCATGTGAATGAGAGATAGAGGTCGGGATCAGTTCGCGTCTGCATTAGTGTCTTCTAAAACTGTATCTTCTGAATTTGTGTACAAATGATAAAGTCAATTTGTAAAGGCAACAGATTGTAGTAATTTGTATTTATAAAAAGGGCCCCCGTGGCTAGTGTATATACTGGTGATTATGCATGTTAATATTTTTCCACATAGTGTATGCTTGTGTAAAAATAAAAATATATTTTATACTGAGTTTTGACTGAGTGATGTAGCACGCCACCCTCGCGGGGCACGGATTTGGATATCACGGTCGATGTCTGGTTCGGGTCACGCGGGAGTGGGGTGTTACAACAAAATACTAGCTCCCTTCTTAATAGACTAACTCCCTTCTCTATAATGACTCTCTAGCTGCCTCCAGCTCTCGTATATTTCTGCCCTATTTTATCATATCCTTTACTTTGAGTGCAATCTTTAGTAACTTCTTGAAATCATAAGTAGTAGCTCTCAACCTAAATGAATTTTTATCCTTAGACCCTACTCAAATCAATAACATTTGTCCTCTATATTTGCCATAGCCTCTAATGTATACTTAGTTAACAAATCGTAAAGTGATCCTTATAATTTTCTACTGACATCTCCTTTGTAGCAAACTGATAAACTCTTTCTTCTTTCAATCCCAATATATCCATGCAGTGTATTTAACTCTAGAATCTCGATGGAGCTTTCACCAAATCATCTTTTATGACTCATAAGATCTCTTTATTAATCTCCACTAAGTCAATGTAATACCCTAGAATAATGAAACAATGTACTTTAACATTCTTTCTGAGGTACATTCCAAACAATCTAAAACTAAGTCTCTCTACTCCCACTATGCCTTAGCCTCTTCAGGATTATAGTGCCTCAAAACTAAACTACACCCACTTTACAAATCCAATCATAGTTACAATCTGCCCTAGAATCATCTTAGGTTGAAGCCATAGTAATTGCCTATTGCATCATTTGAAAGAACTGTATCTTCTAAGGTGGAACCGACATCTCTCCTCCTACTTGATTCACTTTGGCATCCCTCTAATTAGGCACATCTAGAGGAAAAATCAAATTATTGAATTCTGCAATCTAATTTGGGCCAACAATATCATCTCCCTATAAGTATAAACTTGCTCTGATACCATATCGTGGCAAGGTTAGCATGTTGGATGGGAATTCTTGATCGGCTATCACCGATGCTAAAGATGACAACTATAAAGGCACTCATTTTGACTATTATGCATCATATGCACATGATTTATCGACATCAGGGAGCCACGGGATACATGTATCAACTTTTAGGGGAGCCCAATGAGCCATCATAATTGGGAGGAATTCGGGAGAACTACCAGCAGCCCTAGTCCTTACCATCACAAACGGGAGGACGAGCACTAGAGGAGATTCATCCTGACCGATAGACTATAGCTTGGTTGGAGAGATAGTAAGCAAAACTTGCGGAGTAGATAAGCAGGCTTAAGACTTCATCAAACTAGATGAGAGAGTTGATGGAATCAATAACAAGCCATCTTGACATTGCTTGTCTGATTCCACCATCATAGGAAGGCACCTCATCTATATCTCCTCCATATATCCAGGATCATCATTAGGAGCACCCATTCTCGTCAGATCAGCCAAGATCATACGGTGCATAAGATGTTTTAATTTATGTCGTCCTTCTTTTTATTTATCTTTTGTGTATCTTTTAATTTTCTTTTCGTTAATTATTTTTTCCTTCTGAACATTATAATTAACAATGTTTCTATTATTATCTTCTTTAGTGTCACTTTTATTTCCTTTATTTATTTTATCTTTTCTATTTCTTTTATTTTTGCAAGGATAAGTTAACATTGGATGGATCCAATTCAAAAATCGTCACAATCAGGAAAGTACTAAACCACCCTCTCTCTTGCATATCTACTTGTATTATGTACATTGAGGGCAATGTCCAATTTTAAGTGTGGGGATGGGTTTACTAAATTTTAAACCGTTTTTTCATGTTTACTATAATCTTGATTATAAATTTTATTAACTGATATCTTGAATTGGTTGAATCTATCTATGAATGCTATATGTCATTATTGAATATTGACTTGAATTAGTGTGCAAAAAGATTATGGTCAGAATAAAATTAGTTTTCTACGTCATATTTTTCGTAATCATTGAAATTTTCAAGTTAAATGAAATTTACATATTATTTACATACATATACCCTTTTTTCATGAGCTTTTGAGCCTAAGAGTGAATTTTAAAATTTTTTAAAGCTCTTGTTATTCTTTCATGTGTGTGATATCTTGTATAGTAGGATAATTTTAGAACTTGCTTTTATTATGCATATCAAGACCATATTTGTTAAATTAGAAGCATTAATATGATAAACTTACTTAGATTCACTAATTTCCTATAACCTATTTCTTTGAAAATTACCATACCTTCAAATTGACCTTTAGGAATAACCAAGTTGAGCCTCAACTTTTTGGTTGACTAAGCCCACATATTAACCGTTATCCTATTTTTCTTTGAAGACTTTTCTATTATTTTGAAACTTAAAGGTTATTTACTTTATTTACTTTTTGAGACTTGAAATGTGTGAAAGGTCTAATACATGTTGAATTGTGGTACTGAATAAGGTTGATTGTGAAGTTGGAGCAAAAAATAAATAAAAATATGTGGTACCAATCGATTTATGACGAAAGGACCTATGTGTTTTGTAAACAAGTCATGTAATATTTTTTTGAGTAAATTTCCTTCAATTTAACCCTTTTTATTAACCCAATCATACCCTACCTAAGCCCCATTACAACCTACATATTTTATTTTTGTTTCCAGTTTGTATATAAGTGGTGGAGATGTGATTTTATTGCAAGCCTATGGTAAGAATTCTACTATGTATTGATTGAGAGTTTAGATGCTTTTCACCCTAAACACTTGACTGCATTGAGTGAAATCTTGGTAAAGGTGTACAGAGATATATTTTTGATTTCAATGCAATTGTTGATGTGACTATTATTAATATTACTTAAGAAATTAATTCTAGGACAACTTAAGTTTGATTGTATGTTAATTTGAATCAATAGGATATAATGATGTATAGTATAAATGGACAGGTTGAAATTGACGATGGATTGATGTTGTAAAATTTATAATTTTTTTAATAGTTTGCTTGAGGGCAAGGAAAATTTTAAGTATATGGATATTTGGTAGATGCATAATTGACTATACTTTTACACCCAAATTTGATGTATTTTTCTTGATATTTTATACAATTGGTATACATTTGGTACTTAATTTGTCTCAAGTGTGTATATAGATGACAATTGCCTTTAAGGACTTAAAGGAGAAGAATTTGGATGAAAATACAACGTAAAACGAAGATTTAACAATCTGAAGGGATGCACGGGCTTGCATATGGCTGTGCACTTTCCTGTGGCCATGCACTTTTGCAATCTCTGGAGAATTTTGATATGCACGATCTGATGCACAGTTGTGCAAGAGACATGCATAACCTAAAAACCTATAGTTCCATTTAAAAAAGACATTGACAATTGAAGGAGGGAAGCGACAACCATCGTTCTGAGGAGTGCAGAGGTGATTTGGAGCTTGAGGAGTGGGAGACGTGGAGTTTTTATCGATAGATCCTTTAGAGTGGAAGATTGGACGTCTACATCATTAAAATGCTCGATACAGAACAGTCAGGAAGATTTAGAATTATGATTATGTTGTTTTCGCTTCAATTTTCTGTATATGTGTATCTGATTTTGTGTTTGTCGATGTGTAACTAATTTTTTATTAGTATTTAGGCTAGATGAACCCTATTTGATACAGAAACATGTGTTAATTATTTTGTTAATACAATCGAGTTGTTTGATTGTTGCGATCAAATTATCTGTTTTATTATTGTCTACCAATCTGACTTATTAGACCTTAATTTGATTTCATAAGTAACGATTGAGAAATCCTAGGTTTGAATAAATCTACGATAATTGGAAAAAAGTTGATTGCAACCTTAAAGATAGGATAACATAAATCTTCCTGATTATAGTCAAACCTAATAGAGGGAATCATAATACGGTAACGCAATCCTATAAAATTTAACTTGAGTAATTCGGTTAGAAACCATAGGATTAGTTCTTAGTAGACTTAAGGTCAGCTACTAGTATATCTTAGGAGTCTCTACGGTCTAATTAATTAACAACATAATTGCATGACACAAGATCAATCAGTTAACGGTATATGAGGATTTGAAGCCTAGATACTAATTATTTGATATTGGTAATTAATTTAGTGATGCACTAATTCGCTGCTTTAATCGTGCTACTTGTTTACTTTATTGGCTTTATTTTAGTTTCTTTAATTTAGAAACCACAATCAAATCTCAGGCTAGATAATAGAATAATAGTAACTACTAGTACGTACTCACTATCCTCATAAAATTGACTTGTACTTGTCAGTACTAACTACAACTATGATGCGTTCTTAAGGTTTGTTACAATTTTGACTATTACAAAATAGGTCAATCAATAATTTAATTAGTGTTGGTTGCTTAAACATGTAATCGGCCGTTTCTTTTTCCAAGTTAAATATGGTAGGTTGATAGATACAAGTATCTTTCTTTTTTCAATTATATTATTTTTAAAACTAAAAGAAAATAATATAATTATATTACAATTAACTTCTAGAATATTGGTTCAATTATGTGCAGTAAACGTATTGAAAATGCCAGAATATAAAAATCCATCCACTTCCGACTATGTAGACATATATTCCTTGAAAAAGCAAGCTCGAGACTCTGTCAAAGCATGTATTTTTGCCAATTTGATTGCTGTGTAGATCTCTGTTACAATTGGCCAGAATTGTGTGAACCATTCAAGAAACTAAGTTTTGAGAGTTGACCTGAAAACGAATCTCTGGATCTTCAAGATTTCAGTAGAGGGAGACCTTTTGATCACATCAGAACTGAAAGCACGAGCTTTTTCCCTATATTAAGAGCGCGTGGAACTCTTTAATATGCAAAAATATTTTAACTGCGCCTAGTGATGCCTGACAGTTGATGGGTTCCAGAATATCATCTTTGCATGCACAACCAAGAAGTCGGATTTATAAGCAG
Source organism: Erythroxylum gracilipes (assembly GCA_026413385.1). Taxonomy (NCBI): domain Eukaryota; kingdom Viridiplantae; phylum Streptophyta; class Magnoliopsida; order Malpighiales; family Erythroxylaceae; genus Erythroxylum; species Erythroxylum gracilipes. Next base: position 4,422,265 of record JANZLC010000007.1, on the reverse strand, counting down.
ATTAGACCAACAAGTCAACAACAAAATGAAAGTTTTCAGTTTGAACACAGAATTGAAAGAGTTGAGAAGATGATCATACTGTGTGAGAAGAAGAAGAAAAAGTACTGTAGAATGCGCCTAGCCAACACGCAAAAGCCAGGAATCTTTAATCCCTTTTTATCGTATACAGTTCACAACTCACAGTAGCCTGAAATAGCATGTGGTCAAGAAGATGGATACAGAAAGAAGCATACAAGAGTGATATTGATTCGGCTCGTCTTCAAGATTTAAATGGATTTTGCTACAGATCTTCAATATCAGAAGATGAGCCGGAACAATATCACGCCACGTTTACTTTTTCAGAGAGACCAGCAGGTTCGAGCTCTTGGACATAGCTTCCATGGAAGTGATTTCCAGATCTTGGAAGCGCGAAAATGGAGAACAAATAAATGGACGAAAGAAAAGGTTTTGAATATTCCCGACGAATGCAGTGAGGCCATAGCCTATGCAATTATATCGAGGGGTAGAGTGGTATATATACACTGAAGAGGAAGGAGAGGGAGAGATTAATTAATCACCGATTGTGTATGTTAAAGTTGCTAGTGAGCATATAGAACAATATATTTATGAAGGTGATCGGCAAGATTTAGGAATCCCACTAGCGATAGTTTTCGTTGTTCATGACAGTCTTCCATTGTTACTGGTCCATCCTTCAATTCTATGTGACACGTGACTTAAGTACGGAGGCGAGAGGACGGTGAAATCCACGTCAAATGCTCACGTCATAGTTAATTTTACTTATCTTTAATTTTTATGATTTAAAATTTTTTAATTTGAGATTAAACTTATCTTAAATTTTTTAGAATTTAATATTCTTAAAATTTTATATTTTATTGAATTGGCATATGCACATTTTAGTCATTTTTTGTCAATTTTTTTTACCAAATTGATGTATGATAAAATTCAAAATATATGTGTCATGCCATTTATTTGTGGAGTGATATTATCTAAAACCAAATAGTTGTCACATTTTAAAATTTTATGTTTTATGATTCACCATTTTAGTATTTTCGTATCAATATATCATAGTTTATAATGCTTTTTTCTTAATTTTGTTTCATTCGTAGTATTTGTTTTGTAGAACTATTGGTAAACCAATTGTGAACCAATCAAGAACGTAGTGTTATATATAATTTCTATTGACTTTGCTTATATTCATATCTTCATTTTAATTACAAATTCTATCGTTTTTAATCCAAATGTGAGATGAATTGAGTGAAAATGGTTGTGAATGTTATATGAAGGTTGAAGGGAATGTTTTTTGAAATTTGCAGGACAAATAAAAGGTAACGTAAATTTTGCGTTAAAAAATAAAATGATGGTTAAGGTTTTACCACCATGACTAAGCTACACTTATCACCATCGTGACTAAATTAGTCACGGTGGTGACTGACCCTCATTGGGGTGACAATGTTTGTTACCCTGTGACATATTTTTCCTTTAATTCTTCTAATTATTATGTGGCATCTGCAGGTTGAAGGCTCAAAAACCTAGAGCTAAAATGAGACTACAAATAGAAAGAAGAGAGGAGGGTGGCAACTCATTCTATCATTCTACACATTCCACACACAAACTCATTTGGGACATTCTAGGACACAAAACAGATAGAGAAAAAGAAGGCGGAGAAGAGAAGAGAAAACAGAGAGTAGTTGAATGAGCAAAAGAAGAAGAATAACAGAGAGGTGGAAGTAGTGTGAGCCTTCGATCATTTGGGTGAGACCCAAGTAGAAGTAAAAGGCGAGAGCCATTGTAAAGAGCTTGAGAGTGGTAGGAGATCATCGCAACTCCCTCATTCGAACACTTGTTTGCTCATTCTATTACATCTGTTGCATTATTTCAGTGTTGTTTTACTAAACTTACTAGTATGTTAGTTGATAGACTCGTACTTTGTTAGTTGTCGATGGTTCATTTCGATTATCTACTTGATTTATTGCTTTAATAATTCTCTTATAATCATAAAGATGGGATTGAAGTATATGAAGATGATGAATCTTGTTATTTCCATGATGCACTGATATCTTTTTCTTAAGGATTAATGTAGTTATTTTAGTCAAATATGCATGATTGAGAGACTATTTTGTTGTCTTATGTTTGCTATAATTTTTGAACTAAATGGATGTAAAAGCATGACCAAACTTTGCATCATTTTGATATTAAACGAAAGATCGAGAGAAGAAGTTTAATATAGAATGAGAAACTATAGACACTTAAGTTGAGGATTAAAATATATAAACTTAAGTGGTAATTATTAGTTGGGTTTAATTAATTAATTTGCATGATAACTTGTTGAATATGAAAGTTAGATTAGGTTGTTATTTGAGTTGATTTTAGAACCCAATTGGTGATTTTAGTAAGACAATTATCCAATCATTTTCCCTTAGTCATGCATAGGAGATTAAATTGGAGAAATTAATTCTCAAGAGTTTCCCTCATTGATTTATCAATTCGTTTTTGCTTTCAGTTAAATCAGTTTACTCTTCAATTTAATTTTTTTTGATTTTTTTTAAGGCCTTCACTCAACAAATCGGGAAAGAATGTTTAGGATTGCATCTATTCTTATTTTTGTTCAAGATTAATTTAAATGAACCAATTGCATTTCCATAGGAGATGGCCCTGGGTAATCAACTACAACTACCTCGTATACTTGCGAGTAAGATAACCTAGGTGTTTTTAGAACTTGTTTTAGCTATAATAACTTTTTAGCATTGTTTTCGAGGAAGGCGCTTAATGTTTAGACTTAAATTACTTTTGGTTGTTTTTATTTGCTCATGCATACATATTTTATTATGTTGTTTCGTTGATTTGTTTGTTTAATTTTTGTTATTGATTTAGCATTCCCTTAGTTAGTCTCTGCTAGGAAGGAGGTCTATAGGAAGTGAACTCATTTAGTTTATGATAGGAAGGAGATCTCTAGATAGTAAACTCGTCCCTTTTGTTGATAACATACATCGAATACGAAGATCTTAAGGGCACTTTGAAGACGATCACGAGGAACCCAAGTTTGAAGATAAAGTTAATAACCAAAAGATGGGTAAAAGTAGTTAGTAATGAAGGAGTATGCTAGACTAGTGATTGGTAATGCCACTTTATGCATACGTTTAGGAGAGGCAGCTAGGAACTTTGAATTGAAGAGTATCCACTACAACATGCTGCCGTCTTTCCATAAGGTTACCAATGAAGACCCTTTGAACTTGATTCAGGAATTCTATACCACTCTACAAACCTTTCCTTTGAAATATCAGGGGCTAATTCTCAACAAAAGAGCGTAAGGGAAGAAGAACTGGAGTTTATGAAGTGAGATCAAATCAAGAACTGGCTATGGAGTTAGCTGAGTTAAAAAGGCATGTAAAGATGCTAACTACAAGACTACCCCAAAACGTTCTAAATCAAGAAGTATATGATATATGTGGAACTTGTGGTCATAGAGCTATCGTTTGTTCATATTCTTGTGAGCCTTTTATAGATGGGGGAGAATAAGCGAACTCACTTAATTCATCCAAGGGAGTGAAATGATCCGTATTCTAACACCTACAATCCTAGTTGGAAAAACTACCCTAATTTTTCATGGAAGACCAACAATTAACCAATGCAATCCCAACTATAATACAAAAATTTTCATAGGCCAAATTATTACCAAAGGTAATCCTCAAATAAAAATCCACCGAGTAAGCCTTCTTTGGAAGAAAGCCTGAATGAGTTTATCCAGGTCGACACTTAAAATCAATAAACGAACAATAAGAGATTCGACTCTTTGAAGGCATTTGTAAAGAGGATTGAGATCTAAGTAGGGCAACTCGTTGCTCAAATGCACAACAATCAAAAAGGAAAGTTACCTAGTCAACCCGAGCAAGCCCAAGTAGTTACTATTATAAGAAGTGGAAGGGTGATTGAAAATCACATTGAGATTCTTCCTAATCTTTCTAATGCTGCTAATCAAGAGGAGGAGAGCCTCATAAGAGAAAAAGATGAGTAGGGATAATCTAATCCTAAAATCTAAAGCTAAAACAATTCACAGTAATTCAAAATATAACAAAATTAAGGCAAGAATTTAATTCAATCACGCAACTCAATTCCAAGAATTAATTACAAAATATTAATAAGTAGCAGTTGCAACACACACTCAAGAATCAACCTAAAGAAACTATCAATTGAGAGAAAGGGAAAATTTTACCTATCTTTAACTTTAACCTAATCGATTATGAATTATCGAATATTAGTCCTAGACCATCCTAGGGTTGATTACTCTTTCTTGAATTATAATCATTAACCCTAAATTATAAACCCTAATTAGATTATGAAAATTGCAATTTTTCAATTAACAATCTATCCAAAACCATAATTAGATCTGAAGTTGTCCAATAAACTATCGGGAACCTATGTGAGATCTCTCTTCACACAATTACCGATTATCAATTTCTCGTTCTTATTAAATTTGTTAGCTCAATTTAATTATTTTTCTTTCGATTCACCATCTCAGTTAATTACCGAATTATGCAATTATAGAAATCAATTACAATAAATCCAATAAACATAAAACAATCAGATTCTATTAAATCAAAGATTAAAAAAAACCCAAATGTGAGTACAGAACATCTCAACATTCACAAATCCTATCATCAAACTATTATTCCCAATTCTATACAGTAATAAAATGGAAAATAACAGGAAATACGATCTTGGATGGAAACGGGAGGCAACAAAGTCGGAAAACTCCAAATTCAGGAAGTACGTCAATGTCGGCTTCTTCTCCACTTCTTTCTTCCTTCTTCTCTTTCTCAATCTTTCGATGAACTCTCTCTAGGGTTTCTCTTTAAGGTGGCTGATGCAAAAGCTCCTCATCTTCTTTATCTTATTCTTTATATACCTTTTGTGTTCTAGGCAGCCTTAAGTTTTCAAGTTTGAAAGGTCCAAAAACTCTCTCGAAATTTGACGTTTTTGAGTGTCTAGGGCTATGATCGTGGGCGACATTTGAGCCTTCTATCACGATCGTGGAAAGTAGGCCACGATTGTAGGCCGTGTCTTGGGTTTCTGTCATGATTATGTCATATGGGCCACGATCATGGGCTGGCTTCAGTGCTTCTGTCACGATAGTGGCCTATTGTGCCACGATCGTGGGTCATTGTTTTAGCTCGAGTGTCTCTAAAACTTCTCTGTTCTTCGATGTTGACCCTGAAACACTAACAATACATTGGTTGTAACTTTAAACATTGGTTGTAATGATGTTAAATCCTCATATACTTTTATAATGTCCTTCTTCAATGTACTATGACTTGGAACCTTAAACATTGGTTGTAATGAGTTGCAAAGGATCCTAAATTTTTTGGTATCAACTATAGATAGTGGAAGTTCATCAATAGTTACCATAGAAGTTATCAAAAACCTTGATATGTTGTAGCCTTGATCAGGTGTTGTCATAAGATATTGCAATCATATCATTCTTCCCTTTAGAGTTCAAAAATATTTGACCTCCCAATACCATCTTTTTTCTAGTACATGAATCCACGTCTCTTTAAATGAGAGATTCTGCCTTTTGAGCTTACGACCAACATCTTTTGACAATATTTATACTTGAGTTTTATACTTTGTCCATCAATTTAGTCTTATTAAATTGATTCCAAACTTCACTTTTCAATTAACTTTGAGTTGGACTTCTAGTCATAGTTAGTTAATTAGTGACTTACATGGTCATTTACAAGGGCGTTTATATGACTGTGTAAGTCACTATGATCGTGTCATAAATCATGTAAGTATGCAGAAATACATTTACAAATTGTGACTTATACAATCATATACATGCTCGTGTAATTCCATGAAAACACCTCGACAACTAACAATCCCACAAATTTCAGTATTTCACAAAACATTACATGTATTTTACCTTAGTGTAGGGTGAGTGGCTAAAATAAGTTAAAAAACATGACGATAAGGGTGGCTGGGAAACGGGGCGGCAATGCAAAGAGAAGGTTGGAGGGGTAGCAAAGAGAAGGGACGATCATGGCTAAAGGGGGAAGGGGTAAGTTGGGGTGGTGACTGGTAATTGGTGCAACGATTGAAAGTGAAGGCGGACGAGTGACAACGGTGGTGAGAGATTGAGAGAGAATAGAGAGAAGTGACAAGTGAAGAAGAAGAGAAGTAAACATAAAGCAAAATGATGCAGTTTTATATTGTGAGAAATAGAGAATAAAATGACGTCGTTTTGTTCTTGAGGTTGACATAAGACCTTACTTTCTTTTAGTTCCCAAGCCTGATGCAAGGCTCAAGGCTAGGTCAACCTGGGCTTAACTTGTTGACTATGGGCCAGGCCGGACCAGACCTAATTTAAATTATACAAAGCATAGTTCACCCAGGCCTAATTTAACTTGTACAAAGCACGCTATTCCTGCTAATTTAGATTAAAAGTTTCAAATTAGGCTTGGTATTTTTTTGAAGGATTTAAATTGGTTTTTGTATTTATTTATAATATTATGTTACACTTTAACGTTTTCAAAATAATATTAATACTTCCTAAATTTTTTAATAAAAACATTTTTTACTATTAATAAATGAGTTACCAATTTTGTATATATGATGTAATATTTTTAATTTGCTAGATTATGATATAATTATAATAAGGAAATAATAATTTTAAATTTTTTATCAAATATACGATTTTCCTCTCTAAATTTCATCAAAATTTTTAGTAAAGTTTTATTATTATTTCTAATATCAATTTATTCTTTAAAGTTAAAAACGATTTTTATACTTTGCATTTTTTAAGATTTAGAGTATAATAATTAATAAATACTATGGTAAAAAAATAGTTTATTTACTTAAATTATTCTAATTTGTGAATCAAAGATGGCCGAACCATTCTTTTCTCTAAAGTTCTCCGTTCTCTGATCAACCAGACATTGGCCCTAACCACAAGGGTTTAAGGCCTCGTCGCTGTTTCTACCTCCAAACATCGTCTCTACTGTTTCCTATACTTAGGATTTTGCTCTAACACTTGCACTATATCTCTCCAATGGCTCAAACGCCATTCTCCCTCATTCTCTTGAGGCGCCTAACTCTCGCCTTCCATACTCCTAAACCTCCATTTTCCCTCTTTTATCTTAAACCCTACTCCACCGTCAACTCTTCCTCTGACCCATCAAGTCCCTCCTCTCTCTCTGCTCGAATGAGTTTTGTTTTCGATCAAATCGAAGCCATTGAGCGTGAGCGTGTCGAGAAACACGAAAGCCTCCAACGGATTCGCGCTTGGCGCCAGTCCAAAGACACCCTACAATCGCAACAACAACAGCTGAAGGTGGACTCAGAATGTATCAGTTCCCAGAAGCAAGAGCGGGTTGACGCTCAAAATGCTAAAGTGGAATCATCGACCAGAGATGGTACTAGAGTTGATATTGGCGTTAATTTGAATGAGTCGATGACGAATAAGAAGGAAATAGAGGTTGTGCACCCATGGCCTGAGTGGATAGAGTTGATGCAAAGATTGGTGCAGCATAATTACTTTGATCATAGAAGGAAAGATGAGGACAAAATGGTCCGTGATGTAGGGTTTAATGTAATAGATGGGACTGCAAACATCGACGATGATGGTGGGATTAATTTGAAGGATTTCAAAGCTGTACATACCGCTTGCCTTAATTTTGGCAAAGACCGCTTCGACATCTTGAGGTTTGTTAATTTAATTCATTCAGAGTACAAATCTGTAATTATGCGCATTGAAATTGGGTTGCTTTGTTTGCCTCAGTTTAGTAATGGGATGAGTAGGAGTTTGTTACTTACTTTCTTACGTTTGTAGGGTAGAGGTTTTCAGGTGGCTGTGATTTCTGATTAGCTTTTCGACAATTTCTACTGCTATTTGCGATTAAGAAATCAGTATTTTAGTTTCGGATTTCAATTGTGTCAGATTTTGGGGTTGTTATGTTAGAATAATAGTTTTTGGCATTTTTGGGAACCTAAAGTTACTCGTTGCTTTCAAGCAATGAGACTAAGAGTATGCCCGTACTCTGCCTTCACTTAATTTCACTTGTTCATGACCTTACATAAAATTTTAAATGACAATTTGATCGCTAATAACAATAATTCGTTTTTGTGTATTTAACAACCAATTGTTGTCTAGAGCTTGTCAGATCTCTATTTTATGCATTTAGGGGAATACATTCCCACTTTTAACGTTAGTTTTCTTTGACATGTAATGGACTGATTTTGACTTCAGGTCATTGTCACGACAGGATATTCAAATGTTAGTTGGATATGGATGCCCGAGTGCAGACAGGAAGGTTGTTTTCTCAGCTAAACTTCTGAGGAAATATTCCCATCTGGATGAAGGGGATGTAAGTATTATGTTGCCAATGCTGTGTTCTTTCTGAAATTTTATGCGTCTTTTGCAATAGGCTTTTAATATTATAACTTTTAATATAATATCATTTTTCTCTCACTGAGCTATGGAATGTGTATCAGTCTAATGTCTGCTGATTTAACTGTGTGATTGTGTTTAGTTCCAAGAGAACCATTGGTTGATATGACAAATATAGTTTAAACTCTTGCTTTATCTTGATATGAAGTTAAGCAAAATGCAGTTTTCTCCAACTTCTCGAAGAAAACTGATTATGTAACTATCTTTTGCAATATTTTTATCTCACATAACAAATTTATAACTTGATTTTCTTTATTTCTTTCACATGCCTTTCATTTCTTTTTCTTAAATAGTTTTAGTTACTTGTGATGGCAACTGCTTATATGCATTCCAGGTTTGCAGTACCTGCAGTTTGAGAAGTTCCTGTGATAGAGCATTTTTACTGACAAATAAAGAGGATGAGGCACGAACGATTGACCTTATGCGGGTTCTGTTAACCTATGGTTTTGATTTCACAAATGGATTGGTTATAAATAAGTCAGTTTTGAAACAAAAAACTGTAAAAACTGTAGTACGTAAGTTGCTTCATGAAGTTGTAAAGCTGAGTGCAGTTCCAATAGATCCAAATCTCCCACCTCCAGTGATTAGAAGACCTCCAGTAAAAGTGAAGCAGCCACCGCCGCCTCCTAGGAAGCGAATTGGGCGCAATGATGTTGAGATGAAAAAGGGAGATTGGTTATGCGCCAAGTATGTTATAAATTTATACAGATTGAACGATGAACAAAGTTGTCAGTAGTTAGTCTGTTTCTACCTGTACTTGGAATCTTGGACTTCCTTAGAATAAAATGCTTTAATATTGTGCTTAATGATGCATTAACTAATTAATTTTCTTTATTAGGTTTTTTAGCAATTTCTTTGATTAGTATGTTATTTGAACTAACAGCTGAGTATCTTTCTAGGTGTGATTTCATGAATTTTGCAAAGAACACAAAGTGCTTGCAATGTGATGCCAAGCGACCAAAAAGACAGTTGCTTCCAGGTGAATGGGAATGCCCAGCGTAAGTTTGACAATCTCAACTTTTACTTTACATCAAACATTCTAGATCTTCTGTTTTAGATATTGTTCAACATGTTTAACAGTAAAATACTTCGTGCAACTAAATGGGTTATGTATCTATTGATAGAACTCATCTAAATAATTGTTGTGTGTATTTTTTTCTCATTGTTCTGGCAGGTGTAACTTCTTAAATTATAGAAGAAACATGTCATGTTTCCATTGTGATTGCAAGCGACCATCTGATACATTCATGGACGATAGCATGGGAGAAATGCGGCATGATTCCCAAAGGAGGGCGGAGAAAACTAGCCGGAGGCCAGAATTTTCAAATGCATGGAATTTTGACTTTGATGATAATGAATCAGATGGGGCAGATGTTGCAGCTTTTGAGTATGCAGATTCTGCAACAATGGGTGACAAGTCTCCTTTAAATAATCAAACACCAAGGATTCATGCTTCTGTACCTAATATTGACAGACAAGCAATGCATTTTAATGATTTTGAAGATGAAGATGATGTCGACAGTTATGAGTTAGATACTAAAAGTAGTCCTGCATGGAGCGCTTCACGGAGTAGTTATCCTGAGCAGGAGGTATCTGATGTGGAAGATCTTGAAGGCTCAGATGATAGCTTGCATTCTCGTTCTGGTAATCACCCCCTATTGCGTGGTAAACCATCCAAGTCCTCTACTCGAAGAGCATCATTCTCAGACAACGAGGATGATAAACTGGATCTTGATTCAGATGAAGAGTTTTCAACCCGCCACAGTTTTAAAGCTAGTCATATTGCAGGCATCAGGGACAAAAATAAAGGTACACGTTCAAGGGCCCCTTCCAGGGGGTTAAGTTATGGGTCAGATGGAGAACTTGAGACCAATTCTGATGTAGATGATGATTTTGGCGAGGAGTTTGGCTCCAACCAAGGAAAAGGAAACAGTTGGGGCTCCAGCAGTGTGAATTCTCGAAGAAGTGCTCGTTTGGAAGATGATTCCTTTTCTGCTTCAGAATCTGACGAAACCGACTTAGATTCTTGGGGAAGCAAGTCCCTAAGAAACAGCGGACCTAGTGGAAGAGGTGCCAATTTCAGAGATCGTGGTGATGCTAATCACTTTGTTAGGGACACATACAATAATAAAATGGGTGATAGAAGGAATGTTCAAAATGATGGTTTTGATAGAATAAGTCCCAGGTCTCATGGCAAAAATAGAGGGTTTCAAGTCAATAGTCGAGCTGGGCAGAGGATGAATGACAGAGGTGACGAACCGTTGAATTCAAATAGTAGACGAAGAGGACGAAGAGGACAACGAGAAAATTTATATGAATCCACTAATAAGGATTTTGATTTGGGTGAGTTTAGAAATAGTCGTCGTGTTATTGAAAGGTAACAGTAAGCGACCACTGCAAGAACTTTCCTTTCCTTATTGATTCAAATGTAACTCGCATGTATGTAAATATGGCTGGCCTTTTACTTGCTCCACCGCTATCTTCCGGAGCATTAGAAGTCATGCATCCTAATTTTCGTCCTCTTCCTCTTTCTCTTTTTAAAGTCCCTAATAAGACGGTGTCTACTTCTCAGAGCAATATTAATCAGATAAGCTCAGTGTATACTGAGCAATAACAGTAAGGTAATAAAGTAATTGAAAAGGAATTGTGGTAAAGTCATATTACGTGCATATAATTTATAAAATCTCGGGAGCTAGAAGAAATGATACACAACAAGAAGTGGTAAGACAGGTGGTGGTGGACGTTGGACATTGCAATAAAGTACGAATGGGTGAAATTGTCAAAATAATAGAAAAGGAAATTGAAAATTGATTTTGGGAAGGTTTTGGCAATAACAAAGTAGCGTTGCAAATCAGTGAAATGTGATTTAAGGATCCAAAAGAAACATGAATGAAACAAAAGGATAATATGTCAAAAAATTTAGCAAGAATTAAGGGAGTAGTAAATTGCTCAAGTCATACGGTTTCAAGTAAAGATTGCATAGATCATGAATGAATATTGCAATTTAAAGAATGAAAGCCTGATTATATGCATATCATCTGTTGCGGATGCTTGTGTTGGCTTCCACGTAGGCCTTAGTGCGGGGGTTAAGGTGGCTACGTGGGTTGTTATATTTTATGGGTCTTTATGTGTTCTGTTAGTAGGACAGTAATGTTAGTGGATGGATAAAACTTGGGGTAATAGTATTAGTGGGTGGTTATTTGCTTTTATTTATAGGTTGTAAGGACTCTAGTCATATGGGTGATTATTTGCTTTTATTTATAGGTTGTAAAGACTCTAGTCATTGTGAATTTTACAGAAGTTTGAAATTTTCATGTTCCTGACCTCCTATTCTTTTTTCTCCTTATCTAACTCAAATTCTTACACATCATTCTTGCTATAAGAGCCAAGTTTAGCTTGCACCCATCTCTAATTCACGGAGACTAGAGGAAAGATGAATGTGGAATTTTGAAAAGAGGTTCACGACATTCTTGGCCGGCATGAGTTGCGATTTGATGTGGTTGACTCTTAGCTTGATCAAATCCACTCCTCCCTCCAATCCATGATTCCAGAATTTAAAGTTATACGAATGGGAAACTCCCAAAAAAGTAATCCAAATATTAACCCATTCGCTACTATGGAGTCTTCTACCCCTCACAATAATAGAACTCCTACTCACCTTGATTCTCTCCTTTCTTTCACTTTTCCACGTTTCAATGGAGATAACCGGATGGATGGATCTATAAAGCATAACACTTTTTGACTTTAAGAGGGTAGCCTTGGATCAACGAGTTCAAGTGGCCTTATATCATTTAGAAGGTCTCGCCCTCCAATGGCACCGATGGCTAACAATGTTCTGTGGTCTCCTATCTTAGGGAGAATTTTCCAAAGCTCTCTTGCAACTATTTGGTCCCATTAATTACAACTCAAGCAAACCTTGACGGTGGAATCTTATCAAGAAGTCTTCAAGCAGATTTTCATGGAATGTGATAAAAGTGAGAAGTTTTCTAGATTTGGTTGGTTACTAGCACTAATTTGTGAAGGATTTTTTGGTAATAACATCCTCTTTCACTAAATTGCTAAGGAAAGGAGTGAAGTATGAATAGTCTGATAAATGTCAAACTAGTTTTGATCAACTAAAGAGAATGCTTACTGAAGCTCTTGTGTTGGCTCAACCCACTTCTAGTAAGGAATATGTTATGTATAGTGATGCATCTAGAAATGGTTTGGGCTGTGTTTTGAAGTAGGATGAAAAAGTGGTTGCATATGTTTCGAGGCAATTAAAACCTCATAAACAAAAAACTACCCCTACACATGATCTTGACCTTGCAATGGTAGTGTTTACTTTGAAAATTTGGTGACATTAATTATATGGTGAAAGTGTAGGATCTTCACTGATTATAAGAGTTTGAAGTATCTACTTACCGAGAAGGAACATAATTTGAGACAACGACTTTGGTTGGAATTGTTTAAAGACTATCACTGCATTGTGGATTACCATTCAGGTAAGGCTAATGTCGTGGATGATGCCTTAAGTTGGAAAACCATTTCGGCTTTGTCAGTGCAGCAGGGTGAATGGGGACTTGTATCTGATGGAGCTTTAATAGCTTAGTTTAAAGCTAGCCTTACCTTGAAGCAAGAAATCTGTGATGCTTAGAGAGTTGATGATAAGTTTCTTTTAGAAGGGAGTTGATGATAAGTTGCAATAACTTATCTTGGCTACTCGGGAAGGCAGAAAACCTAAATTTTTTTGTGAAAGGAGATGGTGGTTTTTATTATAAAGATCAATTGTGTGTGCCAACAAATGATGGATTGAAGAGAAATTTATTGTTTGAGGCCCATAATACTATCTTTACTATGCATCCTAGTAGAAATAAGATGTATCAAGATCTGAAGTAGTATTATTGGTGGTCGGGTATAAAGCGTGATGCTGTGAATTATGTGTTCAAATGTTTGACATGTCGACAAGTTAAAGCTGAATACCAGGTTCCATCCAATTTGTTATATCCTATTTCGATTCCTTAATGGAAATGAGATAACATTACTATGAATTTTGTCACTGGACTTCTTTTCAAAGGAAGCAAGACACTGCATAGGTGATTGTAGAGATAAGTTCACCAAGTCTTCTCATTTTTTGCCTGTTCGTCTTGATTATTTTAAAGATAGGCTAGCAGATAGATATATGAATGAGATAGTGACATTGCATGGAGTGCTACTATCTATTATTTCTGATCGTCATCCTCGATTTATTTCGAGATTTTGGAAAAGTATACAAAAGGATTTGGGTACTCAAGTCAAGTTCAGTACTGCTTTCCATTCCCAGGCAAATGGACAATTTGAACGAATTATCCAAATATTAGAAGATATGATTTGGGATTGTGTGTTAGAATTCTCGAGAAGTTGAGATAATTATATTGCACTGATGGAGTTGGCTTATAATAACAGTTATTAGACTAGCATTAGCATGGCGCCTTATGAAGCTCTATATGGTAGGAAGTGTAGAACTCCGGTATGTTGGACATAATTAAGTGAAGATAAGATGATTGGGCCTGATATTGTGAAAGATACTGAAGAAAAAGTTTGAGTTATTTAACAAAAATAGGAAGCTGCCAGTGATAGGCAGAAATCATATGTTGACCTAAAAAGAAGAGATATTGAGTATCAGGTAGGAGATAAGGTATTCTTGAAAGTATCACTATGGAAACACATGCTTCGATTTGGGAAGAAAGGTAAGCTCAGTCCATGATACATCGGTCCTTATGAGATTATTGAGAGAGTTGGACCAATAGCTTATTAGTTAGCTCTTCCTAGAGAGTTAGCTAAGTTACATGATGTGTTTCATGTTTCGATATTAAGAAGATATCGGTCGAATGATACATATAAGATTCATGTGCAAGATATTCAAGTACAACCAGATTTGGCTTATGAAGAAGGGCCTGTATCTATCTTAGCCAAAGAAGTCCAAAAACTTCGAAATAAGAAAATACCTTTGGTGAAAGTACTTGGCAACACCATGGACTCGAGGAAGCAACATGGGAACCAGAAGAGACCACAAGGCCTCAGTATCCTCAACTATTTTAATTAGGTATGAATTTCAAGGATGAAATTCTTTTAAGGGAGAGAGAATTATATGGCCCCAAATTGTACCTTAGTTGGAATGTTACATGCTTATTAAAGTAAATATATGATAGGTGTTAAAAAACTGTGATATGATTGAGAATTGCATATGACCTAAATTTTGGGTTTAATGGATCCTACTTAGTAAATTGGAATTAATTGATACCATTAAAGAATTAAGGTATTAGAATGTACATTTATACTAAGAAAATTATCAAGTAGCAAGATAAGTTGGTACATAAAAATTGGAATATCTAAGCTTATGAGTTAGTGATATTTGGCATAGTTGATGCATTAACATTTGACAACATTGGTTGAGTGACAAGTGGCTTAATTAAATTGTAACATTTGGTAGCTTCATAGATGAGCATGTGTGCTAGTTAGGGAGAGGATATATGGCTTGTGTCTTTATGTAACAAGTGGCCCTAGAGCAAGCTGAGTCATTTTACACATGGAATTACCTTATGCATTGGCTAGTTTCTGCCGTAACTCTTCCTTCTTTGCTCATTCTCTCCACCGAAACTCTCTCATTTCCTCTCAACTTCTGAAATTTTTCTTGAATTGGGATCATCTTCCCTTGAAATATTTGTAAGTTACTGTATCAAGAAGTAAGTTTTGCTATTTTCTGTGTTATTGTTATGTTGTTGCTGAAATTTGCACCTTGATTTAGGAGTTGTGTTTGGTTTCTTAAAAGACTAGTTGGCTTGATTCTTTGGAATTGTTCTTTGAAGTTATGAAGGTAAGGGATTTCTAAACTTGATAGCATGTATTAATACAAGTTTTATGATAATAGAATTGGCATGAAGTATGTGTTATGATGATGACAAATGAATGCTGGAAAAATGATCCTTGTATGATAACTTGTGATTTGGTTTTGATGTGTGGAAGATATTGATTTGTAAGTTACTTAGTGAATGATTTTTAATTGGTTTAGACATGAATTTGATGAGGTATTGAAGCATGAATATGGTAGAATTAAAGTGAAATTGATGGTCTTTGGTGAAGGTGTGTTAAATGGAAGTGAAGAAGTCAAGTTTTGGAAACAAAATGAAGGCTGTGGATGAGTGAACCGTCGTGGGATTTATAAAAATTATTCCCACAGTCGTGGGAAGTACTTAAGAAGGAGAAAATGTTGGTTTTAGACAATTGTTGGACTATATAAGGTTAAGGTACTTAATAATGGTTTAATTGGACTTAATTAAGGTGTTAAATAAACCTAGTTTGATGTGAAGTAAGTTAGTTAAAGGTTGAATAAGATTTGAATTTTTAATTGAAGTAATAACTTAAAGCAAGGTGTTATTAGAGAACAAAGTATCTAATTTTGGAAATTATAAGTTGTTAAAGGAATGAAGTATACTTACGAACACAAATGTGTTTTAAATGATAAAGGTGATGTGTTAGTTATGAATGTTTGAGAATTGGGAACTTAGGTGAGTACATGTAAAATGTAATTACTTAATGTATTCATTGGTGCATTGTTACAAATGCTTATGTTTATAAGGCATGATAAGTTTGAGTGAGAATGAATGTGTTTAATTTGAGCTAAAGGAAATGAATCCATACTTTAATTTGAGCATAAGGAAATGAATTCATACTTATGCATTATTTCACTATCATAATGCATTTCACTATCATGTGATTATGATATTGTAATAATTTCGGACCATCAATTGTTCGAGGAGTTTGATAATTAGGATTGTATTGGAAGTGCTTTCTAATGGTGTGAATATACATAATGTATTGCGACTCAATACATTTATTGATGCTTTAATGCATATGTTTGTATTTATAAGGCATATTAAGTTTGATCAAATGAATAAGGTCATATATTATGCACTACATCATTTACATGAAATTCTGAAATCTGAAATGGTTTGTTTTAAAACTGTTAAGTCCTAGTCATGGGTAAATAGGCATGCTTAGAAGGGTCTGCAGCTGCTCCTGTAACCAGACACTAAGGTGTCTTCTGTGCCAGACACTTTGGTGTCTTCTAATTTTCGACACTTGAGTGTCTTTTTTTTTAGAGTATTAAGTCTCTTTTATTTTAGATACTAATCATGGTATCTTCTATTTTGGTCTCGTTACCCACTTTTGTAAAAAGGATTAACAATCTAACTTATTTTTTATTTTGATACATGTTCAGCTTTGATAAAAAGAAGTTTTGTTCTGATACGAAACAAGTTCTGTTCTGATACAAAGCAAGCTATGTTCTGATAAGAGATAAGCTCTGATTTGATACAAAACAAGTTCTGTTCTAATAAGAGATAAGCT
>JANZLC010000007.1:4347900-4363755 GCA_026413385.1 Erythroxylum gracilipes | reverse complement strand
GACACTTGAATACGGACAAGTGTTTATTCAATACTCTCGTGCAAGGAACAGTCAGTTCACTGGGAGCCAAGATAACCGTGTCCATGTTGGAAGAGTAGTAGTTGCTAAAAATCCCTGTTTGCACCCTGGAGACATTCGTATCTTGAAGGCCATGGATGTGACAGTTTTGCATCACATGGTGGACTGCGTGGTATTTCCACAGAAAGGGAAGAGGTAATCCATCTTAATATAACTCCAATACTTGGTTTTCAGTTATTATCATTATTTTAGATTTGTTCTGTACCATTACAAAGTTGATGACAAAGACTTCGATCATTAATCAGGCCTCACCCAAATGAATGTTCGGGAAGTGATTTAGATGGGGATGTTTACTTTGTCTGTTGGGACCGAAAACTGATTCCTCCTGTGCAGAGTCCACCTATGGATTATACTCCACCTCCAACTGTCGTTTTAGATCATGATGTCACAATTAAGGTACTTTTCAGCAGCCTTTTAACCTTTAGAATATCCTTGGCCTCATTTTTACCTTCTCTTAGTGTCTTTAAGCATTACTTCTCATCTCTTCATGAACTTAGTCTTTGCTTTGTCATTTCAATTTGTTATTTGTAATCACTGTATCTTTCAACTTTATAACTTGTTTCTCTTCATGAATCACTGCATATTGGGATAGTTTTTAAATAACAGAACGGATTGGTCTTACCAATCAATCATATAGATAACACAGGGTTACTGGACTATTCGTCAATTTAGGATACCAGACACACATAGCTCTTCATCCTGCCAAAATCAATGTTTTGTAAACAGGGAAATGGTAAACAGATCCTCTGATTGATTGATTGCTATTTAATTATAAACTGCAAAAGGATGCAGATAGAGATTGATTATCTGATATTGGTACTGGTTGAGCATCCGGATTTGCCACTGCCGTTTTGATAGAGAAAAGGGACGAGCTATTAGAAGAGTTGGTTTTCATAATGAAAAGCTTGTCATTCTGGTTTCCGTTCTAAAAATGAATATTGGTATGGATCATAAAGATTTAGGTGTCTTTAATGATACTTTTACGCAGATAATTAATCTAAAGGTTGGGAAAAGTAGTTAGTTACATTATAACATTATAACTAAGAGTGCAGGCATTGCTCCTGAGAATTCTTATAATGCTCTGTATGCGTCTAATAAGTCCAGGTTATAAGCACAGAACTATACTTGAATCGATTTCTATTTTGCCGTTATTTTGCAGGAAGTCCAGGAGTATTTCACGGATTACATACTCAATGACAGCTTAGGGATCATTTGTAATGCACACACGGTCCATGCAGATAAGGAGAGCTCCAAGGCACTGAGTAAACCATGTGTGGAGCTTGCAAAGCTATCTTCCATAGCTGTAGACTTCCCAAAAACTGGTGTGCCCGCGAACATTCCACAAAACCTTCGTGTCAGAAAATATCCAGATTTCATGGAAAAACCTGGTAAGCTCACCTATATATCAGAAAAAGTGATTGGGAAGCTTTTCCGTGCTGTAAAAGACGCAGCACCAGAATCAAGTCCCGTAATATCTTTCACTAAAGAAGCGGCAAGGCGTTCCTATGATCATGATATGGAAGTAGATGGTTTTGAGAAGTATGTCAATGAGGCCTTCCGTTACAAAACAGAATATGATAAACAGTTGGGGAACCTGATGGATTATTACGGGATCAAAACTGAAGCTGAAATACTCAGCGGATGTATCTTGAAGATGTCGAAATCTTTTGATCGAAAAAGGGATCTGGATTCAATAATGTTTGCTGTAAAGTCGCTCAGGAAGCAGGCAAACCGCTGGTTCAGTGAAAATGGAAGCGATTTAGAGTCTGAATTGTTGGCAAAAGCATCAGCATGGTATCATGTTACATATCATCCTCGTTTCTGGGGGCGCTACAATGAGGGTATGAACCGTGATCATTTCCTAAGTTTCCCATGGTGTGCATGCGACAAACTCGTCGACATCAAAAAGAGAAATAAAGTCAATCGGATGAACCTCCTAGAGTCTCAGATCAATCATTCACTGAGGATTTATGATGAATAGATCATTTCCATTGAGGGCCTACCGTATGTACTTATATCAGTAGTATCTTCACTGTGCATTTGTGTGCCTGTTTTTGCTTTTTCTCGTGTAATATAATAAAGTGTATTAGATTTGCTGGTGTATGATTGTTGATGTAAGATACGAAAAGCTGTAGTCAGGACTTTGTTATGAGCTTAAATATATCTTTATCTTTTGGTTGGTTTTAGGTCCCCCTCATTCATAAATCTGGTTCCTTTTACATTTTCACGTTTTTGATACTTTCTTTGACCCTTGCTTCTTTGCTTTTTGTTGCCCCATCGTTTGTTCTAATTCTATCTTCTTCTTTACCACTTAATCCATTTTTCTCTAGTATATCCCTCCCATTTTCTCCTCTTTTATTATTTTAATATAGGGCTTCTTCTCCCTCTCCTTCTATCATTCCTCCCTCCGAGGAGTTGCTTATAGTACCTAGCGGTGGCCTTTGGTCCAATGAAAAGTTTCATGTACCTCTTATTTATCCTCTTTAGATTGCATAAGAACTTAGTTCAAGTTTATAGGTGCTAGCCTTTTGAAAATTGAACTAAGATTCATTGTCCCTTTCTTAATGGAAATGTTGCCAACATTTGAGGAGCATCTTTATTAGACACAGTGGCTTAAATTTTATTTTAATTTATATAGAATCTCTATATGTCTAATTAAAGAAAAGATAACAAAGATTAATGGAAAAGGAAGTAAAAGGGCCATAAACTAGCAACAAGTTTTGTGGGTTGATTTGTAAAATTAGGAAGGTGTTAGTGTTACAAAGGTTTTCCTTCAAGGATCAACTTATCCGTTAGTTGTGTCAACCCTTTTACACGACAATCTCACTTAGGTCCGTTAATGCAAGATTTAACCTTTCCTTATGACCGTCGACCAATCTATTTGTTCTCAAATGCCTCACGACTCTCATAGTAGTTCGCTCTCACGCTCTTGCAAAAATACTATGAAAGAACTAAATATTCATGACGATAATAAGAATAAGAAAGAGATAAGGAAAACGCCAACCTTTATTACTTCCCTCAAAAGTATACAAAGGATCTCTCTCATCCTTTGTGTCTCACACACTCTCTTCTTTAGAAGAGAAAGGTTCCAATGAGCTATTTATAGGCACCTCTAGATGACCAAATTAGAATCCTAATAAAACCCTAGTAGCTAAGATCACAATCTTATCCTATCTTATCCTTATCAAATTATACCACACTAACCAATAGAATGACATCCTCATTCAATTAGGACTCTATCTAATAGGATTAAATTACATTACAATAACAAGATAAAAGATTACATCTATCTAGGAATGATCTATCCATATCTATGAAAATCTCCTTTATCTTCAAATGATCCTTTCACATGATCTTTATCTCTTAGAGCTGATGTTCATCCACTGTCATCTTATCAGCCACATCATTCAATATCTCCTCATCTCTATCTGTTGATGATGAGTCATTCAAACGAATAGCACACTGGTCTGGTCCGTTCAATACTTTCTCATGCCAACTCTATTAGCTATAGTCTATCTATTTGAGCACTCACTAAGTCCTTAATCCTTTAAGAACTCAACTTTAGCTAAGTTAGCTCGTATAATGTCTAAAACTCTCCCAAAACTCACACCATGCTTGATCTACTTGCTAAGTTACCTTAGAACTCTCATATATTCCCGTCATGCGTATGATCCAACTAATCTTCCACCTAATGTCCATCTCAAGCCTTCTTTTAGTTTCACATCAGAATCTTGCATCTTGTTGAAAATTTCCACTAACATGCACCAATGCATGACATCGCCCCTTTTTTTTCTTGCCTCCTTACAAGTCTTTGCATTGTTTCGTCGTTCCCCGTATTGAACATTAGTCAAGGCTTGCCAATTTCTGCACAATTCCGTTATCTCAGACTTAGGGGTGTAATAGTTGGGTACCACATTTCACCCGCCAAAGAGGTTATAGAGATCTAAAAAGATTTTAAAATTTTATAAAAATAAAAAATAGGTGTAAGTTTAAAAGAAATATGAAGAATTAGAAATAACATATGGTTAAAGGCTTAGGAGTTTTAGAGTTTAAAATAAGAAGAAAATGCCTAAAGATATCATAGAAAATAAAGATTAAAGGATGAGATTGAATGTCTAAGAGTTTATAATTTTACCTAGATTTTGAAATAAAAATAAGAATACCTATAAATTTGTCATATGGCTTCAAAAGGAAATAAAGTGAAATAGAATACCTATAATGAATCTGATGACTTTGAAATGGAAAAATGGACAGAGCGGTGTCAAAGGACATAAAATGAAAGTACAAAGTTTTGAAATTAGAAAATAGATTATAAGTTTTAAAATTAAAATGAAATGCATAAGTTAGATTTAGTTTCTTCAAAATAAAATGAAATGTCAACAGTTAGGTCTTAAGATTTTAAATTGAAAAAAAAATACAATCAGTTAATAAGTGATAAAATAAAGAAAGAAAATGACTGCTTTTAGGTTCATTTTTAATGTTGGAAAATATTTAGATACTAAGTATACAATTCAATTATTATAAATACCTCGTTTGATTTGAGCTCTTGAGAATAAGTTTTTTTAACTAATTTTAAAATTATAATTATAATTAAGTTAACTAAAAGAAAATAAAACATACAATTTACAAAAGATATAAAAAAATCATTTCATAAAAAGTTATAAAAAAGCTAGCATGTTGACTTAATTTATTTAGGAATTGTGTCTTTATTTGTGAAAATTAAGTTTCTTGGTCTATTAAAAAAAGGTATGTTTCTTCATTAAATTTGGAAAGGTATTTCCATTTATTAGTTAAAAATTTGAGCATTATTTAATATTTTTAAAACAGCTTTCTAATTTATTAAAGAATTGACTTTCTAATTAATTAAGAAATTAATCTCTATATAAATAATGTAAATGGCTTTCTTAACTAAATTAAATGTGCTTTATTTAATTTTGGAAGTAGTTTTCTTTAATATTAGAAAATAGTTTTCTAATTGGATTATAATGTATTACTTATAAAAAATTTGAAAAAGGAGTTCTTCCAAAATTATAATAAGTAAGAAACATAATTTATTGAAAATTTTCACTTAAATTTTGTTAAAAAAAGTCATGATAATTAGAAATAGTTTCCATTTGAATTTAAAAATTATTTTCAAATCAAATTATATTTCTATTTGGAATAGGAATTTAATTCAATTAGGACTCAATAGATTTAATATAATTTAATTATCAAAAGATTTTAAAATGTTGTTTTAGATTATGAATATTAATAACTAAAACCAAACAAGGTTAGATGTTTCATGAAGATAATTTGATCAAATTGGCATGAGAAATTACATAATATTAATATATGTTTGATATATTTTGGTGCATATTTGATTGCATATTTTAGATGTATGATAATTACATGAATTTCTTTGTATAATGAGACTACCTGAAATGATTGTTACCTTATATTATTTAAGAATAAAACTATAGTTATGTTTATTGTAAGGCTTATTAAGTCATTAAAGGCCTTTTTAATTAATGATTATAAGAATTTACAGGCAAAGTTAGAAATATTTATAAAATATTTTTTGACAAGAGTGATCATCTAATAAACTAGGGGTCACATAAGATGGAATCAACTAAATATGATCCAATTTTAGAAGATGAGGGAGATGGTTCAGATGAGCTATTCGAAATTCTCCATCATAATGGGTCTTTACAAATAAGAGTTCACAGGGACATCATAATACATCACATTACAGACAAATTTTTTGTATAAATTATCTCCTCGATACTTCTAGCATACGATTAGAATGAATGAAGACTATGACCCCAATAAATTAAAGGTGTCCACACTACTACATCCCATGATCAGATATATATATATATATACACATGGTTTTCTGATTAATACACTAAACAATACGGTGACCTTTATTTATTTTCGTGTTAGCCGTCAACATTCCTATACATTCACAGTGCAATAACCATTGTCCTCTCTCTTGTGCTTATCTCCTGTATTGTGGTCATCACCATAGAAGAACCATCGTTAATTGTATTGGTATTGTTTTTTTTTTTCTATTTTCAAACCCTCTATCTTTTGCTAAGTTTAATTTATACCTTTAGGCATTTATTGTGAGTTCTTAATTTTGCATTTGTTTTGTGGGTTGTGTTTATGGTTATGTTTCGAAAATGATTTATTATCTTCTTTGTTAGATGTATATGGATTGACTTCTTTTTACGACCTTTAACACTTCCCTCAGGAAAACTTGCTAACTATTTGATGAAAGGTCTGAAAGAGTATTTAACTTTTTTAATTTGTATTAATAGTAATATAACCCAATATAGATAATATTATATTTTTGTGCATCAAGAACATGGTCATGTTTAATCTACTTTAAATTCTAAAAATTAGATATAATAAAAAAATAGATTACTGTTATTTTAATACGGGTAACATTCATCTCATTAGGGAGATTGAAGATGCATAAGTACTAAATTGTAGTACTTTAACATATCATCGAAATTGGAGTTGAACATAATGAATTTTATTCTAAATTCACATTTGCATAATATAACTCTTAACACGATTAATCAAGGAATTTCAATATTGTGACTAGTTTTTGATGGTAGAAATTCATTCCGTTAGGAAGAATGTGGCAAAATTGTCCTTACTAAAAAAAACAACGCAGAACAAATCCCCTCTTCATACACTAATAATCGTTTGTCATCTATGACCGATCTTCTTCTTCAAGGTTTTTAGTATCATTCGAACTACGTCACTTTCTTTACTATATAGATCTCATTTCCTATTATGAAGCTATTATATATATTCACATTTAATGGTATACGCTATATGTTGTGTTAAGATTCCTTGAATCTTCAAGATAACATCTATGGCCATGGAGGCGAAGGCGATGCCACAATGGTCCATAAAGGATTAGGGAAATCAGTTGTTTTGAAAAATTAGTCGATTCCAAGTACTTGGTCTGGTCATTTAGGTATGCATGTGTTCCAATTTAGGTTCGTTAAATGGTTTTACTAAACTACCAATCTAAGTTCTATCCTAATTGTGTTTTAGGTGAAACGCATCATACTGGCAGTTCATCAGAAGAAGTTGTCTTTCATACTAAATATAGGGACTCATTAACTGTATCTTCTAGAAATTTAGCTATAGCGAAGAAGCTGTTGGAAGAGGGTATCAATAGCCCTACACTTGAGGGAAGATCTTTCACTATTTTACTTGGTGCCTTCGAACGTGCAAGGACCTTTCTTAAGAATCCAGACATAAGGAACTCATTTACCTTTACTGACTTTCATGTCACTTGGAATCCAGAAAAATAATTATATCATTTTCATTTATCGATGGAATCAATTAGACTCAACTTTAAACTTTATTTATTGTTCTATTTGTAAGAATTTTTGAAACAACCTCTCTACTAGTCAGGGGTAGGATTGCATACTATTGTTGTTATTATTGTTGTTGTCTAATGTCTGTAAGAATTGTTAACCTTCTAATTAAAAGTTTGTAATACTTACCATATATCATTATATTATATTGATACCATTTCCAAAATTTTTATAAATAATTATTTTACTGTTACTAAATATTAATAATTAATACTATTTTTTTACTTAAAATTATGATATTTTTAGTATTGTTAAGATTTTCTGTTTATGACATACATCTACTTTTCATTTTTTAAATAACTTACCATGTGTAATTCAACAATATGTTTTGAACATTGAATACAACTTTACAACAAAACATATCTTAACTAGGATAGATTATAAAAATGTCAATTATAATTAACCTTAACTACGATTATTACTTATTATTAACAACTATCTTCCAAATATTATTAATTTTAACAATATTATCACATATCAAATTTCATCAATATTCACATAAAAATTTTCTGAAAAATCTAAGAACCACTTTTAGTGACGAAATAATAAACCATGGTTATATCCCACCTCAATAGTGACGAATTAAGAAAAATGGTCACAATATGTCAACCAATCCGCAATGCAAAAGAAAATCATTACAAAAATTTACCGATGAAGAACAATAATCGTTGCCACTAGTAAACATTAATTTCACAACATTCAAACATTTATCGTCGCTCTGTATTATCTTAGCTCGACCTTCTGCAACCATTCACAAAAAACGTTGGTATAGAGGAATGCAATTTACGACGCAATTTAGTTTTTTTTGTTGCTATTTTTCCTAGCAATTGCCAACATTTTGCTAAATCGACCCTAATCACATTGATTTGTCCCACATACACTGACAATAATTTCTAGTTGTCGATATTTTGCGACGAAAGTGTTTTAATGTTGTTAAAACTTGTTGGTATTGCGACGAAATTGTAAAAGCGTCAATAAAATTGTTTCCACTTACTGACGTTTTGCTTAATCATCTTAGATTCTTAAACTTTTAGCGACCATTTTTTTATTCATCGGCAAAGGGACACTTCTAACGACGATTTATGTTTCCTCGCCATAGAAATAGTAGCCAATATACATGTCTGTTGTAGTGAGAGAAGAATCTTTTGTCATAGACCACGATGATATCAGGATTAGTACATAGTGGTTGCGAAGAAGAGGGTTTAAAGCTGTTCAACCAGATGAAGTTACTTGGTTGTAAACCATGTGATTATGCATTTGCAAGAGCAATTATTTCTTGTTCTATGCTTGGATCATTTGAACAAGGTTGTCAACCTCATGCACAACTTGACAGATTCGGTTTTGAATCTAGGCTTGCAGTAGGAAAAGCACTGATAACTATGTATGCTAGATGTGGCGTTTTTCATGATGCGTATATGTAGCCTTTTCCTAAAATGCTTTATCCGGATTCTGTATCATGGAATGCTATGATTACTGCACTTGGGCAACATGGACATGGTGCCCAAGCAACTGAAGTTTTCAAGAAGATGTTGAAGGCTGGCATATTGCCTGATCGTATTACATTTCTCACTGTTGTCTCTGCTTGTAGCCATGCAGGTTTGGTAAACGAAGGGCGTCGATGTTTTGATATAATGTACAAGTGTTATGATATAAGCCCTGGTGAAGATCATTATGCTCGTCTGATTGATTTGTTATGTCGAGCTGGATAATTCTCTGAGGCAAAGGAAGTGTGAAATTAATGCCTTTTGAGCCTGGAGTACGAATATGGGAGACTCTCCTTGCCGGCTGTCGCATTCATGGGTCTATCGATTTGGGAATTGAAGATGCAGACCGACTCCTGCAATTGATACCTCAACATGATGGAATTTATGTATTGTTGTCAAACATGTACGCTGTAGTGGGTCGAAGGGAAGATGTGGCTAAGGTGCGCAAGTTAATCAGGGATCGGGGGATTAAGAAGGAGCCTGGTTGTAGTTGGATTGAGGTCGATAGTAAGGTCCAGGTCTTCCTAGTTGACGATGCTGTGCACCCTGAGGTCCAACTAGTTTATGACTATCTTCAGTATATGGTCCAGGAAATGAGAAAAATAGGGCATGTGCCTGATACAAAGTTTGTGTTGCATGATGTGGGGTTTGACGAGAAGGAATCAGCCTTGTCTACTCACATTGAAACAATGGTTTTATATGTGGAAGCAGACGAAGTAATATTATTGAAACAATGGTTTGGTTGCTTCTTATCTTATGTTTGTTTTTTGAAGTCATGCACTTCTCAATCTTTGACCTCCACCACTGGTTGCTGTATCTTGTCTTACAGAAAGGATGAAAAGACCATGCTATGCTACTGGATTTGCGTGTTAGAAACTGTACAGGTATGGCTCCCCGGTTCCGATCTTAGAACTATGCATTGGACTCATGATGCTAATAATCTACTTGCCTGATCGAGGGAAATTAGTTTCAAAAGAACCATCGTACGTGAAGGATCACGCAAGTTTCCTTTGACCAAATAACAAGTTTTGTTAATTCCATGTATGCTGCGGATAATACTTAATACATTGGTACATCATCCAATACATGGCGAAGCATAAGATTCATTCATTCTAGAAGAAGATATTTTGAGGTATTGGTAAATTAACAAAAGGAAAGGAACATGTAAATTCAAAGAAACAGAAACAACAAACCCCTTCCCATCAAATTCGTAAGAAGAGATATGAAAAAGGGGAATATCATAACAATGTATATCATTTTCATCATCCAATCTTCTTAGTTCATTTGATGGGCTGATATACATAATAAATGTAAATCGTACCTTCCTACCGGACAGCAGCGGAAGAAACAGAGAAGACAGGATCGGTAGAGCTGGGGGTTTTGCGGAAGGAGTTGGAGAACATGAGAGGGCGATCGTGAGCTTCCTCGGCGTCGTCGGCGTCGTCGGAGGTCGAGAGGTTAATGCAAGAGCATCTCTCCAAGGACGCGAAGAACGCCGTGGCAACGCTTGTCCCAACCCATTTCAGCTTCTCGTAGGACCAACACGCCCCCATTTCATTCTGGATATTATTGTTGTTATTGCCATTGTTGCTGTCCATCTTCTTTCCTCTGTTTTGCTATTTCTTCCTCTTTGTAGAACAACTAATGATAATATTTGGTTTCAGTTTTACTATTTCTAAATACAGCCTTATCTTATTTTGTTTTGTTATTATATCATATGGTTTATCCCAAATAAATGGCCCAATATACAAAGGTTTGTTTACCTTCATTTTCTCTTTTTTTAATTAAAAATTCAGAAATTTCAAACTCCACTTTTTAAGTTATCACAAATTTTGTATCTGTCAAAATATTAAAAAGTTTGATCTTCCTGCAACAAAGCTTTACATGTTCTTGTGCTAAAACTTCTAATCCTGTCACCTGGCAACTGAATTGTGTCATTATTTTCCAGGCAATTTGATAATTTTGCAAATATGATTCTTGTGCTTCTGTTGTTATGAAATGGCTAGTACCATTGATTGTCTCTTATAAGTTTACTTACTTTAGTATCTGCTCTCACCACCATCCTTAGATGTTGAAGTTCATCCACTTTGTAGAGAGGGCCCTACAATGCCAATAGTCATACCAAAAGTGAGTTCTTTCTCCATTCCAATATCTTATGTAAAATCAGATTCTGCATCCAATGTGTTGATTCTAATATTTCCCAAAGAGTACCTAACATTTCTTGCTTTTGTTTCAATACCCATAAGCTGCTTTTTCATAAAATTAATATTAGATTTTACTATCTCATCTTTATTTTAGTTAAGTTGAGACTTTCCTATAAGTGCACCTATAAATAACATTTAAATTTGAGTAATAATTTAAGAAATTTATAAATAATATTTTTTTTTCAAGCACTTAAATACATTAAGAGATAGAGAATATGACCTCTCTCTAAAATAGTCTCCTCTTTTTTTCTTTAACTCCCCCTATTAACCTTATCTTTTATGGTTCACTATCTTTCTCGATCATCCAAAAGTGTCTCCTTCCATTTTTGGTATAAACGATAGCAACTTTAGCACGTACTTTTACTTTTATGATTGGTCGATGTGTATTATCTTTAGAGGAATAGTAACTAGTGGTAGATAAAGCCAGTGAGATTTTGAGCTTATTTGACTGACATATTCATATCAGTCTCATTATCTTTTAATAATGTGTGACCTTCATGACATGTACATTCTGATTTTGCCATGAATTTCTATTTGAGACCACATTTTTATCACATGCATTAACATGGATATAATTAGGCATTCTTTGCTTTTCCGAACTACATTAACCAATTAACCTATCCATTATATGAGTTTCCTTTTTGATAGGCCACCCTGAGCTTTATTTGCCTTTTCTTTGTGTATTAGCCACATTACATGCTTTATAATTGAAATTCCCATGTTGATGTAATTTATTTTAATTTTTATAAGAGAAAAGAAAAGAAAGAAAAAGAAAGAAAGAAAAGAGAAAAGAAAAAGAAAAAGAGTAAAGAAAAAGAAAAAGAAAAAAGTTTAAATAAATGTATAAAGGAGGAATTGCATATGTGTTGAAAAGTTGCCTATGATTAATGCATCCTCCTAAAGTTGTAATGAATGTGTTATTGGAGCATGTTGAATATGAGGTAGATGTTGGCGTAGATGGTTAACTCTTTTATGGTTTCAATGTATTGTCATCAATTGTATGAGTGACTCCTTTGCATTAGTATATGCTTCATTTGGTTTGTGTGTGAGAGCTGAGTTGGGTTGTGAAATATAAATGTTGCATTTGTCATAGCTGACGGTACCCAGTTTTTGATGAGTGTTAACTTATGCACTTGATGTTACATTAAGTGCTGCTTTGTTTCATTAGCTTAATGGCTTTCAAGTTATTTAACCTCAATACATCTCACCTTACCTTTACCCATATTACAACCTCGAAAGGTCCTTTGATTCATGATTTTGCATGTGACCTTTAGTGGTGGAGAAATTAAATGTTATGCAAAGTTGTGGATTATCATGATCATGAATGGTGTTGAGTGTACACGTGAATATATTTTTAGTTAAACACATTTTCTGAGTCTACCATTAGATTGCCCAGTTTTTAAAGGTAATGAATGTTGATTGATCATAAGTAAAAGCTTAGAAGTTCTTGCTATGATTTTTTAAAGTCATTCATCTTTGCTTATGATTATATATTCTTGGAACATATGGGAATTGAGTAAATGTTTTACGTCTATGAGCTTAACTTTGATGTTTTGCCCGAGGATGGTCAAAAGCTAAGTGTGGCGGAAACTGATATGTGCTTAATTGATTGCTTAATTATTTCATAACACTTAGCGATTAATGACATGAAATTGCTTAAGATACTCACTTTGACTCATATATGATTTCAGGCACAATTTGGAAACAAAGAAGTTAAAGTGAGTCAAAAGTATAATATTTGGATCATCTTTTAAAGACTAATACTCATTTGTTTTTATGAAGCAAGAAGAAGAAAATTAAAAGGCAAGAAGAAAAAAGAAATAATGATAATAATAATAACGAAGTAGAAAACTTGGACAGTCGTGCATATTTTTGCATGGGCCATGTTGAACATGAAATTGGAAGGTGGAGAATGCAAGAAGAAAGCAAGCAACGTGGGTGTTTAAGCAGTAGATGAAGCAAAATGACAGCAAGAGAAGTGTTACACACCATTAGCAGCCAATAACCAAAAATGTAGCGTAGTAGGAGAAGACAAGAAGACTAACAAACGATTTAGTAGAACAGATGGGAAGTAGCAGCGTGCCAAAACGATATATGTCTGCGTTTCATGCCTTGTGGGTTTTTAAAGGTGAATAGTGAAATAGACCAAGAAGGAAAATGAGAAAATCAGAACAGTAATAATAGGGAGGCGTAGTAGCGAGAGGGATAGTGATTCTTCGGTGGGACATTTTTAAGGGGCAAAGCAATGATCATTTGGAGACCCATGGAGGGGTAATATCCCGACACCGATTTGGAGGTGACATCGACACCGACGACCAGGATTAAGTGTATTTCACAATTTTTGTTGTTTTTTTTTCTCTCATTAGAAATTGATTATGTTATCTTATGTTAATTGATTTGGGTTTTGTGTATGGATCATATTCTTTTTATTATTCGATTATTTGTGTATGAACCCATCAGATATTGTGAAAAGATAATTTTAATACGTTCATTGAATCATTTTTTTACAAACTTATTGCTAGAATTTCGATATAATTCGTAATTGTTATGTTGAAATTCATGTGTAACGACTAATGATTCGTAATCATTAGGGATAACATAACCTAGGTTAAATGACGCATCATATGTGGCTATTGCCTTGATTAATCAGTTTTCCTAAGTCGTAATGCTACTACACAATTGAATCTAGAGATCGTATCCTAGGTTATTTGATAGTTAGGTTTAATTAATGATCGTATTTTGATTAAACATTACCTAAAGGAAAACTCAGGTTAAGTATTAACCAATGACTAATAGTTGCTAGAAGAGGTTTGAGAACAATAAATTAATGAAATATATTTAATTAGTGTGTAGGCCGAGATTGAACCAAATAACTAGGTCCATACTGAATTCCCCATTTTTATCATTTTCACATTTTTTAAAATTTGTTTTTATTATTCTAGTTTCATGTTATTTTCTAAAACCAAAACCCCCTAAACCTAAACACCGATTAATTTCACTTCATCAACTTTACATACACTCTCTATAGGATCAACCTGGACTCACCATTGTTATAGTAGTAGTTTAGTTTTTATTTTAACTAGCATTACGGCGTACTATCAGCAGTCGTATTACGAATTAGAAAAACCGATTAATTAAGGCAACAACCACATACGCTAGTGTCATTTAACCTAGGTTAAAGTATTTCTAATGATTACGAACCATTAGTTACTACAAATGAATCTCAGATATAACAATTATGAATTATATTGAAATTTTAGTTATGGGTTCATATACAAACAATCAAACGATAACGAGAAATACGATCATTTATACACGGAACCTAAATCTATATGCATAGGATAACCTAAACAATTCCTAAAGAGAGAAAGAAAACAATAAATACAAGGAAGGAATGCTTAAATTGGTTCGTTAGCGTCTTGTCACCTCTGACTCGGCTTCAAGATGTCTACCCTTCATGGGTCTCTCCATATGTGAGAGCTTCATTGCCCTCTCCTCTATCTCTCGAGAGAACCTTTGTTGACTCTCAAAACAATTCATAGGTTCTACCTTCAAAAACAATGTTTTTATAACAGAAGTAGGGTTTTAAGTAAGCTAGCAGTGTCTCATGGCTGTGAGACACCTTGCATAGGCATGACATGGGTTGTCACTCCCATAAAACTAGTGTCGCGTGACACACCTCTCATGGCCATGACAAAATTTTCATAGTTGTGAGATGCCATCTTATGGCCAGGACTTGCGCTAATCTTCACTCCTTTTGATATTTTCTTGTCTCCTCTTGCTCTAATCCTTCTCGTTCTTGCTCCATGAAAATAAGTAAGTGTGAATCTTTGAAAAACGGCTCAAACATAGTGCTTTTGACTCTCTTCGGTTCTTTCACTTCCGTTGTACCTAAAACCAAATATGAATTAAAGTTAATGTCTTAAACATTTCATATCATTAAACACTAAGTGTTATGAAATAAATGCATAATTAATTAAGAATATATCACCGGCCCATGGTCTAGTCGAGCCAGGCGCGACTTGAGCCTAGCTCGACCCATTGCCATTCATGTGAATAATTGAAAAAAAGGAAAAGAGTTCACCAAGGAACAATTAAACGCTCTGGAAATGCTACAGTGAAACGCTACAGTGCACTTGTAAAGAATCCTCGGCGTCGTCCGTGATGACCTCCTAATCGGCAACACTAGCGTCGCCCCTGTCGAAAGCATCATCAACACCGTTGTCGACATCGTTTTCGGCGTCTTTCCTTTCAAGAGCTTCACTTGTCTTCTGGGGGAGATCTAGGCAGCGGACTCTGGATCTGCCGTCGGGAACCTGCATCTAGCGGTCCGGCTAACGGGAACTGTAACCTAGTCTCCTGCGACCGAGACACCGACTTCGAAGCCTTTGCCTTCTACCTCCGGCTTTTGTCGACACTCCGGTGGCTTTCATCTTCACTTCTTTGATTATTCACAAACCGGGAAGCACCATAAAAGAAGCAGTCGGAGGCTTGACGGTGGCAACTTGAGACGTCGGCAGAAGATTCCCTCTTACCGACTATCTCTCTCTTTGTTACGGATTTTGGGTTTTACTTCTGATACAACATCACGTTTTCTATAACCAAAAAACCAAAAACAAATTCCTAAAGACACCTGCTTGAAGTTGACCTGTAGATGGCCAGTCCTCTAGGGACCCCTTCTTTGCAGGTTATGGAAGAAGATAGAGCAAC
>JANZLC010000007.1:4324380-4334613 GCA_026413385.1 Erythroxylum gracilipes | reverse complement strand
TAAACCCTTGACCCGGATAGCAAGTATAAACGTGTTAATAGCCGTAATCCTCTAACCCCTACTGTGGGGCGTTACATTTTGTTAATTTTCTTTAGCAATTTTCCTTATTGGAAGAACTCATATATCTTTGCTACTAGTTTTCTTATGTGATTCCAGGCTTTCTATAAGAAATTCTCATTGTATCCTTTTGTCCTTGGTGATTTGTGTGGATTGACAGATAAGATTCTTACGTGAATTAAATTGAATTTTTTAACTGAGCCAATGATTATTAGAAAACAAGATGCACAAGGCTTCATCTTGCTCAATCTCTTCAAACTGAAATTTCTAGTTACCTTGTAGTAATTAACTAAATGTCATATTGCCTCTTACTTCAAATAGAATACAAAGAACATCAACATCATTTTTAACGAGAAATAGATCCCATCATTAGGGTAGGGATTTCTTGATCATCCACACACACACATATGGATAAAAAGAGACCCTACAACAATCAATATAAATCATTCCTAATAGTTGTACACAATTAGACAGAATAAATACACAAATAAAAAAACAAAAGTGCATGAATATGATAAACCCTCAGACAAAAACAAAAACAAAAATAAAATAGTTAAGTGAACAATTAATTATTGATTCTTGTAGATACATATTCAACAAGAATTAATGATAAATATTAATAAACAAGCGTTAGAAAATGCACATAAATAAGCTTTAGGTAATTAATACAATTGAAGGGATATAAAACTTACTCAAATAATTACAATATACTATAGAAATATTCTCAAACCTAGAAAACTTATCCTTAACAGTCTTCATTCTTGGATTCTAGCAATTAAAATAAAAGAAAATCACCAAGTTTCGTCAAATAATCATGGATTGCCTTTTAGCAATGGATATGTATTTTGGGAAATCACCAATGTCATCATCAGTTTGTACTTTATGGATGTCAATCAATAAATTTTTTCTATAATGTGATATAAATATATTTTAAGATGTTTCATGCTTTGGAAATTTGTGTGCGCTCTTGTAAATTTTTAAGTAATAAAAAGCCCATATGTTTTATTACAAATCATGATTTCCTCGAAGAGTTGTGTTATTTAATTGAATATTTCATTTACGGTGAGACCACTTCATTGTTTAAAGCAGAGTTATCGTCCGTTCCTATACCCTTAACAGCTTGTTGATGAATTATAGAAACTTTATAATTGGATGGCATCTTCCATAGTGGAATTTTATAATTGATTGAACTTTGTCGGTTAGTTGGGCTTCGGCGATCGAACTGTTTCTGAGCTGCCATTCTATCAGCACCTAAAATTCCATCTCCCTTTTCAACTGACTGTCAAGTCCCAAGAACCACACTATCCACCACTACCCTTTATTTCCATTCCTAACCACTTATTGTCCAGGAAAAGGCATAGTTATACATCCCATATCACGTATCCAAGTAGCCTCTCTCTAAGAGTTAACCTAACTGGTAGTTCCTAACTTTTAGTTGGAGGGTGGACTATGAGTCCAAAATACAGGCGGGTCCTTTAACCTTACTTTCATTTTCGTAGCTTACATATTAGTTTCTAGGAAAAGAGGTATAATAGTAATTTAACTCAGCAGCTTCTGCTCATATATGACTTTCTGTCCATAAACAATAAGACATAGATGCTAGGGTTGAAGTCATCAGTGGGGAGAATTGGAGCTTGCCTCTTTGTAATGTTTCTTGCTCAAATGAGTATTCCAACCACAGTTTTGCATGCGTGCAAAAAGAAAAAGGCTATATCAGAAAGTTTGTTTCTGGTACATAAACTTTGCATGTTGCAGCTGCTTCTGTGCCTGTGATGCTCATTTGAGCAAGCAATGTTAAATAAGGGGGAGAGTTTGCTCCTTTTTTCATCAGCCATGCAAACAAGATTCTGGTCAGTTGTCTGACAACTTAAACATCTTATGTCTGCTTTATTCGTTTTTTCCGAACAAAATATATCGGCGTACGATTTTGATTTGTTTATTTACTCTGTTTTTCCAATCTGTGCTTGCAGCTATTATCTGTCTCCCTTATCCATACTGTCTTTGCTCTATTCGTGCTTGCTCTCCAACTTTTAATTGCTTTCAATACATCTTATCTTCATGGTTTACCAACATATGCATTAGTTATCGTACAGCATAAACCATAAAGGATGAAACGAATATTACCAGTATAGTCTCAAGTTTAATAAAGAACCTTTTCAACTGAACTACATGAAGGAAGAAGGAAAGCTAAGGCCCAGATTTCATTTATGTTTCGATTTGTAGTCGGAAACATATTTGTTCTAATTTTTATTATATAAAAATGATTACTAAGAATGGAAGTGGGAGACGAGACTGTTTCAAACTAAGCGCATTTCCTTAGTTGCTCATTATGGAACAAGGTTTCACCCTACGCGCAGTTCCTTAAATAATCTACAGATCGTCAACACCCTTTCCCACTATTCACGGAGAAAAGGGTTTGTTGCCCTTTGGTCTCGGTGGTCACAGCCATTGTGTACTTCTTCAACCAACCCTTCTCCTACGTATGTCTACGCACGCGGCCCTTTTTCCAGCGGCGCCATCGTACTTGACTAAAAATAGGCCTACGTGTATGTTTACGTACTACTCCAGAATATTATATTGCCTATTATTACCGTGACCTTTTCAGGCCCTGGAATTTAATTTAAACCTTTTTCTATTCATTTTCATTTACACATTTGTGTGGGTCTATGTTCTTGCAAAATAGAAGATCACGCTAGGTAGAGTAGAACAAAAAAGTTAAAAGTTCTTATGTCTAAGTCCCAACTCTTTTTTTTTTTGTGCTCGTTAAAAAATAACTCTAATTTTTATGCATTGCTAAATTGTATACTTTAGACATTTTCTATTGAAAATACTTAAAAAAAAGCATGCATGAACTCTCTGCTCAAGCTTTTTTATAATAAGATTTTCTCAAAAACTCTCAAACTCTCTTAACAAAACGGTTAAATATATACAGTGCGAACTAAACTAAGATGTTTTTGTACACGTCTCTATATATATTTAAAAGAATTTAAGAAGTAAATAAGTTAAACCAATTGCTTCTACCAATAATTCACCATGTTAGTGAATAATTAACACTTCTTTTCCACTACTACTCTTTAGTTACTAGGGAGTTATTTCCTTTTGGTCACTAACTTTACTAAAATCATGTAAAGCATAGTTTTATAAGGTGTCCCACTATGTTGTTACATTACTTAAACTAATTTCTCATGTCCCGAAGAAGTGTTTTGTAGTATTCCCACTTCTTTAACTGACTATTCCATGTTCTCTACATATGTTATACATTATCACCTCTTAAATCAAAAAGAGTCTTAATGAGCCTTTGATTAACTATCCCAAATCATCTTGGTATGTGGTTCATCTAAGTACACCCATAGTGTAGTGATTGACTTATTTCGTGAGTTAGTTAATATTGTAAATACTGTAAGTACACGACATAGTTGTAGCTAGTACATAAGTACAGATCAATCCCACGAATATAGTGATTATTAGTAATTACTTTTTTTCTATTATCTAGCCTACGGATTGATTTTGAATTTTTAATTAAAAAAATAAAACTAAAGCAAGTAAGATAAATAGGTAACAAAATAAAACAAAGAATTAAGGAAGTACTTAGAAATGTATCGATATCGAAAGTTAATGTATAGACTTTCAATCCCCCAAAACCATAATAGATTGATCTCTTATTATGCAAATGTTTCATTGATTTATTCGATTGTGGAGATTTCTATGGTATGCTAATAGCTGACCTTGAGTCTACTAACAACTAATCGTAAAGTTTTCAACTGAATTACTCTGACCAAAGTTTATATGATTGCTTTACTGATATGTGAATCACTTTATTAGTTTTGACCCTAATCTGGAAGATTTATGTCATCCTATCACTAGTGTTATAATCAACTCCTTCCAATTATGGTAGATCATTAAAACCTAGGATTTCTCAATCTCTATGTATGAAATCAAATTATGATCTAATATTCTTGAGTTTATTAGAACATATATTAAGCACGTAATTGGATTAAAATAATTAATCAAAACAATTGTAGTAACAAAGAATCAAATCATATTAAAATATCAATATAGGTTTTATTTAACCTAAACACTAACAAGACTTTTAGTTACACATTAACATGTACAGATAGAAAAATGAAGTGAAAACAATAGGTTCATAATTTTAAATCTCCCCGGATGTCTTCTATTGACTATTCTAGCAACATATGCATTAGTTATCATACTACATAAATCTTAAAGGATGAAACAAATATTACCAGCATAAATCTTAAAGGATGAAATGAATATTACCAGTATAGTCTCAAATTTAATAAAGAACCTTTTCAACTGAACTACATGAAGCAAGAAGGAAAGCTAAGCCCTATATTTCATTTATGTTTTGATTTGTAGTCGGAAACATATTTGTTTTGATCTTTATTATATAAAAATGATTATTAAGAATGGAATTGGGAGATGAGACTGTTTAAAACTACGTGCATTTCCTTAATAGTTGCTCATTATGGAACAAGGTTTCTCCCTACGCGTAGTTCCTTAAATAATCTACAAATCGTCAACACCCTTACCCATTATTCACGGAGAAAGGGTTTGTTGCCTTTGGTCTTAGTGGTCATAGCCATTATGAACTTCTTCAATCAACCCATCTCCTAGGTATGTCTACGCGTGATCAGATCCTCTGTTCCAGTTACTCAGTTCCAATCATGTTCCATTAAATCTTATCCACACAGATATGTGAACAATATTAATTGGATCATGGTGCTCCAACTCATGTCTACGCAACCCTTTTTCTAGCGGCGACATCGTACTTAACTAAAAATAGGCCTATGTATATGTTTACGTACCGATAGTTCTAGAGAAAGACATATCAGCTATGTTATCAATCAACATTATATTGCCTCCTTTTTAGGCGTATCAGAATAATATATACAATCTTTTGTACCATAACCTAATTTCAATTTTGTTCTATTGATTTTTATCCACACATTTGTGTGGGTCCCTGTTCCTGTAGAACAAAAGGTCTTGTGTCAAGTTCCAACCTTTTTTTTTGTTCGTTAAAAATAACGCTAATTTTTACACATTTTAGCTTCACTCGTGATTTAATATTTCCTTCACTCTAGATCATACAAGTGTTTACATAATTCAATTATAAAAATAGATTAAAAAAGCTAAATTTTATACTTTATACATTTTCTCTTTAAAATACTTCTAAAAAAACATTCATGAACTTTTTACTTAAGCCTTTTTATAATAAGAATTTCTCAAAAATCTCAAGCTCTCTTAACAAAACAGTTAAATATGTACCGTGCGAACTAAACTAAGATGTCTTTGCATATGTCTTTATATATATTGAAAAGAATTTAAGAAGTAAATAAGTTAAGCCAATTGCTTGTACCAATAATTTACCATTTTAGCGAATAATTAACACTTCTTTTCCACTACTACTCTTATTTTTGTTAAGTGTATTTTACCGTTTTTGTTGTTTCTTTCTCTCATTAGAAATTGATTGTGGTATCCTATATTAATTGATTTGGGTTTTGTGTATGGATAATCATAGTTTCATTATTGTTCTGTTATTTGTATATGAACTCATTAAGTATTGTGAAAGGATAATTTTAATGCGTTCATTGAATTGTTTATTTGCAAACTCATTGCTAGAATTTCTATATAATCCGTAATTGTTATGTTGAAATTTCATGTGTAGTGACTAATGATTCGTAATCATTAGGGATAACATGACCTAGGTTAAATGACGCATCGTATATGGTTGTTGCCTTGATTAATCGATTTTCCTAATTCATAATGCTACTACCTAATTAAATCTAGAGATCTTATCCTAGGTTATTTGGTGGTTAGGTTTAATTAACTAGGTTATTTAGTGGTTAGGTTTAATTAACGATCGTATCTTGATTAAATACTTCCTAAAGGAAAACTCGGGTTAATTATTAACTCAGGATTAATAGTTGCTAGAAGAGGTTTAAGAACAACAAATCCATGAAATATATTTAATGAGGGTGTAGGCCGAGATTGAACTAAAGAATCGGATCCCTATCGAATTCCCCACTTTTATCATTTTTTGCATGTTTTCTTGAATTTATTTTTATTAGTTTAGTTTCATTTTATTTTATTATTTCAAAACCAAAACCCCCTATTAAACCTAAACATTAGTTACTTTCATTTCATCAACTTTTTACACACTCACTGTGGGATCGACCTAGACTCAGTACTGCTATAGTATTATTCTAGTTATTTTATTTTGACTAGTATTATGACTCACTGTCAATTTTGGCACCATTGCTGGGGATTGTAGTGTTTTAGTTTTTGTTTGTGATTTTTATTAGTGTTTTGTATATATTTGTTCGAAATTGGTTTCTTTTCAATTATTTCATGATCCTTTTTCTATTTTGTTTTGCGTTTGTGATTTATAAAAAAAATGATGGATGGAAGTAATTTTTTCTTTAACTATTATTCTCAATCCTATAACCAAAGCTGGACTGATCAACCTAAATTTGGTTATGGATAGGATAACTATCAGAATTATTTCTATAATAGTTTGCAGGACACACAACAATTCCCTTATGGACCAGAAGCTTCTAACCACAACTCACATATATCTTTGGAAGAATTGATGAATGTTGTGATTGCTAACAATCTCTAATTTCAACAGAGCCTACAACAGTAGTTGCAATAGTTCTAGTAGGAAATGAGGCATATAACGTCTAGAAACCAGAACATGGCAAGCCAAATGGGTGAGAGGGCAGCGAGGATCGACTATCAAGAATCATAAATGGAAGAGAAGCAGCCATATCAACCCGAGGCATACCCAATGGACGTTAGTGTGGAAATCTTACAGAGTGATAAGAAGGTTGAGAATTTTGATAGCAATATCCAAGGAATAACATGTGAAGAAGAAGTTGAGGAGGAGATTGAACCAGAAAAAGACATATCATTTAGCTCAGAAGTAAGTACTGAGTTCATGATTTTTTTTAGACTAACTCTTCACTTTTACATAGCAAATTGGAGGAATTAAATATTACATCTCGTTACCCATGTTAAGGCTAGAATAGTAAATATGAGAGATTATTATGAGATTATAAAATGCATTTCATGTTCATGCATAATATGACATACACATACACGTGAATATAGATATTTTTGCACATGATAATGATTATACATGCATTCATTAACATTCCGGGAATAATTGATTTGTATATATGGAATGTGATTTTATTGAGAATTGTGGTTTATTTGTATTGAAAATTGATTTGGAGAGTGTATTTGTTGATTTAGAATTTTTGGGAAATTTTAGGAAAATTTTCCGAAATTGTTGGATATTATTGAATTAGGAAAAAAATGCCACTTAGCAAGTAAATTGATGAATGGAGATATAAATGAGTTAAATGATATTAATGAATTTTATAGATGACTTTAGAATTTGTGAGAAGATGTTATTGAAGATTTTAGAGATAATTTGAATAAAAAGATGGGAGTTATGGGAGTAGTTCAATAAGAACTAGTTAGTTGGGAAACTAGTTAAGGTCTTAGAAATTGGACAAGTGTCCAAGTCTAAAGTCACGTTTTTCTTAACTTTGAAAGACTAAGTTATAGTATTGGTTTTTGACTTATCCTTAGTTTTCAAGCTTCTTCTTCTTCGAATCTTGACTCACCGAACCTTCACCAAAGAAAAACCTTGTTTTCATCTATCCTTTTTGCTACTCCCAACTTTGTTATCCATTTCTTTTGTCTCAAGAAAAACCTAACCCAAACCACCTTTAAGATGACATATGTGGGTGCATGAGAGTTAGGGCTTCTTGGAGTTTTTGAAGATTTTGGAGTTTTATCAAGTAAGTATCTTGTTAATCCTTTAGAGTTGTTGGATTATGAAACAAAAATGGTGATTTGTTGATATTTCATAATCATAAGAAAAATAGACATTTTTCATGTTCACCGTGAATATAGGATGAAAATGTGGATTTGTTGTTTTTCGATTTTGATGACCAATATGTTATAAGGTAGTGTGGAAATGAACTTTGGAGTTGAAAGATCAATGAAAATGTGAATGAAATTGATGCAGAATTGTTTTTAAAGAAAATAGAAGATGACACTAG
The DNA here is from genome assembly GCA_026413385.1 of Erythroxylum gracilipes. NCBI lineage: Eukaryota > Viridiplantae > Streptophyta > Magnoliopsida > Malpighiales > Erythroxylaceae > Erythroxylum > Erythroxylum gracilipes. The sequence goes on along the minus strand of JANZLC010000007.1, from coordinate 4,326,463 downwards.
GTAGAGTAGAACAAAAAATTTAAAAGTTCTTGTGTCAAGTCCCAACTTTTTTTATGCTTGTTAAAAAATAACTCTAATTTTTACACATTTTAGGTTCACTCGTGATTTAATATTTCCTTCACTCTAGATCATACAAAGTGTTTACGTAAGTCAAATAGAAAAATAGATTAAAAAAGCTAAATTTTATACTTTAAACTTTTTCTCTTTAAAATACTTCTTAAGAAAAACATTTATAAACTCTCTACTCAAGCCTTTTTATAATAAGATTTTCTAAAAAACTCTCAAACTCTCTTAACAAAACGGTTAAATATATACCGCGCGAACTAAACTAAGATGTTTCTGTATATGTCTTTATATATATTTAAATGAATTTAAGAAGTAAATAAGTTAAGCCAATTGCTTGTACCAATAATTCACTATGTTTGCGAATAATTAACACTTCTTTTCCACTACTACTCTCTAGTTAGTAGGGAGTTATTTCCTTTTGGTCACTAATAAAATCATGTAAAGCATAGTTTTATAAGATGTCCCACTATGTTGTTACATTACTCAAACTACTTTCTCATGTCCTGAAGAAGTGTTTTGTAGTATTCCGACTTCTTTAACTTACTATTCCATGTTCTCAACATATGTTATACACTATCACCTCTTAAATCAAAAAGAGTCTTGATGTGCCTTTGATTAACTATCCCAAATTGTCTCGGTATGTGGTTCATCTAAGTACACCCAAAGTGTAGTGATTGACTTATTTCGTGAGTTAGTTAATATTGTAAATATTGTCAGTACACAACATAGTTGTAACTAGTACATAAGTAACATCGTCTCACTTTATTTTCACATCCATATCAATTCAAGAGCATATCTACAACCAAAATTCCGTCACCATATTCACTGACATAATCACCATTATTGAATTTATGTCTACCATATCGGACTACGTAATATTTCTTATTTCTAAATATCCACAAACTTTCATTTTCTCATATCATCATTTTCTCACTAATTCTATCACCTCAAACTCTTAACAATTGCTTATGCGTATAACTCATACATATGCGCCCATGCAAGATCATAATACTGGCGCTTTGATACCACAAATGTTGGATCCTGTTTCTGGAATCCAACCTCTTAACAAAATACCATAATACTTGAGCGTAATCTAAATCAAATCATAAAGCTTAAAGCCTCATGCCATTCTGTTTTTTTTTTCATTTTTCCCGTAACACATCTCACTTATATATGTAACAACGATTCATGTGCAAAACTCATCATTCTAAATCAATAACTTACTCATATAATATCTAATTTCAACTCAACCTCATCCATATACAATTCACATGCCATATCCATACACAAATTCACTCAACATCATTGATACATAATTCATAATTCATTAACATCAAAAGAATAGGGTTTTACAAGCTCTTATGGCATTCCAAGCCACAATACAACAATAACCCAAAATCTCAAAAATACAAAAGTTACATAAACTAATACTCCATGAAAAGTGACTAATCATTATATTTATAAAAAATAACTTATATTCCAAAATATGCAGAATTTGAATTTGTAGCAATATCCTTATACTCTTGATCATTTGATCTCTTCCTCCTTACCTGAATAGGGGAAGAAAGGGGGGTGAGCTTAGAAGCTCGTGAGAACAGGTTTATAATCGAGAAACAAGCAAAAATCCTTTATAAAACTCATTTTCATGGAACCCTTTCATAACCATAGTAATTCGGCATTTAAAAATCATAAAACGCTTATTTCATGAAATTCTCAAATTTGTCAAAAATTTACAATCGTATCGATCATGTATGCATCCATCATGTCAAACATATCATGAGCACATAAGCATAACAGAAATGATTTGGGTAAGTTCGGATCCATGACGCACTACACATTCCCATATAATGGTTATGTGTAGCCGTAAATTCTTGAGGGAGTCCTTAAGGGAGCTCCATGCCTCTAGCGGGCAGGCGGGAGAAGCCTATACTTAGGTCAACGTGCACGTGACGGTTCTTGAGGGACTACCACAAACCCACATAACACATAGATTTTCAAAATCTTGTAAGCTTGATGC
>JANZLC010000007.1:4313445-4324280 GCA_026413385.1 Erythroxylum gracilipes | reverse complement strand
GAATACTTATTGTAAAGAGACCTGAAGAGGCTCAGCGAAAGAATACTTGTAAAGTTTCGAGAGATAGTGAAATCTCATAAGGACATCTGAGGACTGGACGTAGCCCATGATTTGGGGTGAACCAGTATAAAATTGATGTGTCTATATCTCTTAACTCTTATCTCACTCAAATCGTAATTTTTTTAATACTAATGTTTTTTAAACGAAGTTTTCTAAACTGTTACAAGTTGAATTACGATAGTTTTTCTGAAAAGAACAAGCTTTTGTTTTTAAATAAACGAAATTGTTTTAAGGGGTAAAAAGTTTACCACAATTCAACCCCCCCTTCTTGTGTATCTTGATCTCATTATTGAACAATATCTTAACGTGTGATTCACTTCATAAATCTCATTCATAGCAAAGATAGTAGCATTGATGTCATCATCAATGATAGGTTTCACTAACTCCCGAGAAGCTTTCCTTAGAGATCCTGTTGGTAAAAAAGAAGAGATCCTTAGAGGAGGCTTGAAGAGAATCCCTAATGGTAAAAAAGAAGTCTAGATCTAAGCCTAGGAGCCCACCATAGAAATTAATAGCCTCCTCCAAAATACTCAATTGATTAGTTAGAATTCTCCCAACTGCACTAGTAATAGAACATATTTTATTGACATTTCTCCTGTCTAATAAGGAATTGAAAAAGAATTTAGAAGCTTTGTCCCCTCCTTAAGCCAAATAATTTGAGACCTTTGTTGGATTAGAGAAGAATGTTCTTGAACAACTTTTAGGAAGATTTCCAGCTCCAACTTTGCCTTTAAAATAAGAGCAGAATCTTTGGGATTATAAGAAAGTAAAGATTGGGTTGCTACTAATCTCTCCCTAGCAACATGAATCTATACTTGAGTGCTTTGTGAACTAGATGATTTCAGCTTCTTCAATTGAAATTTGATTGCTTTAAGTTTTTGACAGTAGATGAATTGTTTAGATCTGGAAACTTGGATAGAAAAGCTGTTTTGAACAGCATCATTGAACCCGTTAACTTTGACAAGGTAGTTATTAAATCTAAAGGGATAATGAGTGGAAGATTTTTGAAAAAGCCCATCAATCAAAGTCAGAGTATGATCTAAAAAGAGAGGATCTAGAAAAGTTGCGTTACTATTGGCAAATTGAAAGAGCCAATCCCCATTGACTAGAGCTCGAACTAATTTTTTTTAGAATATACCAATCATTCTGTTATTTGTAGCTCCAAGTAAAGAAATTCCCTTCTTGTTTAAGATCAATAACATCCAAATGATCTACACGATGCTTTAGATCATCATTGTGATTCCTTATACTGCTATTTCCCTCTGCTTCCAATTGATAGATAGTAGAATTAAAATCACCAGCTATAATGCAGGGACTTTGAAAAAATATGTTGGATTTTCCTCAATGATGACCATAGACTCTTCCTTTGGAAAATTGTATTAAAATTGTAGACAAAAGAAGAGTGAAATGTAACTCCTTCCAATAGGAAGTGAATCTTGAGATGCATCATCTGCTCATTAGAGAACTTCTCCTCCACTTTGACAAAACTCTTATTATAACTAATAACAATTCTGCCATAATTAGGAAGGGGTGTGGATTTCTAAATCTCTATACATATTTGTGCATAACTAATTCTGTTCATAAAAGCTATTTGTGAGTCCATACATAATGGTTTTCCAAGTGAGCTAGCAAGATAGCTAAGCCCCTTAATGGTCCATAATTCTAATGGGAGATTATGGAAATTCACCCACAGTGGAAAAGTGTCCTCTTTACCTCGATCCATTTTGTAGAAAAAGAGGCTGCTCAACTATATGCTAAGGTCCTTGCTCAAGGATGTCATTTAGCTCCTTTTCATCTGAAAACTTAAACAGGATAGTCCCATCCTTGAGCAATAAGAACTTTTCCAATTCCTTCTTACTCCATCTATATTCAGCCTATGTGTTAATCACCGGATAAGCTGGTCTTTTGTTCCAAAAGAAGCCAAGTAAAGTAGAGGACCACACTTGTGCTCCTTCCTTGAGAAGTTCGACTAGAGGACTATTGATTTCATCATTCACAACATTACGAAAATGCTTTAGGGATACTTTTGGAGGTGTAGAGAATAACTTATTTTTCTAGGTACTCGTAGGTTATTTATCTACCACATTTTCATCTAGTATTTGGATCTTGATAGCACTGTAAGATTTGTAAGGATCCTTTTTCTAACAATTCAGTACATTCAAGAATAAATTCTTTGACATCTTGTTGTGTATAAGGAATATTATTTCTTATATTAACTTCTTGAATGAGATCTTTTAAACGTATTTCAAAGAGTTCTTGATTTTGATTTTTAATTGGGTCTAAAGGATTTTCGCTACAAACTTCATTAAGTGATGTATCTATTTCGAGTTGGATAGACATATTATTTAATGGGTAAAATTGTAATGCATCTAATTTTTTTGTAACTGTTTTGAGCTGTTGGTAATAGGTATTATGATAAATAGGAATTTTTAAAATGATTGATTTTTGATTAATGGTTTTAATAAGAGGAGTTCGTAAGTTATTTAGTGTAAATATTGACAAAATGGGTTGTATAATTTAAGAAAATTATTTCCTATAATTAAAGGTAATCCTGATTCTTGTTGATAGATTGAAGGAACTGAAAATGTACAATTTTCTATTAATATATTATTATAATAACTTACATACCAAATGAATTTAGAACTTCCACCAGCTATTCTAATTTGTAAAGGTTTTTCTAGCTTTTTCCATGTAGTTAATAATTGTTTTGATGCAGATCCAGGAGCAACTATCTGTTCCGGCAATTTAAACCTAAACCAAAGGATTGTCCACGAAAGAAAGAAAACATGTAGATGTTGGATCTGTAAAGAAGAAGGACATTATGCAAATCAATGCCCTAAGAAAACACAACAAAAGTATATGAATAAAATTCATATTTTATCTTCTGCTATTCAACATCATTTAGAACCAATTGAATCAGACTACAATACTGACTCTACCATTTGTCCTATTTACTATTATGAATCTGAATCTCAAACAAACTCATCAGAATCAGTAATTGAATCCCAATACAACTTTCATTCAAGTAGTAATTTAGAATAAAAAAGTCAATGCTTATATAGACACAGGAGCAATATCTGTATTGCATCAAAACAATTATTAACTACATGAAAAAAGTTAAAAAAAAACCTTTACAAATTAGAATAGCTGATGGAAGTTTTAAATTCATTTGATATGTAAGTTATTATAATAATATATTAATAGAAAATTATGCAATTTTAATTTCTTCAATTTAATAACAAGAATCAGGATTACATTTAATTATAGGAAATAATTTCCTTAAATTATACAATTCATTTTGTCAATATTTACACTATATAACTTTACGAACTCCTCTTATTAAAACCATTAATCAAAAATTAGTCATTTTAAAAATTCATATTTATCATACTACCTATTACCAACAACAAATCAATACCCTAAGAAAACACAGCAAAAGTATACGAATAAAATTCATATTTTATCTTCTGCTACTCAACATCATTTATAACCAATTGAATCAGACTACAATACTGACTCTACCATTTCTTCTATTTACTGTTATGAATCTGAATCTCAAAAAGAAACTCATCAAAATCAGCAATTGAATCTCATTATAACTTTCATTCAAGTAGTAATTTAGAATAAAAAAAGTCAATGTTTGTATAGACATAGGAGCAACTATCTGTATTGCATCAAAACAATTATTAACCACATGAAAAAAGCTAGAAAAATCTTTACAAATTAGAATAGCTGATGGAAGTTTTAAATTCATTTGGTATGTAAGTTATTATAATAATATATTAACAGAAATTTATACATTTTCAGTTCTTTCAATCTATCAAGAAGAATCAAGATTACCTTTAATTATAGGAAATAATTTTCTTAAATTATACAATCTATTTTGTCAATATTTACACTACATAACCTTACGAACTCCTCTTATTAAAGCCATTAATCAAAAACAATCATTTTAAAAATTCCTATTTATCATACTACCTATTACCAACAACTCAAAACAGTCACAGAAAAATTAGATGCATTACAATTTTACCTATTAAATAATATGTCTATCCAATTCGAAATAGATACATTACTTAATGAAGTTTGTAGCAAAAATCTTTTAGACCTAATTAAAAATCAAAATTAAGAACTCATTGAAATACGATTAAAAGATCCCACTCAAGTAGTTAATATATGAAATAATATTCCTTATACATAACAAGATGTCAAAGAATTTATTCTTGAATGTACTGAATTGTTAGAAAAAAAGATTAATTAGCCCAAGTATTAGTAAACATTCTGCACCCGCTTTTTATGTCAATAATTCAGCAGAACAAAAAAAGAGGAAAACGACGCGTGGTTATTAATTACAAAAAATTAAATGATGCAACCATTGGAGATGCATATAAATTACCATATTATCAACAAACTCAAAGGACATACTGGTTTACGACATTAGATGCAAAATCAGGATATTGGCAACTTATATTGCATAATAAGACAAAGGAATTAACAGTTTTTACTTGTCCTTTACAAAAGCATTACTAATAGAACGTATTACCTTTTGGATTAAAACAAGCACTTAGTATCTATCAAAGATTTATGGATAATAATTTAGAAGGATTAGAAGAATTTACGTTTGTTTATGTTGATGATATTATTATCTATTCTAATTAAGACAAACTCGATCATTTGAAAAAAAGTTAGAATTGTTCTTCAACGATGTAAAGAAAAAGGATTAGTTTTAAGTAAAAAGAAAGGTAGAATTGCACAACAAACCATTGAATATTTGGGTATAGAATTTCATTAAGGATATTTAAGATTACAACCAAACAATCTAAAAAATTACAATTATTTCCTAATTAATTAGTTAATAAGACTCAAGTACAACAATTTCTTGGATTATTAAATTACATGTTTGATCAAGGATTTTTTGAAAGAATTAGCAAAAGAAAGAAAAATTTTACAAATCAAAGGTAGTTTAAAACATCAATGTAACTGGACTCCTGTCGACACTCACGCAGTTCAACGGCTTAAGGATCTCTGTAAGGACTTACCAACTTTATATAATTATCTTCCGAAGGATAAAATTGCTAGTGCAGATTGATGCTAGTTTTGACACATGGGCAGGATGCCTTTTGGCACAACCACCCAACCAAAAGAAGTATTTACTCTGCAAGTATATAAATGGGATGTTTAATCACACTGAATTGAACTATCGAATACATGAAAAGGAAACACTGGCCTGTCTCAAGACATTGATAAAATGACGCATTGATCTACTTCCAGTTGAATTTACAATTCAAACAGATTCGAAGTATTTTTGTGGATTCATTATATACAATATTAGATCCAATTATAATCAAGGCCACCTCATCTGATGGCAGCTCGAATTGAATCAATACAATTGTATGATTTAGTACATTAAAACCACTAGCAATTTTCTTGTAGGTATACTACCGCGAGAATGGAAGCAGTACTCAAAGAATTAGACGATGCATTGATTCAAAAAGAAACCGAGCTTCTAGACCTACAACACAAAATAAGCATTGTTACCAAAGAAATCAACCGCCTTAGTACCACCATTACTCTTCTCAAAGATCAAGAAAGCCCCAGTATTAGTACTGAACCAAAAAAACCAACTGAACCTTAACCAACTGTTCCACCTAGACCACAAACACCACCTCCTAAAGTATCCAGTCCTACACCTATTCCAAAATCTTCTCCAGCCATCCCTACACCTAGATCCCTTCTGTCACAAAAACACCCAGAGCAAAAGGAATCAAAAGTTTATGTTATTTATAATGGACCTATGTCAGAAATCTATGAGGAATGGCATCAAGCAACAACACATATTACAGGCAAAAAAGGAATTATACATAAAAGTTTCGCGACCAGAGCTGAAGCAGAAAAAGCATTAGCAGAATTCAAGCATCCACCTATTCAACCACAATACAAGACTGTACTCACAACTACGTCCAGTATTCCAACCAATATGCAGACTCTTGTCAAGGCAATAGATTGAGAAAGAATCAATTCACTCCCATCCAAATTCCTACAAGAAGAAGCAAGATTACTCACATCAGAAATGTTTTGTGATTGCTTTCAAGCACTCAATGAATGGAACGAACAAATAAAAATCTTCCAGTATTATCCACAGAATCGTAGAAGGTATGGACCAAAGGTCATTATGTTTCCTAGCTTTGATTCATTAACCACTTATTTATTTTTTAAGAGTGGATTAATAGATACAATCTATCTACAAGATCTACGCATATTGTCAGATTTTTCAGCTGGATTTACTTAAGCAGTCAAGACATATAAAGATCGTTTTGCTAAGGATCGTGAAATATTCATCAAGATTTACAGCAGCTATTCTATCTTTGAAGAAGTCGATTCTATCACTAATGCAGCTATCAAATTATCACGACTTGCATATTTGCAGATTAGAATTAGTAATGACATATATCCACCATTAGAAGAACCTCCTTGACATGAGTTTCAATGGAAGACTATTAATCAATTCAATCTCAATTATTTCGAAGGAGTCCTCAACCAATGCAACCGCATCAACAATAATTCAATGCTCAAGATCAATTATAAAGGACCTCAAATGATTATGGTCTCTTCTTACAAAGCACCAATTAGTCAAGACGCAATTCATATTTTGCAGCAATTCAGTCAACCTTTTACTTATATGGATGGTATTTTTTCGCATCTTTTTGACTCATGGAAATACGCCTTTTGTAAACAATTCAGAGATTTTTCAGAACACAAATGTCAATACTGTCCATCATAAGCAACTAGTCAAGATCAGGAAAAAGACACCACCAACGATGCACTCATAATTGAAGAATAACGACAAAAGAGCAATCAGCCGAAGAAAAGAACAAAGCATGTAGGTCCCATCATGTGACCAATGTTATAAATTATTGTACAACATCTTTCTTTACTTTAGTCTAGTCTACTTTACTTTAGTCTAGTCCATAGTTAGAAGGACGAATCTTTTCTTTTTCTTTATCTTTAGTCAGTTCCGTCAGCCTCTCTGTTTTGGCCTTTTGTTCTTTTCTATGCCTATACATAAACCCATAATGTATTTTATGTTAAAACAAATACAGATTCTTGAATATATTAGAAATTTTAGATATGAAAACATGACTATAATAGATTTTAACTTAAACAAAGCCGCGGAAACGGCACCCCCCTAAAATGGTATCAGAGCCTTGGAAACTAAAATTTTGATATGAATAAAGAATTTAAATATTAAATGAACAAGAAGATCCGTTAAAAATAGACAAAGAGATAATTGAAGTACAAAAGATGATAATTTATTATGGACAAAGAATTTTACAATATTGGGAACAGATGATTCTTGATTTAGAATCATTAATAAATCACAAAACTAGTGAAAAAGATAAAGGAAAACAGTTAATTACTATAGAACAGAATGATAAAGAAATAATTAAAAGTCCTTTTATTATTCATTTAGAAAAATTAAAAGATGTCAATAAGTAGTTCTGATAGGGAACAATTTATTATGCTTGATGTGGATAATTTAGTAATACAAATTGGAAATTTAGATCTCCAAGATAATTTTATTAACATTAAACCAGCAGAAATACACTTGGTTAGATACATATTGGAGCCATACAAATTATAATAAAATCAACTTTTAAAGAAGGATTAGATACTCCTATAGAATTAGCCATTATGGATAATAGAATAATAAATAGAGAAGAAGCCTGTTTAGGAATTCTTAAAGGTAATTTACAATATGGTAAATTAAAATTCAACATATATCCTCGAATTTCTTATCATATCCAAGATAAAGATTTTGATAAAACATTAAGTTTAATACAAGATTTCAAAAGAAAAGATTTCTTTAAACAACAGAATAGACCTTATTTTATAACTTATATAATTTCATATGCCCTATCAAATACACATCATTCAGAATGTTTTGTAGTTAAAAATACGATAGATTTTTCCTATTTATTTAATGAAGTCTGTCAAATACAAATGCCAAGTTTACCAAAAATAGAAGAAATAGAGTCAAGACCATTAGAATTAGATTTGTAAGATAAACTAATGATATCAAACAATATACCACTTAGATTATCTTTTACGAAAACATGTGTTATTAGTCATCCTTTAACTCGACAATTAAGTTTTAATAGATATAATAATAACTTAATAATGGCTAAAGAAGATAATTTTAAAAACTATAAATAAAAGGAGAATATTATAATGGGACAACTTTTGTTCCAATTAATATATTAATAGATACAGGAGCTAATAAGAATTATATTAGTTATAAACTCTGTACAGGATTACAAAAATATAAGTTAGATGAACGTCATCAATATACAAATTTTAATGGTGAATTACATTCAATAGATGAAGCTATAGAGACTCTAATAAGATTCGGTCAAGTCATACCATCGATTAGACTATTAATAGAAAATGAAGGATTTAATAATACATTAGAAATAATGTTAGGAATAACATTTCTTGAAAATGTTAGACCTTATCAGATTACATCTTATGGGTTAAAGATAACTTACAATGGAAAACTACTATATATTCCTAAATGACAAGTCCTCATAGTATATATATTCCTATAGGAATAACCTATAAGGAATATAAAGCATAATATTTTGCTGCCTTTATTGATAGGGGTTCAGGAGTATGTTTATGTAAAACAGATTGTTTTCCAAAAGAATATCATAAAGATTTACCTATAATAAAAGGTAGACGTATTTCTAATAATATTATAGAAATAAATAGAGGAATTGAAAAGCCGATAATTTTATTAGGATCATTCTTAATAAAATATCCACCATTTTATTTTCATAATACCGGTATCGATATACTACTCGGAAATAATTTTTTACAATTATTTCATAAAATAACTTTTGATACAGTGGCTAACCAAATATTATTTAAAATACCTTGTCATCACGTAATAACAGTTAAAAGACTTAAAAAAGCTTATGCTAAAACCTTCCCTATTTCCTTTCTCCCTCACACAACCCAACGTGGTGATATAGGGTACACTGAAAAACCGATTTTTCCAAAAACAAAACCTTTATTACAATACCAAATAAAAAAAACTTGACACAGAAATAGATAAAGTTACAACAAAACTAGAAGAATGTTATACAGAAAATCCTTTAAAATTTTGGGATAAAAACCATTTATATGTTAAACAAGAAATGATAGATAAAACTAAAACAATACAAGTAAAACCTATGAGATATAATGAAGAAGATAAAAAAGAATTTAAGATACAAATAAAAGAGCTATTAGATTTAGGTTTATTCGATCTAACCAATCACCTCATAACTCCCCTGCATTTATAGTACAAAACCATGTAGAACAAGTTAGAGGTAAAGCTAGAATGGTTATAAATTATAAAAAAATTAAATGATAATACAGTATTTGATGGATATTTTCTTCCGAATAAAGAAAGTTTGATTAATAGAACAAGGAATAAGACGATATTTTCAAAATTTGACTGTAAAAGTGGATTTTTGCAAATAAAAATGCATCCTGATAGTATAAGTTATACAACATTTTTTACTCCACAAGGACACTATGAATGGTTAGTAATGTCTTTTAGATTAAAAAATGCACCTCAAATATTTCAAAGAAAAATAGATAATATTTTTAAAAACTATGATTTTATATTTGTCTATATTGATAATATTTTAGTAGTGTCTGATGATATAAATACTCATTTAAAACAATTAGATAAATTCGTTGATATTTGTATAGAACATGGACTAGGATTATCCAAAAAGAAATCTAAAATATTATAAACTAAAATAGAGTTTTTAGGCATACAGGTAGATGGACAAGGAATAGAACTCCAGAATCATATATTAGAAAAATTTTCTAAATTTACAGATAAATTAGTCGATAAAAAATAAGTACAAAGTCTTTTTAGGAATCTTAACATATGCCTCATATTTTATTAAATATTTAGCTCGACTACTTAAGCCTTTTCAAGATTTATTAAAGAAAGATAAGATATTTTGTTTTACTCTAAAATTAGAAGATCAAGTAAATAAGATAAAAAAATAATGTAGTTCATTACCAAAATTGTATTTACCTAGTGAAAAGGTTGATTTGATATTAGAAACTAATGCTTCAGAAAATTATTGGAGCGAAATTTTAAAGAAAATAGATTATAGTAATAATAATAAGATAGGAGAAAGCCTTTGCAGATATAGTTTAGGAATATTTACTGATACTGAAAATAGATATCATATAATGAAAAAGAATTATTAGCGGTTGTTAAGAGTTGTAAAAAGTTTTATCACTTTTTACTCCCAAAAAGATTTTTGTTAAGAAATGATAATACTTAGGTCAAAGTCTTTATTAAAAATAATTTACCAAGTAAACTTGAATATAAAAGATTAATTAGATGACAAACTTACTTTCTGATTATACTTTTGATATTGAAATCGTTAAATCTAGGTAAAATGTTTAAGCAAATTTTCTCACTAGAGATGGAAGACCATCGTCTCTAAATACTTAAAGAAATTCGCAAAATGGATACTTAAATATGACATATCAAAGATAATATTTCAGACTTCATTGATATTTCTAATCTTCTAGGAATGGCGCGAGAAATCTCCAGTTTAATAAAAATGTTGGATCGCGTATGGCCCGAGTATTCACAATACGCCGCAGAAAAGACCATAACACAACATCAAGTATAACCGAAAATACATAGGATGTACGAAAATACCTTTTTGACGCGGATTGGTTGTTTCTTTTTTGGATTC
>JANZLC010000007.1:4288589-4312477 GCA_026413385.1 Erythroxylum gracilipes | reverse complement strand
AATTATCCCACTCATAACCTTTTATCCAATCCTCTCATTTTGATTCAATCAATCTTTTTCAAATTGATCTCAAAAATAATAAATTTGGTATGGAGAGACAAAGGGATGTTTAGAAATCCAACGCTTCAAAATTCGGATCAGTCAGATGTCGGACGGAAAAGTTATGGCCAAAAGACTATCGAATGCTTATCAACCTCTCAAAACTTCAAAGTTGTCGTAGTGCTTTTGCACTACGATGCTTTTTGGCTTACCCTCAAAGTCACCGTAGTGCTTGTGCACTACGGTGCTTTTCTACTTCTTCTTCTTTACCGACATCTCAACTTCAAACCTCCATAACTTTTGATCTAAAACTCCAACATTCACAAACTTGGTATCGCTGGAAAGATAACAGAAAGCTCTGCAACTTTTATGAAGAATCAAATCCAAATTCAGTCTCTAAAAGGGTTAAAAAGTCCACATAAAGTGACTGCCTAACAATTTCATCCTAAGCAGCATCAGAACTTCTACAACTCATATCTTTCTACTCCCTTGTTTAAAAATGACATACTTTATCTCAATGGAAAGAAAAAATCACAACCTATAACTTTCATAAGAACTTGAAAGCAATTTCAATCTCTAACTAAGTCAATTTTTCAATCAAAGTTTCTGCCTTGTTAAAAATCACCTAAACAATATCCAAACTTTCAAATTTCATATCTTCCAATTTACACAATCAAAAATAACATATTATACATCATTTTAAAGCTATGCAATTTCTTATAACTTTCATGTAGACCCCCTACTCTAATTCAGACCACATCAGTATAGAAATTAGCCTCAAAGCAGTACACACAAACTTACCCTTTATAGCATTTTTCAAAAACAAAGCAAAATAGTCCTAACTTCGAAAGATCATAACTTTCAATCCTGCTATCGAAAAATATCATACTTTATGACAATGGAAAGCTCTCAATAGAAGCTAAAATTTTCATAAAGATCATTTTATCAAAATCTGCCTAGGTCAACCCAGAAAAATTCATGAAAGTTTCAGCTCAAAAAGTCAACACTATACTATTCATCCCAAAAAGTCAAACTTTATTAATTTTCCAAATTCTCACACTTCCACTAGTTATTTCTTACTTTTCAACTCCATTAAAGCAATTTATTCACCATCAGTTCCATTTAGACTCAAAACACCCTTTTAGGTCATCAATAATCATAAACATCTATAACAAAAGCATCCTAATATATACCCTCTCATCTTGCTAAATTCACATATCTTGAATTTTTCTCTTTCTTTGCACAAGAATAATTCACCACAAATTTCTCATTTAATGTCAATTTTATAATTCAAAATCCCACTAAAAGAGCGGGGTCCAACACATCTGATGAGGAAGGGTGACGCTTCAGAGGGTGCTTATAAGGCATCCACAAAGAATGCAGATCAAGAAAAGTCTAAAAAGAAGTGGTCGAAGGGAGGTTCCAAAGCACGGAAAAATCAGAACCAACAAAAGGGTCAATCCAAGACGCAATCTGGCGATAAAAATGCAAAGTACAATTCGTGCCCTCATTGTGGTAAGTCAAATCATTTGGCTTATAGATGTTGGAAGAGACCTGATGTAATCTGTAGAAAATGCAATCAGAAGGGTCATATGGAAGCAATCTGTAAACAACAGATTGGGCACTCTACTGCTGAAGCTCAAGTTGTTGAAGAAGAGGAGCAACTTTTTGTGGTTACCTATGATTTAGTGGAGTCACTCTCAACCGAATGGATCATAGACAGTGGCTATACAAGTCACATGTCTTCTAATCTTAGTATGTTTACACAGCTGGATAGATCTTTCCATGCAAATGTCAAGCTTGGTGATGGACAGTACATTTCAGTGGAAGGGAAAGGAGTAGTTGAGGTTTGTAGTTAGTAGGTCTTAGCATAATTTTTGATGTCCTTTTTGTGCCTAAGACACATCATAACCTTCTCAGTGTCGCACAACTCATTGAAAAAGGATTTAGAGTGTTCTTCGAAAATGATGAGTGCAGAATCATAAATCCAGCTAGAAAGAAGATTCTCAGAGTGAAAGTAAAAAATAAATGCTTCTCTCTGAGAATGAAAGATGTTCAACAGATTGCCATGATCAGTGATGTTTCGGTGACAGATCTTTGGCATAAAAGATTGGGACATTTCCATATGAGAGGGCTTGAAGAAATGTTGAGAAAGAAGATGGTTGATGACCTTCCTGCAGAGCTTGGAGATGGATCTCAGTGTACAATATGCTTTAAAGGGAAGCAAGCTCGACTGCCATTTCCTAAATCTTCATGGAGAGCTATTGAACCACTGCAATTGATTCACATGGATGTGTGTGGACCAATACCTAAAGAATCCTTGAGTAGTAGCAGGTATTTTTTTGTTAATGATTGATGATTACTCTAAATACTCATGGCTTTATTGTCTTAAAAGCAAGGGAGAAGTAGCTGACCTTTTCAGAGACTTTAAGAACTTTGTGGAAAATCAGTGCAGCAGGAAAATCGAGTCAGTAAGAACTGACAATGGAGGAGAGTTCACTTCAAAAAATTTTGAGTTGTTGTGTAGGGAAGCAGGGATTAAGCATCAGCTAACAACATCCTATACCCCTCAACAAAATGGGGTGGTGGAGAGACGAAATAGGACAGTCATGGAAATGATCAGATGTATGTTTGAGGAGAAGGGACTTCCCAAGAAGTTTTAGGCAGAAGCTGCACACACAGCCTGTTTTCTACTAAATAGGCTCTACACCAGGGTTCTTGATGGGAAGACACCATATGAAATATGGTGTGGGATGAAGCCTAAGCTCAAGAATCTCAAGATCTTCAGAAGTCTATGCTACTCTCATATTCCACAAATCAGAAGAGGAAAATTGGACAACAAAAGTGAACCTGCTATCTTTGTTGGATATTCAGAAGTTATAAAAGGGTATAGACTCTATTTTCCTTATCTGAACAAAGTTAAAGTAAGTAGGGATGTTCATTTCCTTGAAGATAAACAATGGCATTGGCAAAAATCAGAACAGGAAACAATAGCGGAAGACAGTGAGCAATCTGTCAAATAATATACAGGTATGAATTTCACTAATCCTTCTATGACAAGTGATCAAGTTTCAGATGTTGAAGAAGATGATGAGGACCAAGAAGAAGACATCGGTCATGTTTCTGTGACAGGAATAAGAAAGAAGCAATGCAGCTATATGTGAACCAACTCATGTACAGGAGGCCTTGAAGAATGCAAAATGGAAATGTGCAATGCAGGAGGAGTTGTACATGATTCATAAAAACAAGACCTGGACACTTGTTGATAGACCAACCAATAAAAAAGTAATTGGTCTTAGATGGGTGTTTAAGCTCAAGATGAATCTAGATGGCTTCATAAGTAAATATAAACCACGTCTAGTTGTGAAAGGGTATGCACAAATTGAAGGAGTGGATTTCAGTGAGACTTTCGCACCTGTTGCAAGATTAGAGACTATAAGATTGATCTTGGCTATAGCTGCAGAGAAGGAATGGGAGGTACATCAAATGGATGTTAAATCGGCCTTCTTGAATGGAGAGTTGCATGAGGATATTTTTGTTGATCAACCAGAAGGCTTGATCATTAAAGGAGAAGAAGGAAAAGTGTATAAGTTGAATAAAGCATTATACAGGCTGAAGCAAGCTCCAAGATATTGGTATTCGAAGATGGATAATTTTCTGTTGCAAATCAATTTTCAGAGGAACAGCAGTGAACCTACACTCTATGTAAAAGTTGAAGGAGGATATGTAGTTATAGTTTCTGTTTATGTAAATGATCTACTTTTAACTGGAAACTCAAGTGTTCAAATCAGCAGCTTGAAACTTCAGTTTAAGAGTACATTCGAAATGACTAATCTTAGTTTGATAAAGTATTTTTTGGGTATGGAGTTGAGTCAAAGTAGAGGGCAAATCTTTGTGAGCTAGAAGAAGTATATTTATGATGTGCTTAAAAGGTTTCAGATGGATCAATGCAAAGTTGTCTCAACTCCTATGTGTCCAAAACAGAGTCTGCTGCAGAATGATGAGAATGAAGAAATTGATAGCAGGTTGTATCGAAGTATTATTGGGTGTCTCATGTACATCACAGCCACTAGACCAGATGTTCAATTTGCTATAAGTGTACTTTCCAGATACATGAGCAATCCAAGGAAGCCACATCTAGTTGCTATTAAAAGAATCTTGAGGTATCTCAAAGATACCTTAGATTATGGACTGTGTTACAAGAAGATTGGAATTTGCGATTTAAAATGTTATATGGATAGTGATTGCGTTGGGTCCCGTTTTCGAAACCCAACTTTGGATTATGAACGTGAGCTTATTCTTATGAAATTTCTTGAACATCATCGATTTATCTTTTTGGCTTTGATACCATATTATGAGGGAAACTATATAATCATATATCCATAACTAAACTGCGGAATATCATAAGACTCTCAAATCTTTCCTTCATCATACTCTTTAATGCATTACTTATAACTAATATTTATCGTTCCCATTTCCATACCCTCAAACAAGAGTTTTACAAAGCTATAATGGCCTCTCAAGGCACAATACAACATAGTCTGAAATTTCAAATTACAAAATTTACAAAAACTACAAAATAGCAAAAGAAACAACTCCTTTAGGCTCTTGATCACTTGATCTCTTAGCTATCACCTGAGGATGGGACAGAGAGGGGTGAGCTTGAAAGCTCGTGGGTAACAGTTTATAATTAAAAAAAAGTAAGCAAAAACCTTGAAAACATTTTCTTGTCTTAGAAAACTTTCTTTGAGTTCATAATCACATGATTCTTAGGCTTTCAGCCAAAATCCATAAAGTCACAAAAACATGAATGCATCACATTTGTTCAAACATATCATGAGCACATAAGCACATCATAATGGTTTTGGTGGATCCAAAAAAAGAACGTACTACACATTTCCACTTAATGGTCCTGTGTAGCCATGAACAGAACGTATTAACGCAATCTCACATAATAGTTTTGCGTAGCTGTGAACTTATGGGAGTCCATGAAGGAGCTCTATGCCACTAGCGGGCAGGCAGGAGAAGCCTTTAACTTGGGTCAATGTGCACGTGACGATTCTTGAGGGACCACCACAAACTCACATAACACATATATTTCTAATTCTTGTAAACTTATTTCCCAAAATGGAACTTTTCTTGAAAATTTGCTTTTTCATATACTTGACGTATATCTTGAAAACCATTCTTGTAAACATGCTTTCAGAAACATGCATCTTGTTTTCAAAAATGCCACTTTCATGGTCTTTTTCCTTTTTGAAAATCATCACTCAAATCATGTAACAAACATATAATATATTTCACAAATTATTCATGAACAACAATGCAACACTTATGATGCAAATGAAATCAGAAAACTTCTTTGATTTTAAAGAAAATAGTAATAGCTTATTTATTCTATTACAAACATGTACCCACCTTTCAATCATAACTTAACTTTAGAACATCATCATAACTTAACCTTAGAACATCATTCTTACTTCATTTCAAAACTCATTCTAGCCCAAAATCATTGACAAAAACATCAAAATCTATCTTTGATCATTAACCCTAAAAGACCAAACATATACATTTACCTATTCTCAAAAATTTCCCACACATATTCATCCCTTAACTAACATCAAAACATGTTTCATTCATCTAATCAATAAGAACAATGCTTATACTTACTTGTTGAAGCTTCAAATTCAAAATCTCCAAACCCTAGCTTTCCTCTTCTTTTCTTCTTCTTCTCCTACGATTTCTTCTTCTTCATTTCCAAACAAACCTATAACTTCTTCTTTTTATACCCTTTAATATTCTCAAAAGTCCATTTTGCCCTTCAATATAAGCCTTATATCTTATATGCTTAAGTGAACTTCCAACAATGCCCTTCATTCATTCTTATAATATTAATACTTCAATTCACTTAATCTATGTCATACAAATACTACTAACCTTGACATAAATAAATAGCTCCACAAATTAATCCATCAAACCTCATAATTTATTTAAATCATTCTTAATTCATCAAGAAAATTTTCGGGGTCCAACAAAACTACGTGGTGTTGAAGATAATATAAGTTAGGGAAGAAGCTCAAAGGTTACACTAAGAAAAAATGAAAAATAGACAAGGGTGCCAACACTTCTAGTGTCATGGTCGTGATAGATATGTCATGATCGTGGATGGGTAAAATACCCTCTGTCATGATTGTGCACCCATGGTCAAGATTGTGACTTGGGTAAAATGCTAATTGTCATGATCATGGACCCATGGTCACAATTGTAACCCATATTATAACACCCACTGTCATGATTAATGATAACGTTATATTGCTCTCGTTGATGTAATTCCATATTGCTCAGATATTCTTCCACACTTTTCTTACAAAATTAACGGGAAAGTTGTCTCATTTGAATCTCCAGGCTGTGAATAGAAGAGGCATGATTTTCTATTACTCGATCAAATTGCACTTCCAATCCCTTCTGGGTCTCTTCCATATCTGTTAGCTTATCCATAATTTTGTCCAATTTAGAATCCCATAAATTGGACTCATCTTATTGAAGTCTTAATAGGGCTTTATGTCCCATATGAGTACTTACATTGTTAGACCAATAGAAATCTAGGTGATTCTGGCATCCCGAAGTGTACTTATTCATATAAGGATGATGATTCTCCCAACTAAATTGGTGCTCATTGAAATCCGCAACAGTCCTTTGCTCCCTATAATATATATCCTCCATGATCGTTCTTTTCATCTTCTTGATATCTATTTTTCTGGATCCTCCATCGCTGCCTTGTGATTTCCAACTCGATATGTTTTCAACTTTTCTCCCAAACTTTCTACATTTTTTTCCAAAAAAGATGGTGAAAAAGCCTTAGGCTATAAGAATTAAACTAATCTACACCTCCTTGGCTATGGAGCCAAAACTTCATCGTGTCATTCGATCTTTACAATTTATAAGCCCTCAAATACAGAAAGCGCATGGGTCATGATTGTAGTATAAGAGGTGTCGATCCCACGAGGAGGGGGGACTAATCTAATCCCAAAATCTAAGGCTAACAATATATGAAACTCAAAATAAACAATGCAATGGAAACTAATCACGAGAATTATATTTAACCACTTAACTCAGAAATTAAACACAAAGGAATTAACAATTGAGCAATATGCAATCACAATAAAAACCAACCTAAGGAATTTAACAATTTATAAGAAAGAGGATTTTACTTACCGTTAATGCTAACCTAGTCAATTATGTGTCAATGGAGCATAGGTTTTAGACTGTGCTAGGGTTGATTACTCTCTCTCGTGTTATAACCATTAAATCCTAAATTATAAACCATAATCGAATTATGGAATTTGCAATCTTTCAATTCACAAATTATCCAAAACCTAATTAGATCTGAAGCATTCTAATAAACTATTGGAACATCACACGGGATCTCTCTCTGCACAATTACCAATATGATTTATTACAGTTTCTATTAAATTGTCTAACTCTCATTGATTTGATTTAATCATATTTCGTTCTGTTAACCCTCTTAGTTTATTACCAAATTATGCAAGAATGTAATTAAATCACGACACTCATCCAAATGACACAATTGACTAAATTATCATTAAATCAAAATAAAATTTTAAAGGAGAGTTTAGAACATCATTAATATTTCAAATTGTATTAGTGTACTATCCATCTCAATTCTATACATAAATAAAATCGAAACGAAAAGGAAATACAACTTGAATAGATGATGGAAGGTAGTGATGTCAAAAAACCTCTTGATCCAAGAAGCACGTCAAGTCAACTTTGTCTTCCTCTTTTTCCCCTTTCTTCTTCTTCTTTCTCTCTCTTAGTATTCTCCCTTTAGGGTTTCAACAATAGCTGCTTAGAAGCTCCCTTTTCTTTCTCTCTTCTGTATGTTCTTTTTATACTCTTTTATGTTTTGGGTTACCCTAGGATTTTTTTGGAGTTTGAAAGGTCTGAAAAATCCCTTAAAATGTGGCATTTATGAGTGTCTACACGTCTGCCGACGTAGGCCACGATCATAGGCTAAATTTGAGCCTTCTGTCATGATCGTGGCATGCAAGCCACAATCGTGGGCCGTTTTTCAGCTCGAATGTTTTCGAAACTCCTCTATTCTTTGATGTTGATCCTGAAACACTAGCAAACACATCAAGATACCTTAAAAACATAATATTTAAGCTCAAAAGCTTGTACTAACCCTTAAAACACATAAAACATAAATAATTAACAAACTAACACAATTATAACCTAAACACATATTAAATGATTAAATTAATAGCTAAACCCTTATCAAATTATGCCCTAAAACACGATGCAGTTTACACTTATCAACCATACCAATTGAATTATGAGGTTATGTGTGGAATTGGTAGATTCCTATAATCAAACATTGTTGATACACATGATAATTTTCGTGCCAAGAGGTATTGGCCCAATGAACTGGGTTGGAAGACTAATGTTAGGAATGCACATAATAATGTTATTCGTAGTCCCGAACATTTGTTACTTCACAAATTTATGTGTCAAACTGTTTTTGATAAATCCGAGAGTAATAGGTGTTTGTGAAAGAATTATTCATTTTGTGGTACATGGACAATGATATTAAATTTTGCACAACCACTCACATTTTTAATACTATAATTGCTACTCTTAAAAAGAATAGTAGTTATCTTAGCATAGGTTATCTGGTTACTACAATTGCTAACTATTATGGAATAAATGTTGATGGACTAATTGTTATTATGGTTGAGTTTCTTAATCATCATCATCTAAGGAGAGTTGAGAGCATGGAGGTCTAACATTTGAAACTTCGAAATGTCAGCTTTAAAACACACGTGAAGCACAAAATAGGGAAGGCTAGTTTAAGCTCAGCACCACCTTAACAAAAAGTCGAAGACTCAACTAGTGAGGGGACGAAGGATGAGGAAGCAACAGGATGGGAGAAGGTGCTTAATGTGGATTCAGAAAACAACAAACTGTTGAAGGAGATGGCACAAGAACAACGACGGTAGCATTGCGACATCAAGAGGATCTATAAATACTTTACTACTCAAGGTATTCAAATCCCATCTCCAACACCGTCACCACCTCAATCACCGTAATGGGTTTCATGCTCTTACTTTTTCTTTTTTAAAAAATTTTTCTTGTCAATTTTTTGTTTCCTTTATGTGTTTTTGTTTCTCGTCACATTGAGAACAATGTTTTGTCCAAGTGTGGGTAGGTTTACGTTGTTATTATCATTATAAGTGTGGTTTTTTCATGTCATATTGTTAGTTTTTTCTTAGGTTAATATGGTGTGAGCATAAATGTGAATCGTGTTAATGTGTCAATGGCTATAACTTGATGGAAGTAGTTTAGCTTTAAACATAATCATTGAAGTTATAAAGATATATTAGGTTGTGAAATTTGTGTTCTAATATCTTAGGTTAAATATGCATAATTAATTATGATATGGTATCAGTTCGTTCACCTTAAGAAATTTGTTAAATACATTTATAATTATAAGTCAATTGAATGTGTTAATATCATTAGTATTCTTTTCATGAAGATGATTAGCTAATAAGAAATGAGGTAGGCTATATGAAATTTGGAAAAAAAAATGTGTTTCTTAAGTAAATAACTATTCCACTAACCTTCAGGTTATAAATAGCACAAAGTAAACCGTATTCTACGTCATTTCCCTCCCTGCTCATTTAACTTCTCTTTTTCTTCCCATTTCTAGGGTTTTGGATTATGTTGTTCAGTTTTATCTTCTATTAGGATTTCTTTTTGTTTGTTTGATCCACCGCCATGGCTGAGTGGCACCAGTTTCTCCAATCTATCTTTATTGGCCTTCTCTTTTCTTATCTTCTCGCTAAACTCATCTCCGTTGTCGTTTCATTCAAGGACGACAATCTCACCCTCAGCCGTAACTCCACCCATAATCGGACTCAAGCCAAACCCGACTCACTCTCCTCCACCGCCCCTACACCGCAAGCCAAGCTCTCTCATCCCCGAGATTTCGACTCTGGGGAGACCGAATCGATGATAGCCGAGCATGGCAGTGTCAGGAACGAGAGCGCACCTGGCAGCGACGCCGATGCTGACGACGACGATGACTGGGAGGGGGTTGAGAGTACGGAATTGGACGAGTTGTTCAGTGCGGCGACCGCGTTTGTTGCGGCGGCGGCGGCGGATCGTCTGTCGCAGAAGGTATCCAATGAGCTGCAATTGCAACTTTACGGGTTGTACAAGATCGCCACTGAGGGGCCTTGCAGTGTTCCCCCTCCTTCGGCTCTTAAAATGACTGCTCGTGCCAAGTGGTACTTATGTTTATCAAATCATTTACTCCCTTATTGAATTTAAACTAGGATTTTTTTGTTAGTTCTTTTCCTTCATAGAAGCAGGAGTGAGATAAAGAGTGAAAGACGTGTGCTTCTGTTCGAAGAACGACTGGCTTGTTGATGATGCAATCATTTTTGTATTGTTTCTGATGTTTAGGCAAGCATGGCAGAAGTTGGGTGCAATGCCTCCAGAAGATGCAATGCAGAAGTACATTGATATTGTCACTGATCTTTATCCCTTTTGGGCTTCTGGTTCGACGTTGGTAAGTCTTAAATCTTGCTTTTGGACAGTGGGCCTGTTCTCCTTAAAACTCGTACATCTTGCCTTTTTCTGCTGAATCATTTCTATTTATGTTTTTCCTTTTTTTTTCTCATATTTGAACACATACATGTTCAGAAGAACAAAGGTGGGAGTGATGATGCACGGTGTACAGATTCAAAAGGACCCATGGGACCAGTGTTTAGCACTTTTGTCTATGAGGAGGAATCTGCAAATGACTTGTAAGGTTCTTTAAACTTCTGCATAAGGAGTCCCATTTTAAGTTCTTCAATGTTTGAAATTTACTTGTGGTTTCATTTTCTGATCAGCTTCCTAGAGCGTGCTCCCACATTTGTATACATATTTATTGGTCTGACTGGAAGTGCAATTCATGAGTTTCTAATTTCAACATTTAATTTTTGTTCTTCAAGATCTGTTGTCAGATACTAGTGTTGTTTAGTACCTCCCGAGTATTATTATGTGCTAGTTTATGCTATAAATTTTCAATCTGTGGATTATAGGCGTTGACTCTCTCATACATATTAAGGTTGTTTTAATATAAAAATCAACATTCTCGTTATGATTTAAAAGCTCATTTCTTTACGTTTCCTCAGGAAAATGGATGCAATTCATGCTTTTGCTCGAGAAGGACAAGTGGAAAATTTGCTCAAATGCATTGAAAGCGGGGTTTCAGTGAACTTGAAAGGTTTGTTTCTCTTTATTTAATTATATTTATGCATCATAAGATGCTCGTTCTGATGCTGAAGTGTTATAAATTTAAACTTCTTGGAATGGACTGCTCATCAATATGTCCTTTCAGCTCAGGTTTTTGTTTCTCTTTATTTGTTTCTCTTTATTTGTTTCTATTTCAGCATCATAAGATGCTTGTGCTGATATTGAAGTTTTATATATTTGGACTTCTTGGAATGGCCTGCTCATCATTATGGCCTTCTAGAACAGGTTTTTGATTGTCCCGGTCCAAAGAGTCTTCTGAATTATTTCATTTAAGCTGAAATCAGCTGGATTTAAGTGACACTGGTGCTTGCAATACTAAGGTTGATTTTCCTTGTAGTGATGCTAACCGCAGAAGAATATTTAGTGTACAATCCAGAAAATGGTTTATGTTTAATTTGTCATAGTGAGAAAAAAAGGTCTTTTTATGATATCCTCAATGGAACAGGGATTTTGCTTTAGTAGTAGCCATTTTATCTAAGACCTTAATTAACAGCTAATGAGGTGGGCTGACTCTCTTTAATCAAAGTTTACCCCTAACAAATTACTCTCTGTCCCTATCAAATTGAAATATAGGACTTCATTTAGATACTCATGCGACTTAATTCTAGTAAGGAATATAAGGAAACTTAATTTTACTTAATAGATTCTGAAATGGAAAAGGAAATCTAATTATAAAAATAATTGGTGAACCTATTTAGCTGAACTCCTAGAAAGTAAAACTGACTAGTTTATAAAATAACCTTAAGCTACCATTCTCCATCATTAATCGCGCTTAACAGTCCCCTTTTATTAAGTCATTTAAATTCTATCCCATTTTATCAGCCACTTGCTTATTAGGCAAACAGAACTCCATTGCTGTATCTGGTATTGTTATTATAGTACTTCACTTTTCTGAGGAAGCGTACAGCCTTGAAAAAATCAGTTGGGCGGCTGTTAGCTAAAACCATTTATAGTGCTTGTGAAATATTAAGCAACTGGTGATGATTTATTTTTTAACTTTTTAAATTCTTTTATATGCATCACCCACCAATCCATTAAAAGAAGTTTTAGGTGACTTAATTAACTAATCAGGACCATGAATTTTCTCACTGAGCAATTTATCGTTGATCATTTGCAGATAGTGAAGGAAGGACACCTTTACATTGGGCTGTGGATCGAGGCCATCTTAGAATTGTGAAAGAACTTCTTGGAAGAAACTCTGATATAAATGCAAAGGCGAGTTAGTAAAGATTTGGTTTTTAGATTGCCTGCAACTTTGAATGATGTTCTGACTCTTTCATTCATGGATTTTGATGTTCTGTGAATTGTGGAGGAAATGGGAATGGATGTTTCTACCTTTCATTTCTGTCTAATTTGTAGAAAGTGCACAGTTTGCTTCATGGTCTGGCAATATACCATTTTCCATCTCATTTAGCATGGAGATTTATGGTTTGCTTTTCCTTAATTTCATCTCCTTCTTGCTTCTAGTTAAAGCTGAGATAAAATGGGCTTTATCTGGTTGCTTGTGGGCCTTTCTGCGTGGTAGATTGATTGGGCAATGATATGCCTTCTGCCTCAATTAGTAATTCTCGACTTGTGATAAGCCAGATCTTGCAAGTGCTATGTTATGCTATATTTGCTAACGTATGCTTTGCGCTTTTAATCCATTGTTAGGATAATGAAGGCCAAACCGCATTACATTATGCTTCTGTATGTGAGAGAGAAGACATAGCGGAGTTTCTTCTGAATCAAAATGCAGACACAAATGTGAAAGACAACGAGGGAAAGTCACCCCGTGATCTCTGTGAACTGGATTGGCCTTGCATGCGACATCAGAGAACACATGCTGACTGATTGTTAGTTGCGCGTTTTTCTGATAGGGTTTCCACCAATTCCACGTGGATGTATACGGTTATGTTTTGTACAAACTTTTTAACTTCATCTATAATAGCGCTAATTTATCTTTGGCAATGGCTTTCTTTCTTCTTCTCTCAGGTCCCAAAAATTGCGTGCTAGCGTTGAAATTTGTGGTTTGACTGATACGCACATTCTTTCTTTCTAGTTATTAAAATACATCGTTGTATCTTGAGGGGCTAACAAGTCAGTATACAGTGATGGAAATTGGATGGAATGGAAGGACCAAAAATATTTGCGTGTTGGGCTTGGAGGTTCAATTATGTTGTGAGGAAGGTGTTAAAGATTCCACATTTGTTATTTAGGTTTTGAAACAGATATAGTGAATTGAGGGGATTGACTTGAGAAAGAAAAGAGTAAAACTATGTTGTTTTAGTTTCTTCACATGCAAGGAATTCAAAGAAATTGAAAAATAAAGACAGCCTTTGATGGTTATATGTGTATCCAAAGTATGAATTAGATGGATGCTTGCTGTCCCAACTACCGTTCCTAGTCTTGATTTATAACAAAGTTTTTGTGTGCTGTTCATTCACAGGCGTAGTGCTTCTTCCTCTAGGCCGTATATTGATAGGATTGGAGTAAGATTAAACTTTAGGAATTGTTTTTATTCTGAAATCAAGCTAAATAATTAGGTTTTCTTCAAGTTTTACAGATACAACATCACCATAATACAACAATATCATTAGCAAGCAATGCAATTGGATAGCTTATAATTCCACAAATCCCTGTTTAGTATTTGCAAACTTAAGTGTTAAGCACAAACAATAGACATCCTAGCTTCAACTACCTCCGGAGTAACACTAGGATTAATCTTTTCAACATTACAATGACGTTGTAAAAGATACTCAATAAGTCGTACAACCTATGAGTTTCTTGCAAAAGACAGTTGACAAGCTTATTTTTAATTAGGAATCTTACTACCAGTAAAAGTAGCACAAAATGCCTCCAAGAGCATAGACAGGAACATAAAATGCAAATATCTTCAAAGAAATAACCATGTCCGCGCTATGGTTTCCTTTAATGACATTTGTTACTAGTAGGACTGGACATGCATAATACTTAATAACGTCGAAAAGTCATTCGTTGTAATCTTTGAATCATGTATTCTCCAGTCATTTCAACCATATCTGAAAAATACATGCTTATGGGATAGCGCAAATATTAAACAAAGCCATCAAAAACATATATATGGCCATCACACAAATAATAACCTTAAAAAGTGGTTGTTATGAGAAATCGAGTTAGCAAAACGCTAACTGGTGTTCATTTAATCTCCTACCTTATATATATTTTTAAAATAGTATATCTGATAGTTATAGGTTGCATGATGTTTTAATAGGTATTTTAGTATGTTTTTAATTGTTAATTAATTGATTCAAGCATATTTACTTTTAGAATTGTGTTTGTTGGTTAGATATTTGTAGTTTGAGAGTTATGTGAGTCAGAGTCTGCTATTGAGCTTTAATTTTGTTAATATTTGAGATTAAATATCCAAGAACAGATGAGATTCGAAAGAAGTCTTGAAGAATACCTAGAGCTACGATCATGACAGAACCTTTATGGGGGTGCCACGATCATGGCCTGGTCTACAAAGAGCATTTTAACAAGCCATGATCGTGGCTTGGGGTGTCATGATCGTGGCCTGTGCTACAACAGCAGACACGGATCAAATTCTAAAACTTAACTTTTCAAGGACATTTTGGACTTTTGGGGCTTAAGTAAAACCTAACTTTTACCCTATTCGTCTTAGTTCCCAGTTCGTCTTAGTGTCCACTTCGTCTTAGTTTTTTCTTTGTCTTATATTTGTCTGTGTACTTAGTATTACTTTTGCCTCCAGCTTATTTTTGTCTCCGCGGTGCGTGTGATTTTTGCTTATATTATCAGTTTTCTATCGTCTCACTTTGCCTTGCCCTCCCGTCTCACTTTTGTGTTGTCTCATTTTCATGCTGCTGCTTCGTCTTACTTTTGTTCATACTAACATGTATTTTTATTATTATTAACACTTGAAAATTTTGTAAGACAAAAATTAATTTTTTCCCCTGCTAAAGCTATCTTTATACTATTATTTGACTTATTGAAAAACTTTCTTTTCCTATCAACTATTGAAATACTATATTATGAAGTTTTTCAATTTATTCTCTAAGTGCTTATATCAAACAGTAAGAGTGTAATGAATGATGTGACAACTTATAGGGTAATAAAGTAACATTGAATCTTAATTCACTTGCATATGTTAGCCAAAAAACCCATATCACTAATTTCATGAGCTAATGACTCTTCGTAACCTAATATATTATGTTAAAAATTTAATCGATTTTGTTTCATCTAAGCCATCGATACATTCACATAATTCACAAAATGGAATCTAAACATTGTCTCACTTTTGCCACTACATATTGTCTCACTTTTGTCTGCCCGCTTTGTTTTAGTTTTACTTGGGCTTCGTCTTACTTTCACTTCTTCAGTTTCAATATAGAGGGGTTAGCGGACCATTTACTAGGGAAGCAATTTCGATGTGACTTATTAGCAACTTTTGAATAATCAAGACCAAAATAAATCATTGCGCTGCATTAAATGAGGGGCAGAATTCCAAGATGATAGAGTTAAATAGAAGTTATTTTGCTAGAGAAACGTAAATTTTTTTTACATGTCTAGAGAAGAGGAAGACAGGTGGATCTGTATGGTATATAATCTGTAAAGTAAAGATATGAATTGAGACGGCGAGAAGAAATATCGAACCATCGAAAATTTCACTTCTCTCGAATTCGTTTACTGCAAGAAGGATTACATAATTTATAAATGAAATTTAATGGGGCTTAGAAATGACATCAAAGGGATGGCGGTTCTTTTCCAAGTGGTTTCTTCGGATAAGGATCACTCAATTCATTTTAAATTGATGTTTGCAAAAGTAAGACGAAGTAGAGAATCAAAAATGAGACGAAGCACGAAGAGAACGCTGAACTCAATTACTACCTGTAAGATTGTTGCATCGACCAACCTGTAACTCTTTAGGGAAAATTCCACTTACACCATTGTTAAAGACTCCGATTTGATCATCTCAACTGAACCAACATTCTTCATAGTAAAGGATATGTTGGTTGAGTTGAGATGATCAAATCGCAGTCTTTGGTAATAGTGTAAGTGGAATTTTCCCTGAAGGCTTATTCGTCAGTCCAATCAACAATCTTACAGGTAGCAATCAAGTTCAGCATTGACTCGGCGTTTCGTCTGATTTTTCTCTTCATGCTTCGTCTAGAATTGAGTGATCCTTATCCCAAAAAACCACTCAGAAATGAACTTCCATAAGGAACTGTATGCTGAGCAATTGGAGGAGTTCATGAGCATCTTTGGTGGATTCGATGTGGTAGTTGGAGGGAGTCGATGGAACAATCTTAGAGGTAGTAATCGAGTTCAGCTTGATAGATTTCTATTGAATGAGTTCGCATTGATTTGTAATTAAAATTGTAAGTATGGCTACCATGTAATTTGCAAAATGCGAAAGTTTTTCCGTGTCATGTTTTTATTAATAATTATCATGTTTCTTTAATGATAATAGAAACAAGATTGATACTGATCTGGAAAATGTTGAGTTATGATCTTTATAAGTGGCGATGTTCTAGAAGGAAACTAAGACAATAAAAGTAAAACGAAGTTTTAAGACGATAGAAGTCATCCGAAGTTTTCAGACGATAGACGTAAGACAAAGTTTTAAGACGATTAAAAGTTTCACTATAACAGTAAGGCGAAGTTTCAAGACGATAGAAGTGATCCAAATTTTTCAGACGATAGAAGTAAGACAAAGTTTTAAGACGATAAAAAGTTTCACTGTAACAGTTTCTTCTGTAACCAACTAAAGATAATAAGTAATCTGACGTGGCATACCGTCTGACTTTCATCTGCTTCTGTCTCCTTTTTGTTTCCGCGCTTCCGTCTGATTCTTGTGTTAGTGGTATCGTCTACTTTTTGTGTTTTCGCGTTTCCGTCTGCTTTTTGTGTTTCCACGCTTCGTCTGCTTTTTCTTCCGTCTGATTTTTATCTTTGCTCCTTCGGTCTGTTTCTTTTGTTCTGCTTCCATCTTACTTTCTCCTTTTCATTATCATTTGTTGTCCATCAAAATTATCTACGTAAAGTCATTTTGACTTAACAATCTCCTCCTTTTTGATGATAACAAATAATCAAATAAGTTAAAAAAAGTTCAGATTCTTTTCTATTTTGCTTCAGTCTACTTTTCATATCTTGCTTCATTATTATTATTTGTTCTTCATGAAAATCCTTTATGTAAATTCATTCTGACTTAACAATCTCCCCTTTTTTGATGATAACAAATAATCATATTAGTAAGGTAGACAAAAATATGCACAGATGAGAAAATAGAACTTAAGAACTTCTCCTTATATTCTTCTCACTCTTCGTCCCCCTATCTCTGTTTTTTGACCTATTTGCTCTAAATAAAATATGAATTGATTACGACCGAGGATGCTTCAAAAATTCAGTCAATACATCCTTCAATTCCTTGATTTCCTTTCTAAGTGACTTCATATCATCTTGTAGTTGAACAATTTGCTTCTGTAGGTCACTTGATGAAGTTGGTCGATCATCTTCCTTCTGTTCTTCTTCTTCTACACCAATTATGGTGATATATGCGTCTGAAGATGGAACACATGCTTCAATGATCTCAAGGGCAGGACATTGTACAGATAGATTTGGGTCTGGAATATCAAGATCATCAGGGACTGATAGTCGTGGAACTTGTCTGATAAGAAAAGGTATAATGTCTACAATTGAAGATATGTTAGACAATGGCCTAATGCACATAATCACCTTCACAAGGGACTCAGTTATGCAAGTAATATCTCCAATCTTTATAGTTCTGTGCTTCCCTTTAATAAGTTTTCCCCCACTGGACAAGGTTCGTTGATCATAGAAAACTGCTACTACTCCCTGGTTCTTGTGAGATGTGATGGGAAATGAAGGTTCCTGTCATCTTCTTTACTGCATAGCATGCTTCATCTATGGGTCGCACTTCATCTGCAATTTGTTCTGCTGACAGATCATCTATTACCCCTTCTGGGTATAGTTTCATCTTCCCCTTATCAGTATTGCGTAAAATGTGAAACCTCGGTTTAAAGTCAGGCACAACCTTTATCACAGTTCTCTCTGTGATTGGTAAAATATTGTGCGGTTGTTTTGTCATTTGTGCAGGATATGTTTTTGTTCCTTCGTGTCTCAAAAACCCATAGAAGTTCTTCTCTTCTTCATTCAACAGATGCATTGTACTACTATTTACCAAGATTGGTTCAAATTATACCTTGACTCGCCTTTTTGGGGTTTCTCTGATGATTAGAGAGCTGCTACTCCTCAAAGGTTCAACTTCTTCAATAATTTTGATTTTCAAATTGTCTTTTTTGAGTGGTTGAGAAAGATTTACCTTTGCTCGACTTTGTTCAACTGTACTTTTCTTCTTTCGAACAACAGAAGGAGTCCTCCTCTTCTGACTTCTTTTCTCCTTCTTTTTCTTTCCAATCAGTCCAGGACTCTGTTCTTGAGGTTGAATTTTCTTCTTCTCAATTTCAAACCTCTTTTAAGTCTCGCCTTATGAGATTCCAGCCTCTGCTGCTTGCGTCCCATAGTCTCCACCCTGACTCAAGTCTTTTCTTTTCTTTTCTCCTTATTAACGCACGGATCGTGCTCTAGGCGACCTTTTTGCCTGCTTGGATTTCTCCCAAATGAGTGCTTCCCCCTTTCTCTTCAACGTTGTTTGGGTCTCTGTCTTTGGTATCTGGCTAGAATCTGTTTCTTCTGTTTCCATATTCTTCAAGCACATTCTGTTAATACTTGAAGCATTGATTTTGCTTTTAATAGGTATCTTCATCATGTTCCCTATTTCCAGACGAACTCCAGAATCTCTGAAGATTCTTGTCAGCATCATCCCATATGCAAAGCCGGTCCAGTCTTTCTTCGACTTTATGATATAATGCAAGATAAGATATGGGAGATCTATGGACTGGCGATTAAGTAAATGATATAAACATTGCTCATCTAACGTCATTACCAGATTTCTCGATCCTGTTCTTTGCAGAACACAATGACAAAGAAGTAAGTGTAGAACCCTACCTTTCGACACAAGATTTGATGCCTTCTTCTCCTTTGGGTTATTACTTCCATATAATTGCTGGTTAGTCTGAATCTCATCCACCTTAACTTGAGTCATCCATTTAGCCTTATGAGCAACCTTTACTCCTCCACAGGCACATTCAGTAGCCTTCTCGATTGCTTCCAGCGTGACGATGATTGACAATCCATCCACAGCTGACACTAGAGTATCTTCAATTGTCTCAATGTTCTTCCAGAAATCGTATACCTCATTTGTGTAGACTGCCTCATTTATCTCAAATAACTTCTTCCATCCAGCTGCTACAATCTCTGGTTCTATATCCAACTGGTTCTTCTTCAAGGACTCGAAATCAACCAGTCTTCCAGTAGTCATCGATTCCTGGATTTCTTTCTGTGGTTAAGAAATAACTGAATGCACAAACGTTTATCTCAAAGAGGTGAAGTTAATTTCTAAAGTTGAGAGTGAGAGCAAGGAAAGGTTTGATATCCAAACAAAGTAATGAAAAGTTTTTGTTGAGACTTCTTCAAAAGTCGATGTCAGGGAATGTGAAGAGAATTCTAGAGTAGGTGGTATTCTCAAGGCTTTGAGAGACTTTCCCTCCAAAACTTTCTTATGATAGAAATTAGCAGCTGTGACTACCGTTACTGTTATCGTTAAGTGTTACGAGCTTCGTGTTATTTTTCCTTCTCTGCTTTGTCTTATTTTTGTGTTTGCACTTCGTCTTACTTTTATCTCCAGGCTTCGTTTTATTTTTCCTTCTCCGCTTCGTCTTACTTTTGTCTTTTCGCTTCGTCTTACTTTTGTCTCTGCTCTTCGTCTTAGTTTGACTTCTGATCCGTCTTAGTTTGACTTCTCTTTCCCTACTTTGTCTCATTTTCTTCAGCCGTCTTTTCTTTTCTTTTTCCCTTGTTGACGTACGGTTCGTGCTTTAGAAGACCTTTTTGCCTGCTTGGATTTATCCCAAAGGAGTGTTTCCCCCTTTCTCTTCAACGTCGTTTGGGTCTCCGTCTTTGGTACCTAGCTAGAATCTGTTTCTGCATTTTCTAGATTCTTCAAGCACATTCTGTTAATAGTTGAAGCATTGATGCTGCTTTTAATAGGTATCTTCATCCTATTCCCTATTTGTAGGCGAACTCCAGAATCTCTGAAGATTCTTGTCAGCATCATCCCATATGCTAAGCTGGTCCAATTTTTCTTCGACTTTATGATATAATGGAAGATAAGATATGGGAGATCTATGGACTGGCGATTGAGTAGATGATATAAACACTGCTCATCTAACGTCATTACCAGATTTCTCGATCCTATTCTTTGCAGAACACAATGACAGAGAAATGAGTGTAGAACCCTAGCCTTCGGCACAAGATTTGAGGCCTTCTTCTCTTTTGGGTTATTACTTCCATATAATTACCGGTTAATCTGAATCTCATCCACCTTAACTTGAGTCATCCATTTAGCCTTGTGAGCAAGCTTTACTCCTACACAAGCACATTTAGTAGCCTTCTCGATTGCCTCCATCATCACGATGATTGACAATCCATCCACAACTGACACTAGAGTATTTTCAACTGTCTCAACATTCTTCCAAAAATTGGATACCTCGTTCATGTAGACTGCCTCATTTATCTGAAAGAACTTCTTCCATCCGGCTGCTACAATCTCTGGCTCTATATCTAACTAGTTCTTCTTCAAGGACTCGAAATCAACCAGTCTTCCATTAGTCATCGATTGCTCCATTTGTTTTTGTGGTTAACAAATAACTAAATGCGCAAACGTTTTTCTCAAAGAGGTGAAGTTAATTTCTAAAGTTGAGAGTGAGAGCAAGGAAAGGTTTGATATCTAAACAGAGTAATGAAAATTTTTTGTTGAGAGTTCTTCAAAAGTTGATGTTAGGGAATGTGAAGAGAGTTCGAGAGTAGGTGGTATTCTCAAGGCTTTGAGAGACTTTCCCCCTAAAACTTTCTTATGATAGAAATTACCAGCAGTGACTACCGTTAGTGTTACCATTAACTCTTATGACCCTTCATCTTATTTTTCCTTCTCCACTTCGTCTTATTTTTGTGCTTACACTTCATCTTACTTTTGTCTCCGCGCTTCGTTGTATTTTTCCTTCTCCGCTTCGTCTTACTTTTGTCTCTACACTTCGTCTTACTTTTGTCTCCGCACTTCATCTTAGTTTGACTTCTGCTTCGTCTTATTTTGACTTCTCTTTCCCTGCTTCCTCTCATTTTCTTCAGCCTTACTGAAATGGTTCATCACTTTCTAATTTTATTATTATATGATTTTTATCAAGATTATTGATCATGAGCTCATTTTGACTTAACATTAATTAGTACATATCGGTAATATTTAGATATTCATAATCAAAATTTTACAGTTAACATTTTTCTTATTATCATTATCTTTATTATTCTGACTAATTTAATTATATAAAATTTAATTTCTTGTTGTTGTAATTTCCTACCCTTATTAATATTATTATTATTATTATTATTGCTATTATTAATGTTCTGCATGAGTATATGTAATTATTATTGATCATTCAGGATAACCATGTTAAGGTTTCGTTTGATTTCTCTGAATCTTTCTTCACTTAATAACTTAGTCAAGATGTCTACTTATTGATAGTTTGTCTGAACAAACTGTAGACTTCCAATCTTCCTGAGACTTGTAACTGGTACTTGATCCGCAACGTCTCTAAGCTGCAACTTGCCGCTCACATATACTCGGTGGCACGACTAGCATGGTAGTATCCTATTAACCTGAAATCTTTACCTTTCTCTTATATTAAGCAAAGATAAGTAGAACTTGATATATTTTTGTCTTTCCAGTTGATCTTACGTTTGTCTCGGTGTTTCCTCTTATTTTTGCTTCCCCGCTTCGTCTTACTTTTGTCTTTGCACTTCGTCTTACTTTTCTTTACCCTTACTAAAAAAATGTTCTGCATGATTATATGTAGTTATTATTCTAATATTAAATTATTCTAATGTTTTATAATTTCGAATTAATGTATTGCTTGAGTTCATATGATATAAAAAATATGTTATAGGATTTGGTACTGTTTCTTGTCTGCTCCATATACATCTATTCATCGATGATAGATTTCTCGAGACCACCAAAATATCTTACCTATCACGTTATATTTAATGAACTCAACCAATGATATATGTGTTTTTTACTTCGAAGGAAAGACACGGACACCCTCAAAATCTATGAACCAGACATCGGTTTATAATTATTATAATATAAAAAATTGGATATAAGATTCCGTACCATGTTTACTGCTTAAATTAACTTCTACAACTTAACACTCGCAGCATAAAAAACCTAAAAAATGATACAACTTCTTCATTGCCGTTTCTAATCATTATACAGTTGCTACTTCTTACAAGTTGAGCTTCTATAATGATTTTCACTTTTGTACGCATTAAGAAATTACTATGATTGCTTGTCTTTTTTGACGCCCCTATTTAATGCAGCAGTCATCATTTAATGCAACCAAGATTAATCTTGAAAACCCAATATTTACGTGTCTTTCTCTTCTCTCCACATTTAGAAAGTACTATGATTGCTTACCTTTTTGTGCACGCTTATTTAATGTAACAGTCATCGTTTAATACAACGCAAAACCCAATATTTACGTGTCTTCCTCTTCTTTGCACATTTAGAAATTACTATGATTGCTTGTCTTTTTTTGCACCCCCCGTAGCAGCCATCATTTAATACAAGCCAAATGACGCTATGGCCATTTCTTGGTGATTAAAATAACTTACATCGAAATTAGTCCTCCCACACCCTCCATTGATTCCTTTATATTTTAACCTTTGACCTTATCTCTTGTGACTTAACACTCAAATCATATCTACCGTAACCGCTGAAACAATCTCTCCCCAAACTTTACTTCTCTCAACTGCCCTCTTCTTTTACCTTTTTGTTGTTTAACTTGAATAGACCAAATTCTCCATTCCAGAAAGAAAAAAACTCTCAAAGTTGCATTTTCTATTTCAAGAAACAAAGAACAACCGTTCATATTAGTGAGGCATTCTTTTGTCCATCACTTTTTTCTTTCAATTTTTTAAATTTATCATTTCAATAAAATGGTTTCTTTATCTTCTGCTTATTACATTTTTGCCAATTTTGTTTACTATGGCTTAATTTCCTCTCTTCAGCGCTTCACTTGAACTACACAAGCAATAA
Source organism: Erythroxylum gracilipes (assembly GCA_026413385.1). NCBI lineage: Eukaryota > Viridiplantae > Streptophyta > Magnoliopsida > Malpighiales > Erythroxylaceae > Erythroxylum > Erythroxylum gracilipes. Next base: position 4,288,908 of record JANZLC010000007.1, on the reverse strand, counting down.
ATACAACCAATAAATACAATTATTCAAACTCTAATAAAAAACTATCAAATTTAAACGTTATTCAATGATTACTTTTTTAATTGGTACAATAATCCACTTCATTTTAATTTTTTAAAATATCATTTCCCTTTTTGATTAATTTTTTTTCCTTATCCTATTATTTTGATTGCATTTATACTCCATTTTTTGAAGGTCCGCTGCTTATTCTCTGCTGCATTCTTCGACTACTAAGGTATGTACAGTTATCTTAAATAAACATATTGTATAATATTCTGGTTTAGTTATTTAAATGCTTAATAATTATGTTTGTTTGACATAT
>JANZLC010000007.1:4243737-4259525 GCA_026413385.1 Erythroxylum gracilipes | reverse complement strand
TTACATTATTATGCATATAGTCCTAGTTCTTTCCCAATTCAAGAACATCAAATTAACATCTTTCTTTAGCATAAATCCAACTTCATTATACTTCAAATCCAGACCTAATTCATCCATAAATCAATCTATATCCTATAGTTTTCATTCACCAAACACAAACATAAAACATCTAAGTTTATTCCACACATATCCAGCACACTTCATCATCAACATCATATGGAATTCATCCTAATTCATCATCATCAATTCATTATCATAACATGCTATAAACACTAATCATTTACTTACATGTTTAACTCCAATTCTAGCTTAAAATTTCAAGACAATCTAGTACTCCAAGTAAGCAGAAACATCACACATTCAAGGAAAAACTTTTATGGATTTTGGCTAGGTTTAGTAAGGCAACTTCAAGCTGATCTTTTAATTAACTTTATGAGGCTAAAATATGGATTATTTGTGTAACAATTAGGCATAACCATAAGCAAGTTCAAGGATGTGAAAGAAAAGAGTTTTGGTGGTGTGAGTGAGAGAAGAAAGTACAAGAATGAGCTAAACCAGATTTGCTCCTGCTGAATGTTACACCTAAGGTGTTAGGTGTTATCTAATGGAATGGCCATATGTCTAAAGGCATGTTCAACATGTATCAAGTATATATGCTGCCATATGTCACCAATTAATCAGTTCGTATGTCTCATTATAATTAGTCACATGTGACACAATAATTGATCTATTTGTCACTCATTTGATTATGCCAAATGTCACTCAATTATAAGCTTAATCACCCCAATTTTTCATGTATCAATTTATCTTACCACTTGACATTTTTCCTAGTCCAAACGTACATTTAATCCATCAATTTCCCAATCCATAACATTAACTCCAATTTACTAATTGAAATCCAATCATACCAAAATTCAAGATGTATTAATTCATAATTCACATCATGATCACTTAACATTTTTCATACCCTGGAATAAGTCAATTGAGTGCATATGCTATCTTTGTAATATATTCTAATATCAATTCGTGTATGCATGCTAATGTTATGCATGTATATGTAATATCATGTTTTCCGAAAAACAGGATATTACAATTCTCTTCCTTAATAAATTTTGTCTTCGAAATTCTTACTTATTGATTAAAAGTGGTAGGGATATTGCTTTTTTCATATTCTTTTTAGTTTCCCAAGTGGCTTCATCACTCAAATGATTCTTCCAAAGGACTTTCACTAATAGAATCACTCAGTTCCTCAGTTGTTTATTCTAATAGCCAATTATCTTTTTCAATTCTTCAACATAAATCAAATTACTTGTAATTTCTCTTCCTGAATTGGTAACATATGAGTAGGATCAGATCGATATTTCCTAAGCATACTGACATGGAACACACAGTGAATATGAGACATCCCATCCGATAAGGCTAACTTATAAGCCAATGATCCAACTCTCTCAATGATCTGATATAGACTAATGTATCTAGGGCTGAGCTTACCCTTTTTACCAAACCCCTGCACTCTTCGCCAAGGTGATACTCTCAGAAATACTTTATCTTCAACTTGATATTCATGTCCCTCCTGTTTTGATCCGTATAACTCTTTTGTCTATCTTGTGCCACGTTAATTCTACTTTGGATCAATTTCACTTCATCCACAGTATCTTGAATCAATTTTGAGCCTTCAACAATTCTTAGACCCTCTTCATCCCAATATAAAGGTGATCGACACTTCCTACCATATAATGTTGGACCCCGATCTTTTTGTGGAAATTAGAAATATTAGAATGAAATTTAAATGAGTGTTTTCGGATATGAATTGTGTTATAGATGTTGTTGTGCCTTAAGGAAATTGATGAGAAAAGAATTGATTAGTTTTGATGGCTTTGATACCATAACTATTGAGACCCAATCTCAGAATCGAACCCTAACCAGAAACATAAGGCGAAACATATAGAATTAAACGAAATGAATCGAAAAATCAGATAAACAAAGGTGAAAAACAAAATCGAAAGCGGAAATCGAAGGAATGAATTTCAAAGAGAAACTAAAACAAAGCCGAAGAAAAGAGAAGACGAAGCAATCAAATAGTTCAAAAGAACCAAAACTAATGTCCGACATCCAGTAACAAAAAGTTTAGAAAAACGTCACGTTGGCAACCCTAAGATTAAAACCATCCGAAAACTGGTATAATTTTTTTTCTTTATTCAATCTTATTCAAATTCCCTTTTTGAAATTCATCCATTTTAATCTCAAATTCCTTTGCCAAAATTTTTCCATAACCTCAAATTTACTTGATTTCTCGAAATCAAGTATTTCTTAATCTCATATTCAATTCTAAAGGTTCTGATACACTCATAAAAATCTCAAAATACATCTATTTACTAAAACTTATTTGCCCGCTAACAAAAATCGAGTAGCATAACGACTGTATTTATAACAACCCAAAATCTGCAAATAGCAAAATACACTTCTAAAATCCCAAAACCATCCGTACACACTTCATCAGATCTCCTGTCCGGAATCCAAATACAAACAAATGCAATTCTAAACGTAGCACTTCAATAATCCTCAATCACTAGTATCATCAATTCCAAACATAATTTAATTCCAATCGATCAACACAATCCAACAATATTCATAGGCAATTTATAAAAACCTCTAATGCTCTTTTCTATTCTAAAATCACATCCATATCTCAAAACATAAACAAAACCCATTCATATCCGATCACATTCATATTTCAAATTAATATAAAAATTTATAATCAATCCAAATACAACCCAATCATCTTCATATTTCATAACCAATTCACAATCATATTCGATTTATAACAATGCATAACCAAAGTATGCGATACTTTGGATAATTATAACAAAATCATTCATAAATAATAAATGAACAAATGTATCAAGCTTTATAAGTAACAAATCCTTCAAGCATAAAGAATTTCGAAAATTTTTACCAATTTATCAAAGTCACTTGAAACAATAAATCTAACCTTTGTGACAATTTTTCATAATTTCTCTATTCAATCATAAAATGGATGAATTTCAAAAAGGGAATTTGAATAAGATTGAATAAAGAAAAAAATTATACGGATTTTCGGAAGGTTTTAGTCTTAGGGTTGCCAACGCGACGTTTTTCTAAACTTTTCGTTACCAGATGTTGGACATTAGTTTCGGTTCTTTTGAACCGTGTGATTGCTTCGTCTTCGCTTTGCTTCGGATTCATTTTAGTTTCATTTCGAAATTTGTTCCTTCGATTTCCAGTTTCGATTTTGTTTTCCGCCTTTGTTTATATGATTTTTCGATTAGTTTCGTTTAATTCTATACGTTTTGCCTTATGTTTTCAGTTAGGGTCCAGTTCCGAGATCTGGTCTCAACAGTTATGGTATCAAAGCCATCAAAACTAATCAATTCTTTTCTCATCAATTTCCTTAAGGCACAATAACATCTATAACACAATTCATATCCGAAAATACTTATTTAAATTTCATTCTAATATTTCTAATTTCCACAAAAAGATCAGGGTCCAACATATAATGCCTCATATGGTGACATACTAATGCTACTGTGATACTGATTGTTATAAGCAAATTTAATCAGAGCCACATACTGATCCCATGCACCTTAAAACTCTAATACACAAGCCCTTAACATATCCTTAACAATTTTAATCATTTTCTCACTCTGTGTATCTATATGTGGATGAAATGCAGTACTGAAGTTCAACTTCGTACCTAATGTTGTCTGTAGACTACCCCAAAATCTTGAGGTAAGTCTAGGATCCTTGTCGGATACAATGGAAACTGGAACTCCATGTAACCTCATTACTTGATGGAGGTCCATCAAGCCAAGCATTAGCAGATGTTATTAATATAGGCTTCAATTCCAACAAGTAGTGATGAAGAAGGCATGGTCAAAGAAGAAGAACTTGAAGCAGAGCCCAATCTTATTTTGAAGCTGCAAATCTTGTTGAAGCTCTTTGGAGTTTTCCAGGCCTTGATTTATGGAGCCCGAAACCAACCATTTGAAGGAGTTATTTCGGAAAAAAAAGGGAGTCTTTGCTGTACACTTTGACATGGTTTTGCAGCCCAAAAGGGATCTCAAGCCCAGCCAAAGTGATGAGAAGAATAAGAGTCTTTAATTGCTCATTTACTTTCCTTTTATGCATTGATCTATTTCCTTTAAGAGACCTTTTATTTGCAGCCTTTATGATAGTAGTTATAAAGGTTTTATTTCCTTATTTTTGATATTTAATGGTAGTATTATGGGCTGATGAGAAACCAAATTTGTGGTTATCCATCAAGACCTTTAGTTTGCCTTACATTTCCTTATATATGCATTTGTAATCTCTTTAACATGGATGATTATGCATCAAAAATTAAGAGAGAATTTTCTTTTGCAATTTATTATCTTTCTTTGGGTTTTGTTAGTTTCCAAAAACTATTGTGTTTTTATTGTTTCTCCAAAAAAACAATCGTTGGGTTTGTTTGTTTTCCGAAAACATTCCACTTTGTTCATTGTTCTGTTTGGTTTGATCGCTAGAGTTCTGCCTGACTAGTTGTATGAGAAAATTCATAACTTTTTACGTGATTGTCCAATTTAGTTGATTCTAAAGCCATAGCGTTGGTCACGTCTAAAACTAGAAATCTTCAGAAGGGTTTTCTACCCAGTTCTAACTGCAATCATGTCAAAATTTCCAGTTTTCCCAACCATTGCCTATCAACCGCCAAGCTGGACATGTATTCAGAAAAACCAACCTAACTCGACAATTCCTTATCCATTTAACCTGATTCTTGATTCTAAATTATAGTTCACAAAACTTTCTACAACTTCTCTTCTTTACTGGAAACCAAATTCTCAACCGTTTGTCTAAAAATTGACCCTAAATCCGACTGGTTGTTAGTATCTGTGAGAACTCAAAAAATTCTCAAATTTCACCAATCATCTCTGGACACCAGCACCACCAACTCCGGCCACCATCAGACTCCACACGCCATCACTACCTTATTCACATATCTTCGAGCTAATTAATCTAGTGAGTTATTCTCTTTCACTAGCAACAAGTGAGCCGACTTGGTCAATCTTTCAACAATGACCCAAATGGCGTTATGTTACCTCGGAGTCCTCGACAAACCCATAATAAAATCCATTGTGATTCTATCCCATTTTCACTCCGAAATAGGCAAGGACTATAACATACCAACTGGAGCCTGATGCTCAGCTTTTATCTGTTGATAAGTCAAACACTTAGCCACATATTCAGCCATTTGCTTTTTCATCCCTGGCCACCAAAAATGTTGTTTCAACGTGTTATACATCTTGATCGTACCAGGAAGCATAGCATAGGCTGCTACATGTGCTTCCTCTAGAATCTCTTTCCTCAAATCATCAACATCAGGCACATATAATCTTTGCTTTAACCACAATGTATCATCTCTCAATTCAAATTTAGAATCCAATTTCACTTTCAACTTCTCAATTAACTTCGCCAATTCTGGATCTCTGTTCTAAGCCTTTCAGATTCTTTCATGCAATACAAGTCGCATCTTCAATATAGCTATCAATGATGCATTATGACCCAAATTCAATTCAACATTTAGTGCTTTCAATTGAACTAGGCTCGGTAACCTCAAGAACTGTACTTAAGCCACACTACTATTGGACTTCTTGCTTAATGCATCAGCTACCACATTAGCTTTGCTAGGATGATACTCAATTGTAAAATCATAATCTTTCAACAATTCTATTCATCTCCTTTGTCTCATATTTAACTCCTTCTAACTCAAAAAATATTTTAAACTTTTATTATCAGTAAATACCTGAAAAGTTTCACCATATAAGTAGTGCTCCAAATCTTTAAAGCAAATACTATAGCAGTAAGTTCTAAATCATGTACAGGGTAATTAAACTCGTGAGACCTCGACTGTCTCGATGCATATGCTATTACCCTGCCATACTGCATCAGTACACATCCTAAACCTAATGTGAAGCATCACTGTACACAACATATCCTCCAGATCCAAATGGAATAACTGATACTGGTGTTGTAGTTAACCGATGCTTTAGCTCTCTAAACTCCTCTAATAATCACCATTCTGTCTAAAAGTCACATTCTTCCTTAGAAGTTTTGTCAAAGGGGCTGAGATCAGTGAAAACCCTTTGACAAACCTTTTGTAATAACCAGCTAATCCAAAGAAACTACAAATCTCAGTCACATTTTTTGGAACTTCCCACTTCAAAACTACTTCTATTTTCTTCGGGTCTACTTGTATGCCTTGTCCAAACATAATACGACCCAAGAATCTTACTTGATCAAGCTAAAATTCACTCTTACTGAACTTCGCATACAACTATTTCTCCCTCATTATCTGTAGAACCAATCTTAGATGTTCAAAATGATCTTCTCTACACTTCGAATACACCAAAATGTCATTAATAAACACATTCATAAAATGATATAAATAAGGTGAAATACCTTATTCATCAAGGCCATAAAAATTGTTGGGGCATTAGTCAACCCGAACGGCATCACCAAAAACTCGAAGTGCCCATATCTCATTCTAAATGCACTCTTCAGTATATCAACCTCTGCTATCTTCAACTGATAGTACCCTGGCCTCTGTCTAACTTTGTAAACACCTAAGCTCCCCGTAATTAATCAAGCAAGTAATCTATCCTCGATAGAGGATACTTATTGTTCAATGCCACTTGATTCAATTGCCTGTAATCAATACATGCCTCAATGTCCCATCCTTCTTCTTCAGAAAAAACATTGGTGCTTCCCAAGATGACACACTGGGTCTAATAAAACCTTATCCAACAACTCTTGCAACTGGGCTTTGAGCTCCTTCAGTTCCACAGGTGCCATCCAATATGAAGGAATCGATACAAGAGTGGTCCTTGGAACAAGATCAATTGTGAACTTTGTTTCTCTTTCTAGGGGGTAACCCCGGTAACTCATTGGGAAACACATCAAAAAAATCCCCAACAACCTAAATTTCTTAAACTGTCTGCCCAATTTAGGTGTGAGTCACATAGGCTAAATAAGCCTCATATCCACTTCAGATCAAGTTCAAAGCATTCATCGAAGAAATGAACCTGGCTGGCATTACTTGACTATACCTAGAAACACTGCTCTTGGCTGACTAGGGGATTTAATGATCACCTCCTTAGTATAACAGTTAATCAAGACCTTTTGAGTAGTGATCCAATCCATGCCTAGAATTATATCTATCTCCTTCAACTTTAGTATTATTAGGTCAGCCACTAACTCCGCCAGATTGATTCGTATGATATGCTCCTTACATATCTCCATAATTATTGTAGTACTACCTACCAGACTACTCACTGTAGTGAATCGCACGTTAATATAATATACAGTAATGATAGATAGATGCACAAGAAGGGGGGTTGAATTGTGGTAAACTTTTTCTTTAAACCCCTTTTCGTAAAAATCTTTTGTTTAAAACAAATTTGTTTATTTCAAAAGAACTATCGTAAATTACGTTTGTAAAAGATTTTCTTAAACTTGCGTATAATAGTATTATCGAAAATCACGTTTAAGAGAGAGAGAAAGTTTGAGAGTTTTGACACAGTAATTTTTATACTAGTTCACCCCAAACCGTGGGCTACGTCCAATCCTCAGATGACTTTCTGAGTTTTCACTATCTCTCAAAACTTTACAAGTATTCTTTTTCTCTGAGCCTCTTCAGGTCTCTTTACAGTCAGTATTCTTTCACGCTTAGCCTCTTCAGGCTATCTGTATCACTTTCAAACTAAAAGGTGTTTCGAGCTTGTTACAGAAAACAATATTGCTCTAGCTTTTTGCACAGTAATCACTTGTTTCACTTTTCTAACTTGTCTCGCATCTTGTAACTTCTGCAGTCTTCATCTTCGACTTATATTTATAGCCTTCGTCGTCAACTGCTTCTTGATAACTGCTTCTTGATTCTTTAAAGAAACGATTATTCAGTTGAGTTCTGTAACTAACTCGAACTTATGCTTCCGTCTTGTTTCTTCTTTAGCTTCCGTCTGTTTTTTTTACTTCTATCTGCTTTTGCTTCCGTATGCTTTTTGCTTCTGTCTGCTTTTGCTTCCGTCTGCTTTTCAAATAGCTTTCATTTGTTTTTCATTCGTCTACTTTTTTACTTGGCTTCCGTCTGCTTTTCGTTCATCTACTTTTTTACTTCACTTCCGTCTGCTTTTTGTTCATCATCAAAATTATTAATCGTAAAGTCATTTGGACTTAACAAAATAAAGCAACACAAAAATCACAATGGAAATTAACCAAGAAGAATTACCAAATTATAAAAGGGGATTTTCCCTATCATCACTGCTTATCTAGTCAATTATGTGTTATTGTGGAGTCGGTTCTAGAAAAAATTGAAATGGAGCAACACAAAAATCATAACGGAAATTAACCAAGAAGAGTTACCAAATTATAAGAGAGGGGATTTTCCCTATCATCAATGCTAATCTAGTCAATTATGTGTTATTGTGGTGTCAGTTCTAGACTATCGTAAGGTGGATTACTCTCTCTCTCATTATAATCATTGAACCCTAAATCATAAACCCTAATTGAATTATGGAATTTTCAACCTCTTAATTAATAAAAGCCATAACTTTAATTAGATCTTACGCCTCTAATAAACTACCAAGTCTCACGGGATCTCTCTCTTCACAAGAACCGATATGATTAATCACGTGGTCTATTGGATCACTTAACTCTCATTAATCCAACCCAATCATTTTTATTCAGTTTACCCTCTCAGTTTATTACTGAAATATGCAAGTCAGCAACTAATCACAACACCCAATCAAAATAACATAAAAACGACTATATTATCATTAAATCAAGGTAAAATCTCGAAGGAAAAGTTAGAACATCATCAACAATCCAAGATCTATCTAAATACAATCCATCATCATCCCATGCATTAAATAAATGGAAATAAAGATAGAAAGGAGAAAGAATTTGGATCAGATAACCCGGGAAGGCAACAGCATTGGAAGACTCGCTTCCTCTCTCCTCTTCTTCGTCTTCTTTATCTTCTTCTTCTCTCCCTCGAAGCTTCCCCAAAATGGTAGAAGTGGAGGCTCCCTTTTCAAGTCTCCTTTTTCTTTCTTTTTACAGTCTTTTCTAATTAGGGCAACTCTAGGGCTTTTCCTGTGCACAAAAGGTTCCAAATGTCCTCGAAAAATAAAGTTTGAAAAGTCAGGGTTGTCATGCAGGCCATGATCATGGCCCCCTGTTTGGCCTTCTGTCACGATCGTGACTAGCAGGCCACAATCGTGGCCTTTCCTCCTTACTTCTGTCACGATCGCGGCATACTGGCCATGATTGTGGCCCTTTGTTTTGGTTTGAGCCTCCTCCAAAACTCCTCCATTTTTTGATATTAGCCCGAAAATACTAGCAAACTCATCAAGGCACCTCAAATACTCAACATTGAAGCTCAAAAGCATGCTCTAACCCATAAAACACAAATATTTAACTAACTAACACAATTCTAACCTAAACATGCACTAAACAATCAAATTAACAACTAAACACACACCAAACTACCCGCTAAAACATGATGCAATATACAACTATCAACATCCCTACGTTTAAACTTTTTCTTGTCCTCAAGAAAAAACAAAACAAGCAAATCAAAACAAACTAATGCACAACGTACACACAAATGCACTAATGAAATAATGGCATCAAACTTTATGAAAAGAATTTAACTTCGAACACTATCCCTCAATTTGTTCTAACTTATTAACTTGAGAAATCCGTGTGTAAGTACCTTGGACTATAAATACAACTAATCTAGACCTTAATGTTAAGTTTACTCACCCCTATCACTTGCACACAGACTTTGATAATCATTCAATCAATCAAAAATGTAACTATCCCTAAGTATGTTTTCATGAAAATTCAAACTGTTAACAAAGATTGGTAGGTTTTATTTGACAAAACATTGTTTTTGTTGATTTTATAGACATGAACCTAGACTTTTACGCGAAGGCAAACATTTGTGAATGTCGATCCAGTTACTCAGCTATGTCATGTTTTTATTAAGCAGCTTAGTTAGAATATCACTATAACCTTTTAACATGAAGGCACACATTTGTGATCCGTGTTAATCCAATTACTCAGCTACATCACATTCTCAATTGGCTACTAGCTCTATTCATAACCCGAAGGCCAGAGGAATAGTAAATAATTTTTTTAACAAAAAAAATCTACCTCATTTTTTTAGGTAGTAATTCTCAAGAAAGGGTACTAACGATGTTACTTATTTGATTAACCTAAAATTATAAATGAATGTGACAAATTCCTAAAGTGAATACACTAACATCGTATCCTAATTAACCTGCATATTCCCATTTGACAACTTTCACTTGGCTATTAGTCTGCGGATGATAAGGAGTGACAATGTGATGGTGGTCTCTGTATCTTTTTAGGAGAGCATCAAAAGATCGGTTATAGAAATTCGTGCCCTATCACTTATTATAGTCCTTATCAATTATAGTCCTTATCACTCTACACTGATTGAATAACTACTTGATGAATTTTTGCACAACCTTTCCATCATTGGTTAGAGATTCCACAACTTTGACCCAATATGATACGTAATCCGCCCCCCACTAGAATGTACATGTTTCCCATAGAGGATGAAAAGGGGGCCCATAAAGTCGATTCTCTATACGTCGAAGACTCCAACTTTCAAAATGTTGGATAAAGGCATCTCATCTCTTTTAGAGACGTTGCCTACTCTTTCACAACAATCACATTGTGCCACAAAAGCTTGAGCGTCTTTAAATAAATGTGGCTAATAAAATCCCCCTTCGAGTACTCAAACTGTTTTTTTTGGCTTTATAATGGCCAGTGTATCGAGCTTCATGACACTATGTTAATATATCCAACATTTTGTCATCTAGCACGCATCGTCTTACTAACCCATCAACTCATGCTCGATATGAGATTGGTTCATCCCAGAGTTATTGGTTACATTCGTGTAAAAATGTCTTCCTTTATTGACAAGAGAGATCAAAAGGGAGCTTACCACTGGCAACATAATTTGCGATATTGGCAAACCATGGTGTAGTTAGACTGTTAAGCAACATAAAAGTTTCATCAGCAAATTTCTCATTATAATGATAAGTGGTCTGCGACCACATTTTCCACTTTCTTTTTATCTCTCACTTCTGTATCAAATTCCTATAAGAGTAGTAAGCCTCAATTTTGCATCCTTCTTGCTAAAAAGATATTTTAAAATTGCGTGATCTGTGAATACGATTACCTTTGACCCCAAAAGGTATGATTAGAAGTTATCACATGCATACACCACTGAAAGTAAATCCTTTTTTGTAGTGGTGTAATTAAGTTGAAGTCCCGTAAAGGTCTTGCTTGTATAGTAAATCGTATGCAACCTTTTATGTTTCCTTTGACCCAATATACAACCTATAGCTTAGTCGCTTGCATCGTATATGAACTCAAATAGGAGTGTCCAATTAGGTGGCGTTAAAATTGGAGCTGATGTTAGTGCCTCCTTTAGTTTATTGAATGCAGACACACACTCTTCATCAAACAAAAAGGACACATCCTTAACTAACAGGTTTGTCAAAGGTCTTGCAATTTAAGAGAAATCTTTAATAAATCAAAGGTAAAATCTTGTATGACCTAAAAATCCTCACACAACATTGACATTATTTGGCAGTGGCAGTTTCTCTATAACTTCTATTTTTTTTCTTTATCCACTTCAAATCCTTGGTGCGAAATTTTATGCCTTAGCACTATCCCCTCTTGCACCATAAAGTGGCATTTCTCCCAGTTCAACCCCAAATGTGACTCTTCACATCTTTGAAGAACTCTGTCCAAATTGCTTAAACACGTCTCAAACGAGTATCCAGAAATTGAAAAATCATCCATAAACACCTCCATTATATCTTCGATTATATCTGTGAAGATAGACATCATACATATTTGAAATGTAGCTGGGACATTGCATAATCCGAAAGGCATCTGTCTATACACGAAGGTACCATAAAGACAAGTGAATGCGGTCTTTTATTGGCCCTCAGGGTAGATGAAGATCTGATTGTATCCAGAGTATCCATCCAAGAAGCAGTAGAACAAATGACTAGCCACCCTTTCTATGCACACCCTCCATCGTGTGACTATTCTTGTTGAAATTACTTCTCCACTTTCGCTCTTTATTACCATCATTCTACCCTTCTTAGGTACATATTGTACTGGACTGACCCATTCATTATCAAATATGGGATAAATTATCCCTGCATCTAAAAGTTTGATTATTTCTTTCTTGACCACCTTCTTCATATAAGGATTCAACCTCTGTTGATGCTCCCTTACTGTTCTACATCCTTCTTCGAGGTTTATTCCATACATATAGACATTTGGGCTTATCCCTTAAATATCAGAAATTTGCCAACCGATGGCCTTCATTCGCCTTCTAACAATTGCTACCACCCTACTCTCTTATTTCCTATTCAATTGATTAGAGATGATGATGGGTAACGTTTGACCTTCACTTAGAAAGGCATATCTGAGATGTGTAGTTAAAGGTTTAAGCTCTAATGTAGGTGGTTTCTTTGTGGAGGGTTGTATGGGTGCTTCAGTTTGAACTAATATGTTTTGATGCATTTGAACACCTGACTCCTTCGTCTCATCATCTCCTTCAAACTCAGCCTTGTTTGACTTCTCATCTCCATTAACTAATTCTGCTTCTATAGACTTCACTTCTGCAATGCAACTCTCTACTTGTTTTTGCAAATTTTGATCCACAATTTCAACCTTGATGCACACACTGCTTTCCTTTGAATTTTTTAAAGCCTTGTTCATATTAAATTCCACTTGGTTTTTGCCAATCCAAAGTGTCAATTTCCCTTCATGATTGTCAATTACAACTTTCCTTATATTCATAAATTGTGGATCAATGATCAGCAGATAGTTCTTATCCTCTTCAAAGTCGAGAATCACAAAGTCTACTGGAATAATGAACTTATCCACTTCCATTAGCACGTCCTCCACCACTCTAAATGGTTTTTAGATAGATTGACTGACCAACTGAATTAACATTGATGTTGGGTTGACCTCTCCCAACCCTAATTTCTTGAATATTGACAAAGACAAAAGATTAACATTTACTCCTAAGTCGTATAGGCACTTTGTGAGTTCAAATTCACCAACCCCATAGGGTATTGTGAAACACCCTGGATCTTTCAGCTTGGATGAGATATGGCTGGTGACTATGGAACTATAGATGCTAGTTAAAGCTACTGTTTAGTTTTCTCCCTAAGTACACTTCTTTGATAATATGTCATTAAAAAACTTAGCATATTTAGGCATATGTTCTAAATCCTCGAAACTAATGAAAGATTAATTTGAAACTTCTTTAATTTCTCCACAAATTTCATAAATTATGCATCCAGTTTAGTCTTTTGTGGTCATTAAGGATATGGAACTTTAGGTGGATATGGCAGAGGACTGACATAGGGAAGGCATTCACTCATGTCCACAATTGTCCCCTTCTCTTGGTATTTCTCCTCAGAAGCAGGGGTTGTAACTTTTGTTTAGGTTTTTTGTTCAAGTTCCTTTCCACTTCGAAGTGTGATAGCTTTTAGTTGCTCCCTTGATGTAGTGGCGGAACTACTGGGGAGACTTCCTCCACTTGATGTAGATAAAACTTTTAACAATTGGCTCACTTGTACCTCTAGATTGTGGATGGAAGAGACATAATTCTTTATTACTTGTTTGAATCTACCTTTCAGAATCTTTTGTGCATCCTCCATACTTGGAAGCTTGTCTAAAATCTTATGTAATTTGGAGTCCATCATGTTCAACTTGTCTTGCTGAAAACTAGGTGGTCCTTGAGGTTTGAACTGATCTCCAACATTGTTAGACCACGAAAAGTTAGGCTAATTTTTCCACCCAGGATTGTATGTGTTAGAGTAGGGGTTGTTCCCCCTCCTCGACCATATTACGCTCCCATTTAACTCACTTATTCTAATTCAAGACCCTTCATCAGGAAACAATCATTAGTATAATGATCTATTTGCCCACAGAACTCACTTTAGCTGAAATCTTTCATAGAAGGTAAGGAAGAGGCCTTCATATTGTTTAGCTGTCGAGTTAGATTGTCGATCTTTGCTTACATTTCTATTCACTCCCTTCTGCTCTCAGATAGTTGTAAGTTCTCTGTCGCGCAGGCCACAATCATGGCCCCCTGTTTAACCTTCCGTCACGATCGTGGCCTGCTAGCCATGATTACGGCCCTTCCTCCTTGCTTCTATCACGATCGTGGCATACTGAACATGATTGTGGCCCTCTGTTTTGGTTTGGGCCTCCTCCAAAACTCCGTTTTTTTATATTAGCCCTGAAACACTAGCAAACTCATCAAGGCACCTCAAATGCACAACATTAAAGCTCAAAAGCATGCTTTAACCCATAAAACACTTAAAACAAAAATATTTAACTAACTAACACAATTCTAACCTAAACACACACTAAATAATCAAATTAACAACTAAACACACACCAAACTACCCACTAAAACATGATGCAATCTACAACTATTAGATGGCTCATTATTCCATCTTCTTGTTCATGTTTATTATACCATCTCATGTGAGATGCAGCAACATCAGAGGCATATAGTTTTCGAAGTCTCGGAGTTAGCAGGAAATAATACATCCGCTTCTAAGGTACTAATTTCTGTTTCATAGTACACTTTCTAGGTTTGAACTTAAATTGACCACAAAATTTGCACTCTTGTAATTCCACATCATCTTCCCAAAACAACATACATCCTAATTTACAGCAATCAATTTTTTCAACTGACAAACCAAGACCCCTAATAATTTTCTTTATATTGTAAAAATTATCAACCATTGTATGATCAAGAGGCAATGATTCATTATACCAACAAAGAGTTTTATTAAAACTTTGATCATAAATATGTCCTTCAGACTTTATGTTCAATATTCGAGCAATTGAAAATAATTGAGTCATGGTCTCACAATTTAGCCATAATTCTTAGTCAGTTGATTGTAGTAAGTAAAAAAAAATTACATAGGGGTTCAGTTCTTCTTCAAGATTTTCTATATTTTACTAAAAGATATAACCAACTCCTTCATAAACCATTTGAATGTAAGGATTTTCAGTTGTGTCCACATTATTTGTTATAAATTCAGTCCCCCTTTCAAACCCATCCACATATGTTGATGAGTTTACTTCATTACCCCTCAAGGTGCTACAAATTAAGGGCTTCTTATGTTTTGTCCACTCAAAATAATTTAGAACAAACCCTTTTCTTAACAAATGGAGATTCACTTCATCAATCGAAAGAAAACAAATATGTTTGCACTTTTTACAAGGACATCTGATCTTTGTGCCATCCATATATGCAGGTTAGGAATATACATTGTAACACCCCACTCCCACGATGACCCAAACCCGACATCGACGATGACATCCAAGTCCTTGTCCCGTGAGGGTGGCGTGCTAAACACTCGATCACTCAGAAGTCGGTACATTTGTTTTTTTGAATCACAAAGCACAATATGTGGAAGTCCAAAATCAAATATGGCATAAGCCCTTTTCAATCATACAGTGAAATTTACAAAATTCCTATATGGCCATTTGGGCCCTTTCACAAATACAGAACACTCGAGTCATTCAAACTACAAATTTATATCAGAGTTACGGAATAACAATCCAATACAAATTAAAGACATGCAATGCAGACGCGAACTGATCCCGACCTCTATTCTTCACTTGAA
>JANZLC010000007.1:4233498-4243637 GCA_026413385.1 Erythroxylum gracilipes | reverse complement strand
TTTATTTTTCATATTAATTTTATTTCCTACAAGAAAATGAGATATCTCTTTAAATTATTTCCTACAAGATGGTTATCCAAAAAATAGGTAACCGTAAATATAATATATTGTACTTTGAATATTGTTTAGCATACTTCAAATATTATTTAGCATAAATAATTTTATTATAAAATAAAATATAGTTAAAATTAATAAAAGTACTTTTTATTTTTACTGTATCAAGCTCTTTTTAAAAAGTTGTTTTTTTAATTGACAACCAAAGAGTCAATTAGCTTTTTAGAAAAAGCTCTTCTGAGAAAAGCTCTACTGACAAAAGCTCTATTGACAAAAGCTCTACTGACAAAAGCTCATCCAAACAAGCACTTAGTTGTGCTAGAATAGGGTAAGGAATTTCAAATCAATGCTCCTCGATTAGCTTCAATTCAAGTTCACTTTGAAGGAAATTTTTGTCTATTTTTTTCCCTTTCCTTCTCTTTATCTTCTCTCGTTTGGTTAAGCTTCTCTTCATTGGCCTAGTGATAACCATAATTCTTTCCTTTGGGTTGGACTCTGCGTTACTTAGGAGGGTTCTTACATTTCTAATCGATGGCGCTTCTGCCAGTTGGCCTACTTGGACTTCCAGGTTTTATGTTAAGGAGGCGTTATTCTTTGTAACTTGCTTGAATTTGCCTACAAGCCTCTTATATGACTACTCCATGCCTCCAATTTTGTTTATCATCTTGTCTAACTTGGAATCCATTGTGTCTGGTTTGTCTTATTAGAAACCAAGTGGTCCTTGAGGTATGAATTAACCTCCAGCATTGTTAGATCATGAAAATTTTGGGTGGTTCTTCCACCCAGGATTATACGTGTTAGAGTAGGGTTATCTCCCCATCCTCAACCATAATACGCTCCCATTTAACTCTCTTCTGACTCATTACCCTTCATCAGGAAATAATCAATGGTATCATGATCCAATTGCGCACACAACTCACATTTTAGCTTAATAACTTTCATAGTAGCTAAGGAAGAAGTCTTAATGTTTTTAATTTTTCGAGTTAGATTATCAATTTTAGCTTGCATTGGTGTCATTTGGTCGATAGCTATAACTCCCTTCTACTCTCAAAAAGTTGCAAATTGTCTACTCCACTCATTTGTCCACAAGCAGTTGTTGCTAAACATCTCCTCTAACAACTCATCAGCTTTAGCCACCGTCTTCCTCATTAACGATGCTCCTGATGTTACATCAATAATGCCTATTGTGGGTGGATTTACTCCATTGTAAATTCCTTTGGTAGATTATGGTGCGGGCACCTCCTTTGTAAATCCTTGTATCTCTCTAGATTAATTCCCCATCACTTTGTTGGAAGTTTGTAATCTCCTTGATGATTTTGGTAGTCTTAGTGAGGGGAAAATATTTGTCTAAGAAGGAACGTACCAATTTCTCCTATGTAGTGATATTGGAGGGGCTAAGAGAGTGATACCAAGCCTTTGCCCTATCCTTTAATGTGAAAAGGCCTCACCCTAATTGCATCTTCTGACATCTGAATCACAAATTTCAAAGAAGTTTATAATATGTTCATTTAGGTCCTCATTTGTCAATCCATAGAATTGCACATTTTGTTGCAGCATGTTTAGTAGAGCAGGTTTTATTTCAAATGAAGCCACTTGGATCGGTGGCCTATTAACACCTTGATTTGCTGCACTAAATCCCGACTTTATAAAATCCATAAGGGTCGTTGGTTGAGCTCCTTGATTGAATTCTTGCTGAAACCTTTTGGCCATAGTTACTTCCATAGTTTCTTCCTCACGTTGAGCTCTTCTAATGGCATGTTCTAGACGAGAGATGTCAAACTGTAATGTTTTAGCTATACAACTTGAACTTTTAGTAACTCTTGTGTTCATACAAGTGTATGAACACAAAATTGGAAAAACACCTTAAACTACTAAGACTAAACTAATCCTATACCTTCCCGACAATGACACCAAAAACTTGTTGTCTGATTTGCATACTTTCAATTTATAGCCCTCAAATACCGCAAGTGCATGGGTCGTGATTTGTAGTAAGTGAAAGGTTGATCTAACAAGGAGGGTGAACTAATCTAATCCTAGGTTATCTAATAATCTTCTAAGCATTAGTAACTAAGTAAAAGGTAAACAAGAACAATTTATCATCATTAAAGGGTAACTCCTCTACTCTGATTCCTTTCTAATTGTAAAATATGTAAGAGTTAATTAAAGAAAAGGCAGGATGGTTTCCTATAAAGAATCTAACAAAAGTTAAAGACCATTTACTAGCACACTCTTTAAGAACTTCTAAGGGTGGGTAAATATAAATCTTCCATAAGATTAGCTGGAAGATTGTAGTGGAGCTTCATTTGAGAGCTTATTTCCATCTAAGTTTACAGTTAAGCCCTAAAAAAGAGCTAACATATTAGGCTAAGGGGGAGAGGTATTAGCTGGGGGAGAATGTGAAAGAGTCTTAACAAACGTAGATGGTGATTTGGAAGCATGAGAAGGGACTTGAGGGCTATTATATAGAATAAAGAAGTTTAGGTTATAAGTGAAATGTGGAGGAAGACAAGAGTAGAAAGGAGAAGAAGACACTGTTGTGAAATTAATGATCTTACGAAGTGCTAGATTATAGGAGATGAGAGAGAAAGGTGAACCTAGTGTAAGAGGAAGAAAGTCATTTGGATTAAGAGAAATGGAATAGTGTGACTCCAAGAGAGAAGATATAATGCTAGAAAAAGAAAACTTACATAATTAATCTTGAATTTTAAAAAACAATGCTGAAATTAATGAAAAGAAATTGGTGAGAAAAATGACTAAAAAAATAAATGAATAATGTAGCCCTAAATTTGAAAGCAATTATAAAGAAACCCAAATACAAAGAACGGGTCAAGAATGTGGAAAAAAACTTTATGATATTATCAGGATCTATAGGGGTAAGGAAGTAAACAGGCATCAACTAGCTGATTATATCGTCAATTTGAGCAGCGCCATTATGATTTCAAGTTTTGTTTAGCATACATTATCTATAGCCATTAGGAATAGCTGGAATATGTAACTCCTAAATTGTAATCTAGTCTATTAAATTAATAATTTGTACAATTTGGTGAACTCGTGTAATGTTGAGATAGCTTCATTATAGTTAATGGAAACCTTATTCAATTTCAAAAAAAAAGTAGAAAAGAATTGGAACAAAGAGGGAGAAGGTAACGTTGAAAAAACTATAAGGTAGGATAAGATAAAACTCCAAAGATAAGACTAAGAAATATAAACCAAAGAAAAAAAGAAGGAATGCATTAAGGAAAAGAAGTAATACTATGATAAAACAATTGAAAAATACCTGAAAAATACAAGAGAAGGAAGAAAATTTTCACTCATCTTGGTAGAGAAGGAAGAATTTTTCACTCATCTTGGTAAATTAACTTTAAATAGTTATGTTAGCATAACTGATTTATGTTCCATTTGAAGTTTAAAATACTATTAAAATATCAAAAAAGATATTTTTCAATAATTTGACCATAAATTTCAGATTTTTTTTTAAAAAAAGGTTTATTTACATCACTTTGGAATCTGCGGTCATGTTAAGAAGTGTAATTGAATGTTTTCCAGTTACGAGGATAGATATAGAAGAAGGATCCTAAATTGCGGATGGAAATATATGTTTTTGGAAATTTCTTATTGTATGCAGTATCATATTATATTACGAGTCTTATGGAAGTTCTAAGTGATAAAGAGAAATGAAGATACGTGAAGAACAAAATTAATTCAAGGGTCCAGGTGGTTTATATTGGATGTACTTTTGAGTTTATTTGCTTGTACTTATTTTGTTTTGGATTGTTATATTTGCCTGTACTTTAGTTCTTATAAAGTGAACCAGTGTCACATGAAAGATGACAACTTATCGTATGCCTTGTTTTTAGGTGCCCTAAAATAAACAAAGATAGAACCATGTTTTTTGAAGTAGACTTGTTTGTGCAAGTTTATATGGTCAATTACCAACCTTGTAAACACCATCATTACCAACATATGGAATGTCAGAAGATCTTTAAATAAACTTTTGGTCTTAATTGACTACTGCAATAATATACTAGTGTTGGCTATTCAAATTGTTTGTGATGTCTCCTTTCCTTTACTAGTGCTGCCACTAATTGCTCACCAAGAAATAATAAGTCCTCATCAGTTGCCTTATCTACTATTTGATTTTAGTTGTAGCCCACTTGCCATGTTTTTCTGCATCTAAATAACTTTCAAAGAAATGAAACGCAAACTATGAGGATCAAAAGCGATGTACGAAAAAAAAATCCAAGGAATTGTCTGGAATAGATAGCATAGCCACCCACTCTAAAATAATGGATAGAGCACAAGATGGCTGGCAATCTAAATGGCAATTCAATGAAAAGTAAGCTCCATATCCAGCAGTATCCATACAGGAGAAACATTGTCATCACTTTCTCAAATTTGATACATCAACTTTTCCAAATTCCTTGTAGAAGGAGAAGATCAAGCTAGCTGTTAATGCTCCACTATATGTGTTGCACGGCTTCCCATTTATTAGATGGACAATTGAAGGGCATTACTCTAGATATTTGCCACTACAGTTCACTACAATCGATCGGCAACACAAGGAATGGAGTATAGAAGAGATTAAGTGTTGCTCGCAACCTGTCTTTCATATTACCCTGTCCACCCAATTATATATCTTACTTATTCATGTCGGCAAGATGCATGTTAATAGAATCTACCCCTCAACCTTCCTAGTGCTGGAAGAGTTTAATGTTCACCAACTTTAAACTGAAACATGCTCTCCATTATTTGTAGAAGTGTTAAGTACACAGCATTAAGATTACTAAACCAATTATATTATTCGCATCTCATGTGATGTGTTTTGGACTCGTGCCACTAGCCAAGTAGTAATTAGCTAGGGATGTAGGTAGTGAAGTTATCATTTAAAAGCATTAATCAATTCACAATATGAGAACGAGAGACAAGTTAGACAAACTGTTTGATGTAGCACCAACAAAATCATTACTTTTCTCATATCAACTCGACGACACTAGACATTGAGAATCATTGCTCCCTCTCACACACCACACAATATCTATGTATATGTATGTATTTTATAAATACAAATTGGCCAGTTAAATGTCTTTTTCTAAATTAAATGAATCAATGCACGCTGAATAAGTCAGTTAACTCTTTAAATCATTTGCGTACTTCGTTTAAGGCACTGGATGATATTCAATGTATGTAGGATGATGCATGTACAGTATTTTGTCGGATGCAAAGAGAAGTAGATTGACTTATTAAAGAAAGAGACCCAAAACGCTAAGCTTGAAAATGTCTTACAAATTGACAGCCATGCAAAGCACACAACACTGTTCTCTTTTTGTGTACATGCATTTAGACTTCTTTTTTATTATGAGCATAGAAATAGGAGATAGTTGACTTTAGGATTTGTGGACTAAAGGGTAATGCATTTCATCATCATTCTGCAAGCTATTGGGTGGGTGCACCATATATGACACGATAGCCCTCGTTGCCAACTTATTCTGTTGCCACTAACAATAAAACCGGACCTTCCCTTCCCTACCCTCTTCTCTCAATCTACCTGCAAGAACCATTACCACCGTAAATCCCTATTTACAAACTTTTTGAGAGATTTTCAGCAAGTAGCTATGGCTATTGATCGCAGGATCAAAACATTCACGCTCTTGTCCCTGTTACTTCTCATTCCATTATCTTCAGGTCAGTACTTTTATATATATGTGTGTGTGTGTGACTATATATATATATATATTCATATATCTCTATGTACGTATGCTCTCTTATTATTACATACTACCCATAAGCATTTTTTTTTTAATTGTGCGATCCATCTATTCATATATTTTCTGTTGTAGGCATGGCAGAAATGGCTGAAGGCTTCAAAGAAGGCACAATTGCACATTTCTCTATTTACAAGGTATTTACCCACATCATTACTTTTACATATAGCAAAACGTAGATCAAGAAGTTTTCAAATTTTTAATTGAACCATAAGGAAGGCTTGTATTTCAATATATGTTAGCTTATTTTTATTTTGTATATTATATACTTAGATATATTTTGTCACTAACAAATATATTTTTTGTTTTTTTGAAGGGTGGCGTCCGAGTAATTAATACGAGGAAGCTTTTGCTGAATATGCTGGACTATGATGATACCGGACCTAACCCCAAACATGATCCTAGGAAGAAACCTGGTCATCCTTGACCAAGCAATTATATTCTTATTAGTTTACTACAAGCCGATAATATATATATAAAAAAAATTAAAGCTGTTTGCTCTCTTTCTAAAGTATATAGGATATTTGCATTCTCAGATGATCAGTTTCATAAATAATATTACAGAAAGATAGTCGCATACTTGTGGGTCTATAACTCCATATATATGCAGCTTATCTATCCATAATAAACAGCTATGTATTAATTCCATGTTACTGTTCTTGTATGATGCTTGAGCTTTTCTGGCTACTGCTTGATACCATAATGTTTGTAAAGAATAAACGAAGCCTTATCATGCAAACATAATAATTTAATTTCCAAGACATTGCGTTGAAAAGAATAATATCGTTAATTTTGAATGAATATTTCACCATAATGTATTGTTCAATTAAAAAAATAAAAGATCTTACCATTTCTTTGTTTATCGTTTTTCATTATAACAATTTTTATATGAAAGATTACTAAAAGATCTTATCATTTCAAATATGAAATTCAAAGCGATGCTGACTCAACCTTTCTACATACTTTACAAGCTCTGTTAGATTACAATTTACATATATAATCGCAATATAATATATTAAAGATATTTTCATTTTAATTTTATTTTCTTTCTAAATGAGTTGCAATTTAAATTTAATTGTATAATTTAACACAATTTAATAATGATATTCATATGTCAATATATAATTAGATGATTTGAAGATTTAAAGTTTTAAGTATGGAATGTATCCTGATGAAATTTTCACTACGTATGGTTTATCGCACGTCACAATGGGAAAAAATGTTGACAAATAAACAATAAAAGTGATATATTGAAAGGAAAGGATTTTAAAAGATGAATTGGGTTCAAAAAGTAATTTATAATTAGGAAAGTCATTAAATATTATAAAACTATTGTAAAAATCCTTTCATATCTAATTAGAGTTTATCTCAAGCTTGAAGATTAATTAATAAATTAAATATTTGTGAAAGAAGATGAGTTAAAAGTGTTGGGAAACCGGGTCGGGATCCGATCCCAACCGCAACGGAATAATCACAATACTTTTTCGTAGCCTTTGATTTCTCAAAAACCAAGATCTCTTTAATTCTATAAAGTAATTAACAGAAATCATAATAAAGCAGAAACTTAATTCATACCTTATTTTGAAGCTTGATCTTTATCTTGTCATATCCATCGAACCGTTTCCGAAACCGATTCGCCTCAACCACTGTAAGCAAGAAGTGCTAGCTCCATTAGAGCTTAAACCCATTTATAATATGTTGTGAACGTTTCAGTAATTTAATTGAAATTAGATTTAATTTCAATTAAACTTTGATTAGAATTACAAATAATTTTAATTAAATACCAGTTATACATGTAACTGGTATTTAATGAGAATTATTTGTAATTCTAATTAAAGTTTAATTGAAATATCTAATTTCAATTAAATTTTAATTAGAATTACAAATAATTCTTCTAATTTCAATTAAACTTTAATTAGAATTACAAATAACTCTTCTTCTTCTTTTTCTTGAAGAGCAAAATACTCAAATTCTCATTCATGATGGTAAAACTTAGTCAGAAACTGAGAAGTAGAAACCCAAATCCATAGATGCGCAAATCGAATAGATGCTTGAGCTAAAGAATGAGCACATCTATTGGCTTGCCTACGAAGTCACCTATAAGAAATATTCGGTAGCGATAATAACAAAGTCTTACAATCACAAATAACAGTACCCAAATCGGAAAGATCAAAGTCCGGTGAGCTAAGTGCGAAAAATAAAATTTGAGAATCCATAAAAATAGTGCCACCACCTTCAATGTGTTGTTGTCTTAGAATTTACAAGGATTGTCGAAGTGCTAGTGCTTTCGCAATCAAGGAATCCGCACCACCAACATAATGACCAGAAAAAGCTCTAATAAACTCTCCCTAAGTGCTCTCCAACACTGCTCCAAAGCCAAGCTTACCTTCACGATGGAATACCACTTCGTCAATGAAAAGTTGCCAACCGTTATTGCTGCTGTCCGTTGAAGAAGAAAATAAAAAACGTAGCAATAATCTACTTGTTGATGAAGAAAAAGCCGACGCAAGTATCCTAGAATGATTCCAAAGCTCTAAGAAATTTAGAGCTTCCAAATGCGTTATGTAGCATGTTGTATTTTTGTGAGACCAAAGCATATTATTTCTTGGCATCCAAATGTATCTTGCATAAATCACAAATTTTTGGGTCTGAATTTTATCACCACCCTTGAGTACCTGCAAGAAGAAATTAAAAAAAGAAGGGTTAGTGTCTTCCTCCACAAGCCCGCCTTGCCTCCAGACTCCACGAGCTTTACAACATGACACAAGAACATGATTCACATCCTCCTCCTCACTACACCATGGACACCCTAAATCAACCTCAACTCCTCTCCTCTTTAACCTCTCCTTGGTTGGTAAAATATTCCACAAAACATGCCACATAAACTCCTTATCCTTTGGTGAGACGTCTAACTTCCAAATTTTCCCCCACCAATCTCCTTCAACTACCTCCCCACTCCCCCTAATCAAATGCCATGCTACATGATACCCCGATTTAACACTATATTTCCCTTTCTTATCCCAATGCCACAATAAATGATCTTGACAAACATGTAAACTAAGAGAAATACTAAGGATAGCCCTAAACTCCCTCAAACTAAACAAGCTCATGATTTTCTCCGCATCCCAACTCCTCTCACCCTCGACCAACAACTCACTCACCCTCATATTAGGCGCAATAAAGGCCCTACTATCTTCCACCAGAAAATTATGATCAATAGGTAATCAAGGATGTTTTGTAACCACTATATTCCGATCCCATTCCCAACCCTCCACCGCACTTCTTGTTTCAAAACTCCAATTGAAGCATGAATACTCCTCCAGATGTAACTAGGAGACCACCCTAGAGATGCCTATAAAAAATCCCTATTACATAAATATTTTTCTTTGAAGATCTTAGCAAAAAGAGTATTGGGTTTCGTCATAAGACACCACCCTTGTTTCGCTAACATGGCCAAATTGAAACAATGGAGATCATGAAAGCCCATACCGCCCGATTTCTTCCCACCACACATCCTATCCTAAGCTAACCAGTGGACACTTCTCCTCCCATCCTCCTTATCACCCTACCAATATTTATTTATTCGCTTCTGCAAAGCATCATAAATAGTAACAGGGATTTTGAACACACTCATACAATAAGAAGGAATGGCTTGGGCAACTGATTTAATAAAAATCTCCTTTCCTTCTCTCGAAGGGAATTTGCTAGACCAACACCCCATCCTTTTTTCTAACTGATCCCGTAAGAATCCAAAAACCTGCTTCTTAGACCTCCCAATCAAAGATGGAAGCCCCAAATAATTGTTGTCACCCAGCGAATTAGAAACATTAAGAACATTAGAGATACCTTCTGTAACTTCTCTACTAAGATTAGGGCTATAGAAAATTCCCGACTTAGTAAAATTGATGGATTGCCCAGAAGCCCTTTCATATTTCAGCAAAATATCTCTAACAGCAATGACATTCACCACCGATCCCTCAAAAAGAAGGAGTCATCCGTAAAAAGGAGATGAGTGACACTAGGACAACCACATCCAGCTTTTACACCCTCCAACAACCCCACCCTACTAGCCTCATAAAACAAGAGAGAAAGGCCTTCAGCACATAACAAGAATAAATAAGGAGATAATGGACCCCCTGCCTTAATCCTCTACTTGGAATAATAGGCCCAATGTCTTCCCCATTCAGTAAAACAGAATATTTGATATTTTTCATGCACATCATAATCCAGTCCACTCAGTTACTCGAAAAACCCAATCGAATCATCATATTTTGCAAGAAGTCCCAATTAACTCTATCGTAGGCTTTAGAAATATCAATTTTC
>JANZLC010000007.1:4208398-4220547 GCA_026413385.1 Erythroxylum gracilipes | reverse complement strand
TCATATGACACATGTGAATCTTGCTTATTAGGTAAGATGACAAAATTACCCTTTAATAAGCAAGATGACAAAATTACCTTTTAAAGAAGAAATGAATGTTTTCATGCTAAATTAAGTGGGATTAAAAGCCACTTAATTCTAACTAACTCTCCATTGATGTTGGGGGTTAGAGGGAGGCCAAATGGTGTCCAGGACACTCCATTTTCATGCAAAAGGAGTAAGAAAACAAAGTGTCTTTTTGTGAATTGTTCACCATCTTTTAAAATACTCTCTCAAAGAATACACCACAAAGTTAGCAATTTATTTGTGTTCCAGCCATTCTTCCTAAGAGGTGGCTTCGCTCTTCGTATAGATATCATTAGAGATGTTTGGTCATTGTTGTTTACGACAACCCGAAAAGGTGAAGACAACGAAGAACGAGGAGATTGTAAGGTACACATCTTAAGTTCATGTTTTGTTTTACTACATCTAATGACACATATTTTATTCTGTATTTTCTGGGTTTCATTTTATTTTCTGCTGCATATTATAATAGTTGATGCATGTGATGCATAATCTAAACCTAACACTAGTAGACCACAGGGTCCTCACACGAGATCTCTCTTTGTCTAAATTCCCGATTTGATTATTTGCGTGATCGATTATATTGTTTAACTCTCATTACCTAATCTAATCAGTTTGTTATTAGTTCACCCTCTCAATTTGTTACCGAAGCATGCAAATATAGCAAAAAATCATAACACCCAATATATTAACCTCAAAAAAATCACATTAACATTTATTCATGAACAAATCCCTAAAGAAGTTTAGAACATCATCATCAATCCCAAATCCATCACTATCAAATCCATGTTATACATTCAAAAGACATAACAATAAAGATAAAATGAAATGTCACTTGGAAGGGTCGGAATAGATCGAGAAGATATCAGCACATATAAATAAGATAAGTCTAAAGTAAACCTCATAGGTTGTATACTCTTTTGCCTATACCTAAGCATCCTTTGATTGATATTTTTATGAAATTTTGGATAGGTTTACCTAGGTCTAAAAGGGTTATTAATTATATATATGTGGTTTTTGATAGGTTTTCTAAGATGGCACATTTCATTCAATGCCAAAAAACCAATGATGCATCCCATATTTTTGTTTTTTTTTCAGAGAAGTTATAAGATTGTATAACATGCTTGGAAGTGTTGTTTATGACCATGACACTAAGTTCCTAAGATATTTTCAAAAATTTTATAGAATAAATTACTATAAAGCTTTTATTTTCTAATACATATCATCCTCAAGCAGATGGGCAAACAAAAGTAGTTAATATGTGTTTATCTACTTGTGATGAGTGTTTACCATATGTTGAGTTTGTTTATAATAAATGTATTCATAATGCAATTAAATTTTTACTTATTAAAATTATGAATGGTTTTAATCCATTAACTCTTTTGGATTTATCACCTTTGTCGAATAATGATTAGGTTTGGTTACATATGCACAAGGAGATATTTCTAATTTGAAGGTGTTCTAAATTGCATCTAAAAGGAGATCATCCTTTTCATGTCATTACATGGATTAATGATAATGCATATAAGCTAGATTTGCCTTGTGAGTATAGTATGGATGCTACTTTTAATATTATTGATTTATCTCCTTTTGAAGTAGGTGATGATTAGAGGACAAATCCTTTTAAGAAGAGAGGGAATTGTGAGAACCCTAAAGGCCCTAAAATTACAACACCAAATTATGATCCATTGGAGGTCCAATCAAAAGGGCAAGAGAAAAAAAGATTAAAGAAGTTCTAAATGGTCTAATTGAAGTCATATGGGATAAAAGTGCAGGTTGCTCTAAAGAATTAAGTCAATCTTTAAATTCAAGACTAGTTAACTTAATTCAGTAAATAAAGCAGTAAAATATTTTTCTTAAAAGTTGCAAGAAAAATGACAAAATTCCAAGTTGACTATAAAGTTGTATAGGACACTTTCATTTTTCCAAAGAAACAAGAATCAGGAATCAGGTCATTTGGAGCATATTAGCTTAAGTTATCTCTCAGAATTTGACTATTTGACTATTTGACATAAATGCGAGAATAACGACTTAGCTTTGACTATTAGACTTATTTATTGTCAGTTATTATTTGTATTTTTTCCTTATTCTTTGAATATCTTTTGGACTTACTATCATCATAGCTACAAATTAGGGAATTAAGTCATTTATGTAACAAAGTTATAAAATTTAAGCATTCATGGTCCAAGCATCAAGTCATAAAATTTATACATTCATAGTAAAGTATCAAATCACCCAAGAAAATAAATATTCCAAAACAAATTTACATCGCCCATGCCCGGACCAAAGGATGAGTGAGGTAAATAT
This sequence comes from Erythroxylum gracilipes, assembly GCA_026413385.1. NCBI lineage: Eukaryota > Viridiplantae > Streptophyta > Magnoliopsida > Malpighiales > Erythroxylaceae > Erythroxylum > Erythroxylum gracilipes. Next base: position 4,218,177 of record JANZLC010000007.1, on the reverse strand, counting down.
AAACATAAAATATTAAATTAGTCAAGAGATAAGAGATGAAATAATAAACAAAATTAATTATTAATAGCCTAAAGGTTTATAATGACTAATCCTCATTTTCAACTCAGCATCCTAACCATCATTCACATATGTGGTGTCCATGTCGAAATTTCAAGATCAATGCTAGTCAAATTTCAATCATTATTTAAAAATGCCCCCCACCTTAATTTTAAAAGAGATAAATTCTTCAATTGAAAAAGTAGCCTCCACATTGCATATATATAGATGATATAAATGATGGAGTGAACTATCAAGAGAGTCAGCTGCTCGGGGTCTTATTGTAATAAAAACATTTGGATTATAGATACAAGAAAATATGGAGGTGCTTAGTTCACATAGGGCAGTAGTAATAAAAATGAGAATAAATATAGTGAAAAATAAGAATGAATATAATCATTATAATTATGATAGTTTGTTAGAATGAAGGAACGATTATCATTACCATTGATAATTGTTGAATTGTTAAAAATTTTGAGAAATAAAATTTTGTTAATTTTTTTACATCAAATTTTAATATATTCTAATTAATTATATTGTTTTGCTAAAAAAGGAAAAATAAAATTTTGTTAAATTTTTGTCATCAAATTTTAATATTTTATAATTAATTGTATTTAATTTTAATATATTTAGTTAATTATATTGTTTTGCTAAAAAAGAAAAAATAAAAATTTGTTAAATTTTTGTTTTACATCAAATTTTAATATATTCTAATTAATTATAGTTTTTCTAAAAAAGGAGAAAAAGAAAAATAATTGTCATAGGCATGACAGCGATCTCTCTTGTCCGTGACATTTGTACGTTACACAGGAGTGACTTTCATTCCTCTCATATTCAGGAGTATGGAGTAATCCCCGAATCTCGGATTTAAAAATACTTTTTATATAACTATTTTTATTCCTTATCCATTAATATCTTCCCAAACCTATTATCCAAGCACCCCCTAAATACTCCACTAGGTTGAAACATTTCCAAACTCATTTTCCCTGCTTAGAATAACAAAAGCCTACTTCTATGATTGACGACCAATCTCATCATGTTATTGTTGATTTATGCCCTACAACCAATTGCTTTGGTTGTAGTTTAGTGACAAATTATTTAAAGACATTCTTTATCTTTTACATGTTTAGATGTATATGATAAAGTCCATAGGATAATTGTACATTGCAAATGATATTATAATGAGATTATAATTATGATATTCATATTGCATTTATGTATTATCCCTAAAATATTCATAGTTATAGTTTTATTAAAACTGGACATTAACAGAACGTAAAAAGACTAGTACACGTTATGTTTTTCCTTATAAAGAAAGTAGTCGATCTCATAGCCTAAAGTATAGAGATACTTAAACAAATTGTGGGTGCTTGTTAGAGAACAAGTTCACTAAACAGACCCAACATGAGAAATCCATTTGAAACATTACTTATATGTTTATGGAATTCTCATTGTGATGATTATATAAGTGATCCTTTGACTTGAGGTTACCAAAGTTATCTTGTATAGGGATTACTATGTTTTGATACTACTTATGACTTATTTAATCATGGGTCGTTTAATCGGTAATCATTGAATGTAGCATGAACTATACGAAGGTAGTTGTGTGACCAAGATAGGATTCATCACTCTAAAATAATTAGGGAGAATATTTTTTGTTTTTGATTAGTATTGATTTGGAAAATCCTTGGCCAATGTGGAATGACGTTTTGTAAATAGTTTACAAATGTCATGAATTGAATTGATAGCTAATAGCGGAGAACTAATATGACTGAACTCAAAATAGAGTAGACATTAATTTCATGTTCTATATCTAATCAAAACATTGTATGATGAAATGATTGAATTACACGAAAAAAAATCATACACAGAAAGGTTAGTCAAAACCACTTTGACATTCCTAAATATTTGGGTGATCATAACTCATTGCTAGATGTCAATCTTGATCTATGATTGTTAATTGTTTAATTGGAAAATTAAAGATAAATTAAAATGATTTTAATTTATCTAATTCTAATTATGAATTATAATTATAATTTATAATCATTGCCAACGTACTTGGGAACTTAATGGATCTCACATAAAGAATAGATTGAAGAGAGTAAAGTTAATTTAATCAAGTTGGACTTGATCGTAAAGTTTGAGAAACTTTATGATTAAATATAAGATATTTAATAAATAAGGATCAATATGAAATATTGAATTTAATATGGGCATAATTGGTATTTAATTAGAATTATTTGTAATCATAATTAAAGATTAATTGAAATTAGAATTTAATTTCAATTAAATTACCAAAACGTCCAAAACATATTATAAATAGGCTTAAGCTCTATAGAGCTAGCACTTCTTGCTTAACCCTCTCTGTAAGAGTTACATAGTTCTCTTAACTCATTATGTGGATACTGTTAGAAACCAAACATTTGTGCGGCTAAGGTGGTTGAGATGAATCGATTTCAGAAACAGTTTGAGGAATACGACAAGATAAAGATCAAGCTTCCGAATAAGATACGAATTAAGTTTTCGTTTTATTATTATTTGTATTAATCATTTTATAGAATTAAATAGATCTTGGCTTTTAGAAAATCAAAAGTTATGAAAAAGTTTCATAAAAATTTCACTACGATCAGGATCAAATTCTGAATCGGTTTCCCAATAGTTATTTACATCTTAACTCTTTGGATTATAACAATTCAAATTTGGACGGCTTATTTGTTTAGCAGGGATTGGTATAACATAATTTGTAGGTTATTTTATTATGTTTCACAGAATTATGTTTATGATATGTTTGCTTATTTTATTTTCTGCTTTTTAGTTTGACTTTGATTTTGACTATGTTTTCACTTAAAAGTTTTTTACGTAGTATTTCATTTGTATATTATTTTTATTTACAAAGAAACTATAAAAGATTGACGAAGTAAGAGCAACTTGTACTTGTAAGTTGTAATGTCAAAGCGCAGGAGATTGGTTGTGTTGATAATTTTAATTCGCGTAAATGAATAATTGCCAGCATAACAGACGCTAGACGCTTAGAAGAACACAGACGAAGCCATGGCTTTCTCTGCCTTACCCTTTAGTTTGTCCTTTGCTCCCAGCACATCACCTCGTCTTTTTCACGAGAAAACTCAGGTTTCTCTCTTCCCATTCCTCTCTCGCTGTTACAATTTTTTTTTCTTTTTGGGGGTGGGGGTCCTTAAAATTATTTCTGATCACGGATTTTTATACAGGTAACCTCGCAACTTCGCAACGAAGGTCGTGGTCGACGAGTATGGCGTCGCAGAAAATTGGTACACTTAACTTCTAAAAATCTTTACTCACAGTAGAATCCTTTATATTTGATACGTTTGTGGTTTCTAGTTTAAGTTTTGTGTGATGAGAAAGTGAATGTAAATAATGAAAGAAACCTTGAGGCTTAAAAATTTTGTCTTCTATATATTCGGCTCAAGTTTAAGATTCAGCATACTGTCCATTTGCACGAGGAACATTTTTGGATTTATAATTTGATCATCACGGATTTCTTGGTGGAAGGAGTATGTGGGGTTGGTATCTTTGTTCCAGGTGGCGATGATCTCTGACTCAGTTAAACACTTCTCTTCTTTTTTTCCCCCTAATTTGTGATCTACTCATGTATTTATAGCTGCTTTCGATAGGTAAGAATTGTCTGAACTGGACCTAGAGGGCTCAAAACAGCTCACTCTGGAGGAGATTTGATGTTTATTGCCGGCGATGTTTTCAATACCTTGAATTTAAGTTCCTGTGTCTACCACTATAGCCCTGAACTATTGACTGGGCATACAATTGCTCTTTGTTGTGAAAACACGTAGTGGAGTTGAATTCCAAGCATTAAGTACTTTATTCTTTCCCTATAAGAGCTGAATTGAATCCCAATCATTAACAGACCATTCTTGAGCTAAATTGAAACTTATGATGTTAGTTCTATGTTTATCTTGTAAGTGTTTTGACAAGATAGTAACCATCATATTATTTCATCCTATTTCTTTATTCACTTCTAGTTTGAAGGGAAGATTTCATTATTTATGTTGGACATTTATGTCTAAGATTTGTGCATTAAACTTTAATCCATATGGTCAATCTTTCTTAGAACTTTTAGTTGAAACAGCTTTCATCTCATTTTGCTTGCAAGTTTATTAATGACATAGGCCTTTATTCCGATGGACTATCTAATTTACATCAAATTTCAAGTATTAAATTATTTGGAACCAAATTCTACATAATTTCATTTTATCGGTTGCAGAATCCTGGGGGAGGACAGTAGGGGTTGCAAGTTATGTTTGATTCTTTACCCTATCAAAGTGAGTTCATGTTTAACAAAATTGTCCTCTGGAGAAAATTCTATACCTTGATTATGATTATATCCAAACATATTGGATAAATAAGATAAATAGGGGAATGATGCTGATGGCGACCGAAAATTGAGCATAGGATTATTGTCTTTACTACCTAGAATAGGGCTTCATGTTAAGAATATTTCCTTCTTGGAATACAAAAAGTTGCATGCTTTCACTTGGAAGAAGGGGTTTCTTAACATCCAAAAGATGTTGCTTCTGTTTTTTTTTTTCAGGTTATTTATTGAAAGAAATTCTGGAGTTCTTGTTAAATTTCAAATCTATTCTGCTAGTCGTGTTCAAATTATTTTATTACCATTCCAACTGTTGGTTGTGTATTGTATGATATATGCTATTAGAACATTTTCCAACTGTATATTTGCCCATGTTATAGTCTTCATCTCCTTAAGGAGTTAATTGACTCATGAAGCTGAGAGAAATGTGTTTTTTTAGCCAGCCTCCAGTGAATGCTAGGTAATGTGCACTGACATAGACCTTTCCTTCCATATTTGAATGCTTGCAACTATTCTGTCAAATATTTGTAACTGACTCCTTAGTGAGTTGAAACAGACCGCACTCTGTCACTATTTAAACTCCTAAGAGAAAATAGTTCTCGTGTTCATTTTTTGCTATTTTTCAACCCCTACCCCCAATTGTCTTATTAAACAAGAGATACAGTCTATGAATGAAATTGGGAACTTTAATACCCGTTTATGATCACAGCTTATTGCACTTTTGCTGTATGAGTTCACTGTGTAAAATTGTTTATGTCTAAAATTACATTGTCAATTTGGTGAATATGTGAAGTGATGCTTTGAAGAGGACATTGATATTATTTTGAGATTAGCTTTGGAAAGTTTATTTCATCTTGTTTGCCTGCATATTTTTGCTGGATTTGCTTTCAGCTTGGAATATGAATGTGTCAACATGCCCCGTCGAATAGATTATGATGCGCACCAAGTAACCTTCGTGCTTTTTTCTGTTTGTGATTGTTTTTCATTAACAGCTGTTCTTTGGGTTTGATCATGTAAATTCTTATTTGTTTAGACAAAAAAGGATGACCTGAGACGATATAAGTTGGAAAGAGTCCCTTTCCTTGAGGAGCAAATGAGGTACATAAAAGAAGGGGGAGGACTCTTGACATTTGATATTGAGAGACTGATGCTATCAGAGGATAACAAGTATGATTTTGTGAATGAGGTGGCTGCTGAGGCAAAAGAATATGTTGAGAGCAATAGAGATGCTTATGGAGGCACAAAGAAGGCGATTCTCCATGTACTTAGTAACCGCATGAATGATGCTGGGTTTCACCGGCCTGAAGCATATGAAGAATCCGACCCTTTCAAGCCGGGCCCTGGTTATCTGAAGGAAGAATTCACATAGATTGTTTGATATGTTTTGTTGTGGTGATCGTTTCAGGCTGCTGTTCTAATTTCCTCAAGCTTCATATATATCCCATTTTCTTCTCATGAGTATATTTTGTCCGACCTCCAATGAGCTATGTTGGTACTTGCTGCAAAGAAAGTTCACTTTGATGAATCTTATATTGTTTTCCTCTTCTCAATGGACACGACATGCATCGAATGTCCTGTTACTATTTGCTGAAATATTAAATTGAATCGCACAGTAGGATGGCTCAATGGAGGAGGAAGTAGATAGAGAAGAGACATGAAAAGAGAAAAGAAAGGGAAATATGGGGGAGACTTGTACTTTGAGATAGTAAAAGTAAAGGGGAAGTGTGGAATCAAATACTGAGATTGAGTAAATATTACATCATAAAGAAGTGTGCAAGAAATGGAGAAAACGTTTAAGCAAGAAATTAGGAAAATATTTGTTCAAGAAATTAAGTAAATGGTATTCAATGTATACAACGCATTTTGTATCGTGCCTTCTATGATTGAATGTATTGATTTTTTATAAGAGTATGCTGAGAAAACTAAACTTATTTTTGTTGTTCCCTCTTATTTCTCTCTTGTTTCATAATTTGCAAACATATTTATATTGTATGGTAAATATTAGAGGAATATAATGATGGTAAGCGATATTTAAATTTTCAAAGTACAGCAGACAAACTTAAAATCCAAGTAACATATGAACAAGATAGCCATAAACCTTAAAATGTGAATATTGTGGGCACAATGAAATTAAATGGTTTCTAGATGTTATATTTAGATTGTAACATCTAAACTGATAGTAACATATTGATTCTTATCATTTTAATGAATGAAAATTTGCTTTCAAATTTTTTTTATAATATTATTGCTTTAATGTATGGACCCTATTGCTTTATTTTTTAAAAAAATTAATAATTGTATTGAAAAGAAAATCTACAACCTGGACAGGTTATAATCCATTGTTTAATAAAAGAAACAAGAGAAATCTACCTTGTTCCCGTCTATAACTCTCATTCAAGTCTCCATGTTGCTTTGATATTGGGGGAGAGACAGTGCCGGCCCTGGGCCGAGGGGTCCCCACTTCAACAACCTCCTCTCTGCTAAGTCCTAGTGATGACATGATGTTTTAACGTTGGCTCCTCTACCATAAAGCAATTAGAAAGTGTGATGGTATTTTTTGAGAAATATAGAGATGAAAGGTTTAACTCTAGTATGAATATTGTCAAATGTCTTGCACTTGAGATGAATATAGAGCCTACATTTTTAACTAGACGTTGTGTTATTAGGAAACGACAATTTGATGAAATTAATCATAATGAAGAAATACAATTAACTGAGGATTCTTTCTGGGTTAATTACTTTCTAGTTGTTGTGGATATGGCAATTACTTCGTTAAAGAATATATTTGAGCAATTAATGACATTTGATAATATTTTTAGATTTTTATTTGATTCAAAGAAGTTGAGGTCATTAGATGATAACGAATTAAGAGAATGTTGCACTAATTTTACAACGAATTTTTCTCATGATAATGTGTCTGATGTGGATTTAGATTATCTTTTTTCTGAATTAAAAGTATTGCAAATGACTTTGCCAATTGAGTTAATGTCATCAGTTGAAATATTAGAATTTGTTCAAGCTGCAAGTTGTTATCTAAATGTTTCAATTGCTTATCGAATTCTATTGACTATACCTGTGACTGTAGCATCAGTTGATAAAAGTTTTTCAAAGTTAAAATTATTGAAAGCCTACTTGAGGTCATCAATGTCACAAGAAAAGTTGAATGGTTTAGCTATGTTATGTTGATAGTATTATTAACGATTTTGCATCTAGAAATGCACGAAGAAATTGTTTTTCATAAATCATGATCCTCAGTATATTTGTTAGTGTTATGATTATTTAATATTTAGTTAATTATGTAAACTTATAAATTGAGTCATTTATGTTTCACACAAACATGTAAACTTAAGTATATTGTCGATTTATTGGGGCCCTTTTTTTAATTTCGCCCAGGGCCTATAAAATGATAGGAACTGCTCTAGATGGAGCTAATGTACCAATCAGTCAAACTCATGGACGAAAGACCAGAACTAGCAACCAGAAGACAAAACTGAGCTGCCAAGTGGGAGGAGAAGTAGAGGCAATAGCCAGGAAACAAACAACCAGTAGGATGGGGAAAAGGGAGATCAGCAAAAAAACCAAGTAAGACTAACAAAAGAACCAACTAGTTGTGGTGAAGCAACTAGAAGAACAGGTAACGTACAACACAAAGGAGAAGGAAAGGCAACACTCAAGTAACAGACCGCACATAGCCTATGATAGAAGGACCACCAACCTTAAATGTAATGAAGCAACCAAAATCTTAAGGGATAAGCGGCTACCATCAAAGTCAAGCATAATTTTTATTCTTATTAATCTTCTTTATCAATGAAAAAGAAAAAATAAGAACAAGAAAACATTTTAATGGGTTGAAAAAGAATTGTAAGGAATTAAAAAGAATAAATACAAGTTAGTGAGAGAGAAAAATATGATTTTCATAAAGGCAGAAACCATGAAAGACTTTACACATGTTCGTAAATTATCATGTTATTCAATTTGAGTCTAATGTGAAAGTCTAAGAAGAACTCCAACATACAAGTTAGCTAAGTTGGAAGTCTACATAAGTCTTTCTATTAACATACTTTAATGGAAAAGACCAAATTTAAAAATTATTGGATCTAATTAGCCAAAGAAATGGTACAAGCAATAATTTAGGGAAAATATAAATATGAAAGGACCAAAACCTTCTTTGTTCCTTTTGAAATTCATACTTAGATATAATCATCACATTTTTCTTCATATACCTATATTATTAAGACTTTCATGGTTCAAAAGTCATATAACTGCTTTTTAACCAATAAAACTATAAATAGCCTAAAATTTCATGGGTGAAGGTTTTTTTTTAATAAATTTCCTATATAGTTTGAGTTTAATTTTTAGAACATTTTTTTTAGAAATTAAAATTTTTCATTGATAAAGAATATAAGATAGCATGGAAGAGTTTGGGCCATAAGTCAGCAGTAGAGCTTGACTTAAGAGACATAAGAGACCAGCAATTAAGCAATGTCGTTTGGGCTTTCCAAGTTAATGCCAAAACAAAACGATCTCATTCTACGTAGTTGAGGGTATCTTCAATTTCTAGGGTAGAACGACCCCAACCTTTCGCAAGTCTTAAAAAACATTTCCCTAATTCGGCAGCGACTCAGCAGACTCAGAGGAGATGAGGGGGACGATAACTATGGAAAAACTTCTCAATGAGAGTGATTTCCAGGTAAACAGCTATTACGCCTATTGAGTGTAGCATTGAGAAATTAATCTTTGTTCCTCCTTGTGGCTTGTAGGTGTACCGGTGTGCCCGATGCAATTTCCTTGCGAGCCGGCTGGGTCTTGTCGCAAGGGGTGCTTAGTTTTTGACCTACGGGGCGTTTGTTAGCACTGTTCAAAGGAGAGACGAGGATGAGCTGAACCAATCTAGGTAGGCTTCTGACTTAGGTAAGTCTCAGTATATGATCTCCCCTGAGAAGGGAGAAATCAAAAGTTGTAGATCTGAGGAGTAATCTAGTTTCTGCATAGCTTTGTGTGTAGGATTACTTAATACGTCTTTTAGGACTTAGATCCTCCAAATGTAGGCCATTCTCCCACTACAGTGTAGGTGTAGCTGATTGACAATCAATTACTCTCTAATATTTGTAGTGATGATCTCTGTAAGGGAGTTCATTGTAGTTGTCCGATTCAAAAATCTTCTACTGTTTCTTTCATGCCAGATAGTCTGGACACATGTTGTTGGGACCCGATCCGAGAACCGGATCCCAACCGAAAAATGGAACGGAAAACGAAATCGGCAAGAATGGACACGAAATCGAAAACTCGAAAACAAAGGATTGAATACGGAATTTAAATTCCGAAACAGAAACATAAAGCAATAACGGATCGGAAGCAAAACGAAACTAACGTTTTGAAACGA
>JANZLC010000007.1:4182028-4204760 GCA_026413385.1 Erythroxylum gracilipes | reverse complement strand
TGTGCTTATATGATGCATGAATTGGGCGAACCATCGATGATGGTTCCTCACTGAGTTTGCAAAAACTCACCAAAATTCTGAATCTATTTTTTCAGGTCTTGAAGAATACCCCGTTTGACACGGGAGTATGTCTACTGTAGGCAAGTGAAGGATAGAAGTCGGGATCAGTCTGCGTCTGCATTAGTGTCCAATAGAATTGTATTCCAAAATGATGATTTGTATTTATAATAGGCCAATGTGGTTCTGTTATTTGTACATTAAATGGTTATTGTAAATTATTATTGACTGTTTGTAATAACTGAACTGATTGTATTAACTGAAAATGTTTATTTATGCACGTGGGTATAAATTGTCTACTGTTATCCGCGCACATGAGTGTAATGAAAAAGTAAATGGCTCTGATGGAATGAATCTTGTAAAGCAAAAAGTTTTTACTAAGTTCTACTGACTGATGTAGTACGCTACCCTCACGGGGCACGGACTCGGATATCACCAATGATGTCGGGTTCGGGTCACGCGAGAGTGAGGTGTTACACAAACACAAGCCTTTCACAAGCAAAACTCAATCATCAAATCCTCATCATGCTAGCTTCAATTTTACCATATCCATGACATATAACACAAAACTTACTTGATTTAATCACTTAATCTTCAAGTTCTTCAAGGAAACTACCAAGACCTAGCTTCAACCATCAACCAACAATCATCATCTCCAAGGGGGGTAGAGAGAGGTTTTTTATGGTGAGAAAGAAAGAGAAAGCAAGTTGGCAATGAAGCAAGCAAAAAGGTGAAAGCTAGGTGAGTGATGGAGGAGATTAGCACAAAACACATGGAGAGAGATAAACCCAAGAAGAAGAGAAGAAGAATACTCCAAAACAACTTCCACTTAGCTTTTGAAAGAGAGAGTGTCGTGAGTGAGGGCAAGGAGAACTTCTAATAAATGCAACTTAGGGTATTAAATAAATACTTGGTTAAGAACTTGCCACTTGTCAAGCTTCAAGCATTTCCTTCTTAACTAATCAATTTCAAGCCCAAGTTCCAATAAATCGCACTTGTCTATAGTTCCTAAAATCATGTATCCAAAATTTCAATATTTGACAATCAATTCTACTACCAGTTATCAGTTGGTCTGTCACTTGGCGTTTTTCCTAGTCCAGAATTTACCCCGAAAAAAATTTCAAAAATTTTTCCTAAAATTCTCCAAAATTACTAAATCACTAATTTCACTCTCCAAATCAATTTTCAAGATCAATAACCCAAAATTCTCAAAATTCGCAAAACAATCACATTTATAACCAAATATACCGGGAATGTCAATGAATGCATGTACACTTATTTTCATGTGCAACAATTTCATTTTTCACAATATATGTATGTCACATAATGCATGAACATGCAATTGCATTACTAAGTTCTCACTGAACACCCATATTTACTATTCTACCCTTCCCGCTGGTACCGGGATGTTACAATTCTCCCCTCCTTAAAAAAAATTTCGTCCTCGAAATTTATATCCGATTTATCAGGAAGGTAGGGGAATTGGATCCTCAATTACTTCTATGCTTCCCATTTAACTACACCTCTTGACTTATTTCTTTCAATTGACTATAGTCAATAAAATCAAGCAACCCTTTACTCATTTTTTTCAACTATCACACTATTTTAACTGTTTCCTCAATATATATTTTAGATTGCCCACAATTTCACTTCCAGCATCAATAACACATATAGTGAATCATCATGATATTCCCTAAACCTATCCATGTAACTCTAGGTGACTCTGAATGTTTTTCATTGGTCATACTAACGAATAATAATTCCATACAGACCAAGTCATATCAGGTTTGGCTTATCCTTTTTCCCTAACCAGAGCATACCTTGGCAAGGTGATACTCTTAAAGACATTTCATCTTTCACTTGCAAGTTCTCATCTCTTTAGTACTAATACACTCAAATGTTCTATAACCTCCATATTGATCTACTTATTCATTTCATTTAATCCCTTATTACAGATTCGTTTCACTCAATAATCGCATCTTTGGCCTTTAATCATTTTTAGGCCTCTTTAATTCAATGTAAGGGCGAACGACTCTTTTTGCCGTTTTATGCCTCAAACAGTAGTCTAATGCTGTCCCTATGATCATGATTGCTATACTTAAAGTCATTTAGACTACACATTGACCCCATGTTTCTACGAGCTCCAAAGTATAAGCCTTAAACATATCCCCAACAGTTAGGACTGTTGGTAAGACAAACATTCAGTCACTTGTTTCCATATCAGTATTCGTGCTGGGATGTCTACCTTAGGTTGGTACTTGTTTTCTCTATTAGTTTCTTTGCTCTATCATTTTTTTATTGAGTGAACATCCTTCTTATTTCATTCACATGGTATCAATTTTCAATCAAACTCAAATTCAGATTCATTTGCAATTGCTCAGTGAGCAATTTACGCATTCTAAATCCTCCACTTGGGCTTTCTTTTAATACGAAGCTGATCTTCATGCAACAGCTCACAGTACTTTGCTATGCCCAAAGTTTAGCTCATTATTCTATGCTTTTTATTGCACCTAAATTGGTGACCTCAGTATCAACACTTGTGCTCCATTCTTGCATTTTCTATTCAATACATCATTTTACAACACTGGCTTTACAGAAAAAAAATACTCATTTGCTTAATTAGTATTTGTCAGTAACCCTATTCACTATCTCAGTCTCATTATCAATTCTTCCAAACCCAACAATTACATCACGTTCATTGTACCTATAATGTCTCCGGACTCTCAATGCAATTTCTATTGCAGCACATCATAAGGCTTTAATTCCAAAATTCACTTTATGAAGGTACAACATTTGCATCTTAATCTCTTATGTCATTATCTGTGAAATTTCCAAATCTCAATGGCAACACTGATGTTATACTTCCACATAATTCTCTTTACCAACATCCGCTATACGATTTACATATTTTTTTTTTACCAGGCATTTTTGTCAAAGAGCCAAGACCAATAAAAACTACCCTTAATGATCTCAGCTAGTATTCAACATACAGCGAGTTCTAACGATTCCTCACTTTACCATTGCCCTTACTTTTCCTTGAGTCTCCCAATATGCCATGTCCAACTATGCTCTAACCCACATTTCATTCGATCAAACTAGAATTCACTTCGATGAAACTCAGCAAATAGCTATTTGCACCATCCTGATATGTAAGATTTCTTCAAGTAGTCAAATAGTTCTTTTTATTTTGACTACCCTCAAAATATCATCTATGGTTATAGTTGCTTCGATTACTACCATAATACTGTCGGGGCATTGTGATAAATAACCTAAATTCCCTTGTGCCCATGATTTGTTCTCTTTCATTCTTTAGGACTCTGATTCCTCAATACGGTAATAGTATCTCACGATATTTTCGCTTTTTCCCAATTTTTCTTCTTCGCAAATGATTTTCTCAATTCATTCTATTTCCTCTGACTTCACATTGACGTGTTCTAACATCTGTTTATTCTTACCAATTTCTCAACAAACTTCGATTTTGGGTTGGTAACACATTCATCATATCAAATTTGTCTCTCCCAAACATATTTACACAGAATACCACGTGGACCTTTATTCTTCTCATATAAGCAATTTATATGTCCTCAATAATCCAATCACACAGTCGGATACTTTACATCAAATACAATGCCTACCTTCTCAGTAGTATATTTTACCTCTTATGCTTGAGTCTCCGCAAGGATTAGGACTCTAATAATTACTTTACTTCACTTTATATTCCTTTCTAATTTGTCCCTTCATGGATTTCTCTAAAATCGAATCATCTGATCAATTTAATCTAATTCAGGGAAATTCTTCTTTGAAAGAAGATTTCCTGGTTTTTTTAATACCACTCATAGAATTCTGATCAATCCACTTTCTAAAAATTTTCTGGATAAAGTGTAGGCCCTATGATGTCCCATTGGGATTGGAAGAATAAAGCATTAAACCCATCAAATCCCGGTATCTTGTTAGGTTCCATATCAAAGAAAGCCATCTTAACTTCTTCGGGAAGGATTGGGCCTTCCAGGTCATTTGTAGCCCTGTGAGAGAGAGAAGGAAAAAAGCCGGTGAGAAGAAGTTGCGTAGGGGTCGAAAGATATGCCGTGTAGAGTTTTTCAAGGAAAGTCTGAGCTATTTGTCTAATACTCGCTAGGTAATGCGCACTTTCTGTCTTCGGGCTATTGTGACCGCACAATAGTATTTCGTGTTTTTGTCCCCCTGTGCTATCCACTGACATCTTGATTTTTTGGTGCCAGTAAAATTCCTCTTGATAGAGGACTTGTTCAAGCTCATTTCGTAGATACGTCTCCAGGTCTCGTAGAGAATCAGATTCCTCTTCTTCCAGTGCTTTTTGATTGCCCACGAGTTGTGCCATGAGTCTCTTTTTGCGATGAAAAATATTGCCAAAAGTAGAGGAATTCCAAAGCTATAGTTTGTTCATAAGATTCCTGACCGCACTACAAAACTCTAGCATATTAGGATTCCAATTGTCTTCGATAGTTTGTGCGAAGTGGTCGTGGGTCAGCCATGCTGACTGAAATCGGAATGGGCAAGGAGTATGGGGTATTTACATAGTTTGATTTAACGTCACAAGGAGAGGTTGATGGTATGACTTTAGGAAGGGAAGATGTGTAACTGTCGTGTTTTGGAATGAATTCAACCAGGAATTAGAGTAGAAAACTCGATTAAGTCTAGTGAGAATCTGTCCTCGCCTCTATATGAATTTGGGCCCTGTAAATCCAAGATCTTGAAGGTGACAGCATTGCACACAATCTCAAAATTGAGTATTAATAATTGGGCGAATGATGGAGCCTCCTCATTTATCATTCCTTTCTAATTTGGCAGTGAAGATCTTGCCTCCAGCCCTTTGACAATTCCACTAATTCGAGGCTCAACCAGAACTACGAGGAAAGGCTTATAAATCCGAACATAATTCTTGAGAATTGGCTTGAAGGTCTTGCCTCCAGTCCCATGAAAATTCCACATGAATATTGACATAAAAAGTGTTCGAGAGAGATGGTAATCACTATTAGGCTTGAGGGGCTATTACGTCATCGACCTGCCCATCATCAGTGGTAGTCATGGGATGCGTGCGGCAGCTCATCCATCGGAGAATCTATTACAACGGTGTCTTCACTGGCCGAAGCTAAACTACTCCCAAAATCTGGTGGCCTAGGAGTCAGGATATCTTTAGTGGTCAATGGTGGAGTAAGCGTAGCTTCTTCAGTCATGTCTTCCTCCATTCCACCACAGACTATGTCCTCGTTCATAGGTATAGTAAGAGAGTTGTCCTGGATGATCAATTCGTGATATGAAGGAATAAAGATAGCCATGTGATTGGTGGCTGTGTTCTGAGGTCATATGGGCATTTTCCTTGGCTTAAAGGATCGTTTCGACTGTTTAGCGTGGGCCAGTGGGTTCTGTGAGTTATTTGCTTGGTCTTTAGATGAACGAGCTTGGCTCTCAGCATTCCCACTAAATGATGGTCTAGTCATTTTAGAGCCTCGCCCTGGTGTGTGCGTTTTAGAAGTTGTTTGTGGTGGGCCCAGGTTGGCTTTATAAGTGGACGCGCCTTGGAGCTTCTCCGCAGTAGGAGGTGGACGAGCATTAAAGGAGGTGAGACAATCAGGTTCAGACAAGGGCTGGTATCTCGAGCCCCGGGAATCCTCTGGATTAGGAAGGTTACGCCTATCTCGTCCTTGTACCTTGTCGTTGGTGGACAGATGACGATTTCGTCCCTAAACTTGTATCCAAGGGTCGTATACCTCGTTGCGAGATTTTGCTAACAATGGTGTCATACGAGTGTCCGTTGGAGTAGCTGTTGGATGGTGCTCAGTGGTGTCACCTGTTGCCGGAGGGGCAGTATTCCGGGTAGGACAACTCACGGCACCATGGCCAACCAGATCGCACGTGAAGCAGATCTGTGGCAATCCCTCATGAGCAACTTTTATACGTTTGCCATCCAATTTAACTATGGACCTAAGAGGGGAGCTGATATCGATATCCACCGCCACCCTCGCAAGTTTTCCCTGTTGGGATTGTTATGTATTTTCATCGATCTTCACAGTAAGTCTGACCAAGTTGCCGAGGGCTTTCAGGATAGAAAGATGATACTGGGCGACCGATAATTCAGGAAAGCGAACCCAAGCTACAACATGAGAGATTTCACCGGAAGAGGGACGGAAGGTTTGGATGGTTGGATGGATAGAGCATGGCCTAATATCACCCACGGACCCTTCGTAAGGGCATTAATATAATCGTTTTCCTGCACAAAGTTGATTAAGAAAAAGTCATTATCAATATCAATGATCTTCATAGGGCCAGACAAAGTCCACATTGTGTTGAGTCAGTTTTTGAGCATAATGAAACCGATTTTATGTCCTAAAAGCTTGACAACAACAATTTTTTTTTCCCATCGTTTATCTTGTCTGCCTTTGAGGGAGTTGGACAATTCAATGCCCAAACCAAATTCTCCTTGCACCATGTTGATATCTCCCTCTTCAATCTCCACAGGGTCCTTGTTTGGCCATTCAAAATCCCTTGCGGCTTCTAGGACTTGATGATTAGTGACGGCTGCGCTATAGCTGTGAGAAGAGTAGGCGGAGAAGGAGGATGAGGAGGCGGGTCTTCCTTCTGCTCACGTAGGCAAACTTTTTTTGCGACGTGGCCGGCGTTGCCAAGAGGGTGAAGGTCATCTCGCGTAGGTTCAAGGTGTTGTCATTTTAGAGCATTTGTCATGTTTCCTTAAACACAATAAATCCTTTTATTAACTGGGGGGAGAGAGAGAGAGAGAGAGAAGTTTAGTAGCATGAAGAACTTAGTTGTTAAAATTTTCTCAGCTATGTCACTTACTGAAAGCTTTTATTTGATAAACATTCAATTGCTCATTACATTTTATAGCTTATCTTACAGTCCTAAAACAAAGGTATATTTTCATAAATTAAATGTCACGCCTACTCTCACTTATTAAAAGAATGTCTTGTGATTCTAGGATAGATATTGAAAGTTTGAAGGGTGTTTGAGCAATTAGTCTAAGGCCGTATTTGGTTAACAGCTTTTCAACTGTTTATTAGCTATTTCACTCAAATTAATTGTTTGACCTATATTAAAAAACTTTTTTGGTTATTTGGTGAAAAGCTTATTGCGTTAGTTAATTCAACCCAACCAGTTATTTTTTCACGAGCTCGTCCAATGCAACGTTTGGATTCAGCTGATTCGTTTGTGACCGTCTTGCCCCCGCCATTCTCTGCTCACTCTCGGTCTCATTTCTCATTATGCTCTCTTTCGCTTCTTTGGAGCTTAAGGATCCGGGACAGCAACAAGCACTCTCGCGAATCTTCCGGGACTTGGCTGATATTTAGGCCACTTGCGACGACTTCGTTTTCTCTTTGTTCTTCAGCTACCAGCAAGAGAAAGGTCGGCACTTTTCTCTTTATATCTCTTTCTTTCTCTGTATCATTTTGTCGTTGTTGTTTCTCTTTGCGTTTTTGGGGATATGGGGAGTGGAAGAAGCGACTTGAAAATTGACGGGGTTGGATCTGTTTTCTTCATTTGCTTTCAGTGGGTTTTGTGTAGGGATTTTGATGTTCTATTTCCTCGTTGATTGGTGCTTGTTTATGATATCGGATTTAAAGAGGATTCTAGGGTTTTGTATGTTTATTTCGGGTGTAACTAAGATGAGAATGCAATTAGTTTGCTTTAGGTCTCATTTTAATCAAATTTCATTTAGTCATGTACATTTAGTCAGGTCCATTTTTGCTTGAGGTTGCCCATCAATACAACCCTAACATTATTGGGTACACTTTATGTAGTTTTACTATATGTTTTAATATCATCTAATAGTTGTTCGAAGATCTGATATACATTTTTAAATTGGTTTTCTTCATAATCACTTGCGCACTCTTCACTTCTATAATTGCTGGTCGTAAACTAGTTTTAACACACACAAGGTATCTTTATTGCAGGGTACTTAGATTCTTTGAATTAGTTGCTTTGTGATTAAATGGAGGAACGGTCATTTTTTGACAGAATGATCACACATCTTCGGTCATCATGCAAGTCCGTGTAGTTTCTGCTCCTCATTGTTGAATAATATTGCTTTGTGTTTGGTTATAGTAGCAAATTTGATTGACAAACAATTATGTTTTGTGTGGATTTCTTCTGGTGTCTAGGTATTATACTGGATACCCAAAAGATATTGGTCAATCACGCATTATCCACTTTACATCAGAACGAGAATTTGTCCAGCTTCTTCATGAAGGACACCCTGTGGTTGTTGCTTTTACCATCAGGTTATATTAAACCCAACACTTACTTTTTAGTGTTGTATTTTGCTTATGCTTCATGTGCAACTATTTATTGTTTATAATGTAGGTGCAATCACACAAAGCATCTTGATCGGGTTCTTGAGGAAGCAGCTGCTGAATTTTATCCTTCTGTGAAATTTATGCGTGTATGTTTGTTTCACAAATTAATTATGGTTAACTTTGTGGTACTTTGTGCTGAAAAGAATTTTACACAATAGTGACTCAAGTTCCTGAAGGCTTGTGATTGCTATATAGTTTCAGAAAGGAGCAGCTAAAAAGATATGAGTATTTATCACTGTAATAGTCTCCTGAAAGTCATATTTTCTGAAGTAATGCTTTATATATATATTTTTAGTGGCACTAAAATAGTCATCGTTTCAAGCCCAATCCTTACAGCTTACTGCATATGGTTAACAACATTTAGGACTTAAATTTCTAGAAATAGTTCTGCATGTACACAAAATGATACTTTGAAGCTTTTTTTGAATGCTAAATGTGGGTTTGTCAATTGTATATCATCAGAGTTTCTTCACCAGGTTAAGGCCCTGATAAAAACTCTTTCCCTCGTACAATTATTTATGCAATGCTCTTAATAAAGTCTTTGCCATTCAACGTGTGTTACCATGTATAATGTGTTGTTAACTGCCAATTTTTTCCTGTTCCAGGTTGAATGTCCAAAATATCCTGGCTTCTGCATAACACGCCAGAAGAATGAGTATCCATTCATTGAATTGTTCCATAGTCCAGAGCGGGTATTATGGGTCTTCTTTACTGATTTATATTGGTGCTGATGTTTATATTGCTTCATGATAATTTAGTGTCAATCATCGTTTGGCCGTATATGTGTATGATTGTGTTATCTTCCCTATTATTTATTATTTAGATTCATTATCTTTGACAGTACTGTAACTTTTTTGTGTAAAGCCTTTTTTGCCTTCTATTCCTGGTTCATGTTCATGCATAGGCAGTGATGTTTAAAACCTTTTTTATGTTCATGCCCAGGCAGTAATGACACTTTTAAATCGTATTGTACCAATTGTTTCTTGTTGTGGTGAAAACAACAATACTGTTTATAGTACTCTTGATTTTGCATGAAGAGTTCTAATACAATTTTATTTACCTTTAAAGAAAACAATAATGTTTATTACTCTCTGACATTATTCTTTATTTCGTTTAAAATCTACTTGCAAGAATAGTGTGCTGATTTTTCTTTTTTGGTTTTTTGCATTTTACCATTCTACATTTAAACACTGAAAGAAATAAAGGTATTTTTTTTTTGTTAATTCCATCTGGTTAGTAATTAGAGAAATGGAATCAACACTGCCTTAGTAGCCAACAAAGTAGAGTTAGCCTATTTGTAACATATAAAGGAACTTCCTTTTTTCATTTTGATAGAACATAGTAATAAAGGATTGTTGAAAATTCTTATCTTGGAACATTCTTTTATAGAGCTCATTCAACATTATGTTATTGTGTTCTCAAAATACAGAGAGCATTTTCAATAGGGAAAAATTTGACAGATCAATCCATCAATCTTTCCCACATATTTTAATGCTCTTTGTAGATCTGGGTCATTCCTGCTCTCTTCTCTCTCTCTCTCTAGAATCATCAGGTCCTCCTCTCTCATATTTCTGCCACCTGTTTCCAGTTGCCATTAGTTGTTTATAATCTCTCTCATTCTAGTCTTATTGCTATTAGATGGGGCATTGCGGGGATGGCCATGGCTGGTAAATGCTTCATCGTTGCTGTTCCTTTTTGTTTTCATGAAAATTGGGTATTGATACCTTGAGAATGAAGACAATGAGAACAGAACATGTTTACTTGTATCAGTTGAAACCTTGTTCCTGTAGCTTTGATCCGGCTTTCTTCAAATGTCACTGAAGCTTGTGTCTTCTTGCTTGCTTTTTCAGATTTCAGGTTTGCGTTGGGTACAACGTTTAGTGCTTAGATTCATTTTTTTCTTATGCAGGCCACTAATCAAGGAAGGACTGGTGATCCAAACGTCACA
Organism: Erythroxylum gracilipes; assembly: GCA_026413385.1. Lineage (NCBI taxonomy): Eukaryota > Viridiplantae > Streptophyta > Magnoliopsida > Malpighiales > Erythroxylaceae > Erythroxylum > Erythroxylum gracilipes. The sequence goes on along the minus strand of JANZLC010000007.1, from coordinate 4,194,407 downwards.
AGATATGCAGTAAAAGTCTTAGCTGTGAGTTCTGTTTCTTATGTATATTTTTTTTGTCACAATGGTAGAGTGGAATTTTCACGAGAAATTGTTCTAATCTGTGTCCTTCCAAATCTCGACCATAGAGATTTTGATTTGCTGATGGGAAAGGTATATTTGAACAGTCGTTCTCTGGGTGGTGTGTTTTAAACGAGTAATTTTCTGTGATCTTATTTTGGGTTTCTTGCATAAAGCATAATTCCTAGAGCATTATGCATTTAAAGAATAGTTGCCTAAGCTGCTAGAATAGTCGTAATTGACTGCAGACTGAGGAGTTGCATCTAATCAGAACTACTGATTTTTCATATCGTCATTCTTTGAATACTGCCATTAATTTGCCTATTTCTGCACCTACGCAGTTCAATTATGACATCAGTGTCTATGGATTCAGAGAATTTTTCAAGCGCCATGGAGTGAAATCATCTGACTAGCAATGAAGTCTTGTTGAAAATGCTCACAGGATGTTCTACAAGGGCATTAGAGTTCTTTAAATTGGATTGGTATCGACCTGCCTTCATTGGGGTGCTCACTTTCTAGCTTACTTTTCCTGTTTATTTTTCATTATAGAAAAGATGTGGGTGAGAGCGGTAGGTGCAGAGGCCGTTGATATGTAACAAATAAGCCATCTTGAAACTCTCGACTTCAAATTAACCACTTACGTGAAGATTAGGGTGTTTTTAGATCTGTAAAATAACTCTTGGCATGGAATTATGTTTTCAGTTCTAGTGAAGCAGGCATCACATTATTTATATTTATGATTCTGGAATTTGGGTTATTCGCAAGCAACAAGATGATATTGGTACGACTATTATGAGATTGGTTTAGGATGTTTATATATTATTCATAGTACACTTCCATAAGGGTACAATTTAAGAATGAAACCCGATCCATTTCTTTTAGTATACAGGCGGTTCAAAGTCTGATAGGAGTTTGGCAGCACTAAAAGTTTGATTAGGTTGTCTCATAAAATGACAAAATGATGTTTTGTTAATTTGACAAAACAATATTGTTTTGTTTAGCTGTTTTAAGTCATTCAACAAAATATTATTTTAATTAGTAGCTTCGGCTTGTCTTGGGATGAGTTGTGTTGGACTTTACTGGTTTATGAACACCGGGTTAAACAAAGTTAACTTTTGAGTTTGGAATTAAATTGAATCTTATTTTAAACGAGTTTTATTCGTTGACTCTAAATTAAAAGAGATTCTGTTTGTATTTTGTCCACTTTAATACAATTATTATTCGAATAATCTTGAAAAAGTACGATATTTTGTTGTATTATAAATCTAAACCAGAATGGATATTGAAGATTCAAGGTTTTAATTAATTGCTCATCTTTCTCAGGACGTCATTTTTTATGATAGTTTATCACGATGGAAGCGACTTACATTTTTCAATAAAGTGGAAGATGTGTTAGAGAAAATGGCTATAGGAACAATTGTCTTTGGACAATAGATATGAGTAGGCAGCATACGACCCTTCACGAGCAAAAGAGAGCTTTAGATGTTGACCTAATCATTGAAATGTAAGCTAAGATTGATAATTTGACCCAACACTTAAATAATATGAATCTTCAGCTCATGTGAAAGTTATTCCACAAAGATGCAAGCTGTGTGGACAAGATAACCACGATACTATTGATTGATTTTTGATGAAAGAGTATGAATCAAAACAAGTTAAATATACGAGAGTACAATTTGGTTAAGGAGGAGAGAACAACCCCTACTCAAACACATATAACCTTGGGTGGAAAAATCACCCAAACTTTTCTTGGTTGAACAATGCAGGAGGTCAATTTCAACCTGAAGGACCACCTGGTTTCCAACAGGAGAAACCAAACTCAATGGACTCCAAGCTAGATAAAATTTTAGAAAAGATTAGGGGCATGGAAGACGCTCACAAGAGGATAGACGGGAAACTTGAATAAGTAACAAAGAACTACGCCTCCTCCATACACAACTTGGAAGTCCAAATGAGCTGATTAGTAGAAGTGTTGTTGACACAAAGTGTGGGAATCCTTCCTAGCAATACCAAGACAAATCCGAAAGAAAGGATAATGGTACTCACCTAGGCTAGTGAAGAAAAGTCCAATCAAGTTGAAGACGATGGGGAAGAAGACAAGCAAAAGACCAATGAAAGTTCCCTGTAGGTTAAAAATAACCTGATTTGTAATAGCCTGTTTCGATACTTAGGGATTTAACCGTTAGATTGATTCATATCATGTGAGAATAAATGAAGTGCATTTCACTTGCATACATCATATTCGCATATATACATGAATCATGATTTAGGGACATTGTAAAGATAGTATATGCACTCAATTGACTTATTCCAGGGTATCAAAGATTTTAAATGATTATAATGTAGTTGTGTGTTGATTATGTCTTGAATTTTGTTTGGGTAGATTATAATTAGTAATTTGGACTTTATTGTTACAATTGAGTAATTGATAAGGTGATATGTGCATCTAGTCTAGGAAAAATGTTGAATGGCAAGATAAATTGTTAGGTGGAATAGGCCTATAAAATGGTGACACATGGCTTTAGTAATAGAGTGAAAAATGGATAAAATAAATGGGTGACAAATGGTGATGTAGTTGAATAACAAATGGCCTAGTGATGGAGTGACAAATGGACAAGGTATTAAATGACACATGGACTAGTTATGGAGGGATAATTGGTAGTTTAAGAAGAGGACACACAACATAGCTCTTAGCATGACAAGTGTCATGCCAAGTGTCCACCTTCTTACCACACACCGCACCCATGACACACCCAATTGAATGACCATCTTTCATTTGTTTGGTTACATGCTCTCTCCATCTTCCTCACCGTCGACCCATACACTTAACCCACACACCTTGAGGTTTTTTTTCCAAAATTCTACACCTTGCTTCTTCAAGATTATGTTGTTTTCATCTTGTGATTGAAATCCTTTTGTGTTTTCATCTTGTTCTTAGAATATGCTTTATGTTTGCAAGCTTGGAGGGCTAGGATAGCTTGTAGATTAAGGTGAAATTATAGTTAAACAAGTAACAGATTTCTTGTCCTATTATGATATATGTTAGCATAACATTCATGATGATTAAATTGAGATGGAATACTTATAGAGTTGATGATGTGTTGGAAATTGATGGATGAATTGGTTTTGTTTTGATGCATGAAAATAGGAGCTTATATGAATGACTTAGGTTGATATTTGAAGTGTAAATGAGGGTGAAGTTATATTAAAGAGGGATGTTATTGAATTGTTCTTGAATTTGAAAAAGTTATGGTTAATGTATGATGATATGTGGTGAATGATGAAGAACTAAATAAGTAGAGTTTTGATGAGATTTATGTAGCTAATATGGTAGTTGAATTGCATGAATTGAAGTTGCTTATGAAGGTATAAATTGTGGAAAGTTGGAAGTGTTTGATATGTCTTTATGGTTGATAAATTCATGGGAAAGTGAGGGAAGAATGTAGGGCATGATCGTGGCCCTCAAGTGCACGATCATGGCCTGGTTATTTTAGGTTCTGTCACAATCGTGGCCCTTAGTGCACGATAGTGGCCTAGATCTTTAGCTTCTGTCACGATCATAGGAAGGTCCCCCATGATCGTGGGTAGTGTTTTGAAATGATAAGCTTAGTTCTGTGTAATTATTGAATCAATTAAGGATAAGTCACTCTAATTTGGTTCATTTGGAGTTGATTAAGGCTAGGAATGAACCTAGATGGTTATATGAACATTGAAGAACATGAATGTAGTATGAATAAGAATTTGGATAAATGTATGATTGATGGATTAGGAATAGATTAAGATCTTTGCATAAAGTTATATACCCAGAAAGTCAATTGAGCATGCATAGAACATGACACGTATACATGTGCATGACTTTATATTCCATTTGATGGAATAACTTAATGATGTGTGTCCCATATGTGTATTGCATGACTATAGACGCTCAATTTGATCGTCAGCACCCATACGTTGCTAGATCATTAAGGCAATAACGTATTGGAATGTACTGTGAATTGACCTAGATGTGCAATCTCAATTATATGTGTATTTCTGTTTGAATTATATGAGCCAACCTAGTTGTTCTCTCATTATAATTGATTTGTTCTATTTAAATTTTAGTTATTGAATTGTGGTTATATGATTGCGTTAATTCTAGGCATTAATAGTCTGTGGAGTTTGATATTTGGGAGTGTATTAGAAGTGCTTTATGATTGTATGTGAATATGGAATGCGTGATTAATTGAATGTTGAATTCCGAACTTAGATCCAAAGATCTTGATAAGTGATATGAATACATTCAGCGAAAGGACTTGAAAGTGTACAATATGAATTGTTGCATCTCATACGTCAAAATGCATGATCAGATAAAGGTGTTATGACCAGAGTAACCAAAATGTGCAAAAGAGCTATAAGCTAAAAATTGTGATAAAGAGCCACAGGCTCAGCTACAATGAGCCTGGTATCCGTAATAAATACGGGACATAAATGAGTTGGGTATATGCAACAGGTACGAGACAGTATAGGCACTCGGCCATAAAAAAATAAAAATAAAGTGGAGTCATATATGCATTCTCCGATACATCCATATATGTAATGAATGATTGTTTTGATGTGCCCTATAATATGCTGAATTGTTTGAATCAATATAGGATGTGATTGAATTGCTTATTTGTATGATGTACTTAGTAAACGGGACCATATGCTTGCTATTATATTTTGACATGAGTGAGTACGTTGATGATGGTTCACTTACTAAGTTCGTAAATTCATCAAAGTTGCAGTATTGTTTTTCAGGTCTAAAGGAGTTCTATCTCCTAAGGCGATTTTAGCACCTGCGTTTTGATGACAAAATGGCTCAAAGGTTTGGTTAGCTAACATTGAACAGTTTAGCCAGGACATTTTGATCTAACATCCCATTTCATGTTGGACTTTTTGTATAGGATTGTAACCTTGCACATGTTATATAATGTATATATACATGAGTTAAGTGTTGTAATGACACAATGAACGTTTATGTTTATGAATGAAATGGGAAATATTAACCAAATTTGAAATTTTGTGTGATGTATGTGATGCCATAATTACGATAATGAGATTGCTCTAATATGCCATTTCCGTAAGGTATGTGTTCGAATATACTTTGGTATGCCAGCTCTATGAGAGTGGTATGTTACAGGATTGGAATCAAGAAATATCAACCTCCAATTCCATACCCTATTCGTGCAATGAGGAAACAAAGGAAGTTGAACTAAATGAAGTTCTGGATATAATAGAACAATTAAAAATGTGACTTGCTCTGGCGAAATCTATAAAAGGGAAGCTGGAGAATGAATTGCTAAGCACAAAGAACTCCACTGAAGTGATAACATTACCACACAAGTGAGATGATCGGGGAGATTTTTACATCCTATGTACTATTCGTAGTGTTATAATGGATAAGGCATTTGTGTATCTAGGAGCTAGTATAAGTATGATTCCTTATACCTTGTAGAAGAAAATTGAGTTAGGCGAAATAACATCCACCAGGATGCGTGTCCAAACAACTGATATATTAATCCACCATCCTAGAGGTGTAGTTAGGGATGTTCTGGTTAGGGTTGACAAGTTCACTTTTCCCACAGATTTTGTAATCTTAGACATAGAAGAGGATCTGGAGACACCTATTATCCTAGGGAGACCATGTTTAGCCACCACCCGATCGGTCATAGACATTGATGGGGGTGAATTGACATTGAAAGTAGGGGATGACAAGATGTTATTTAAAGTGTCTAATGTTAATAACAATTCTCTCAAATCTGTGGATGATATAAAGTGCAATGAATCTTGTGAAGAAGTCGAGCAAGGTTACACTTGTAAGGACTCATTAGAATGATAAAAAATTATGCAAAAGACTCGAAAGAAGAAGAAAACAAAAAAGGAAGGTGGTAAGAAGCATAGTTTGATAGCTCAAGTACAATTCATAAGATTTGTAGTGGTGTTACCATTACATGAATCATTTGAATCACTATAAGCAAAAAAAGAATGTTGAGCTAGCGATGATAAACAAAGCGCTTTATGGGAGGCAACCCATGATTTTCAATCTTTAGTTCATCTTTCTTTCGTATTATATTAGGTTTGCAATTATGTTTGTGTGTGCTTTTGAAATAAGTAGAATACTTGGAAGAGATCAAGCATAAGTAAGACCTTGGAATTCTTACTTTTCTCTTTTTCATAATGGATGGGAATGGTTTGGTAAGGGAAACAATGAGGTGATGATGCAATTATAAGTTATGGAAGGACTTTAGGAGTAAAACGAGGAAAAGAAGCAAAAAATCGAGAGGAATACAGAAATTTCCAAGGCCATAATCCTAGCCCACCAGGCCACGATCATGGCCTACGGCAGGGCTAGTTAGAAATACACAAATTTCTACAATTTCTCCCAATATTACCCCTCCTTTCTCTTCCTAACCTATATATTTACATTTATCCTCATTTTTCTTGCACATCTCCTTCTTTAACTCTCTTTCTAAAGTCAACAAGCCAATTCCCTATCACTTCTCTCTACAACTATCCTTAAGGTCTTTATTTCTCTCTCAATTCCTCTCACCTCTCATTCCAATGCGATCGTGTATTCAGCAAACAATCAAGAGATCTTAATAGAAGGCCAAGGTCTAAGTATCGGATCGTGAACAAAGGAACCAGGTTGCGGAGTACAGAACATCCTCTCCGATTTACTCAGAAGAGGAAGGTAAATGCTTCCAAACCCTTAGGATATGATTAAATAAGCATATTAATTAGGATATAATGTTAGTTCGTTAACTCTAAAAATTTACCACATTCATTTATAATTTTAGGTCAATCGAATAAGTATCAACATTAGTATCTTTTCATAAGAACGATTAGCTAAAGAAATAAGAAAAGAAAGAAAATATAAAATCAAAGTAATAATTTTTTTAATAAATAACTATTTTGTTATCCCTTTTTGAATAATTTGGGTTATGAATAGAGCTAGTAGTTAGTTGAGAATGTACTGTAGCTAACTAACGAAGGGATATTCATCACAAATGTTTGCCTTCGCGTTAAATGGCTATAATGACGTTCCAACCAAGCCGCTTAATAAAAACATGACCTAGTTGAATAACTGGGGGACATTCATCACAAATGTTTGCCTTCTCGTTAAAAGGATAGGTTCATGTTAATGAAAATTAACAAAAATAGTGAGTTGTTTAACAAATCCTACCGATCTTTATGAGTAGCTTGAATTTTCATGAAAAGTTACATAGGGATAATTAAAATTTTGATTGATTTAATAATTATCAATGTGTGTGTGCAAGTGATGAGGGTGAATCAATTTGAAATTAAGGCCTTAGTTAGTATGTATATTTAGTTCGAAGTGCTAAGACATATATTTAATAAGTTAATAATTTAAAACAACTTGAAGGATTATGTTTGTAGTTAAATTTATTTCGTAAAATTTAACGCCATTGTACCATTATTGCATATATGTGTGTTATGGTTTGGTGTGTTTGTATTTTGATTGTTTTGTTTTTTCTTGAGGACAAGCAAAAGTTTATGTGTGGGGATGTGATAGTTGTAGGTTGCATGATGTTTTAATAGGCATTTAGGATGTATTTAGTGGTTAATTAATTGATTCATGTATGTTTAGGTTTATAATTGTGTTAATTGGTTAGATATTTGTGTTTTGAGTGTTTTATGGGTTAGAGCATGCTATTGAGCTTTAATTTTGTATATTTGAGGTGCCTTGATGTGTTTGTTAGTGTTTAAGATCAAATATCGAATAATTGAGAAGATTTGGGAAAAGCATGGCAGAAGATCCATGCTAGAAACAAAATGGATAGGCCATGATCATAGCAGAAGCAAAATCCCAAGTGCCACGATCGTTGTCGGGGAAGCCATGGTCATGGCCTGTGAGATAGTAGATGCAGACCGGCTTCTAAAACTCAACTTTGTAGAGTTATTTCAGACTATTTGGGCCTTGGTAAAATCTAGTTTTTACCCTAAATAGAGAAGACCATAGAGAGGAAGGAGAACCCCAATTTTTGTGCCTTCATTTTGCTACATTGGGAAAGATCCAAGGAAGAGGAAGAAGGAAGAGAGAGAAGAAGAGAAAGAAGAAGGTGGAGCTTCAGTTGCTTCAACCTCCAATCCTCCAAGTTATTTTCTTTCTGTCCATTTTCTATTTCATGTATTTTATGTATGCGTTGAGATTGATGATGATGAATCTTGGGTTAAGGATGTTCTAACTTTTCTGTAGGGATTTGTTCTTGATTTAATGTTAATCTAGTTGTTTTTGTGTTAATGCATCTGGGTGTTGTGATTATGGTAATAGATTGAGAGAGTGAACTGAATCTAAAATGTTTAGGTTTGTTAATGAGAGTTAAATGACCTAATAAACCATGCAAATATTCAAATTGATAATTATATGGAAAGAGGTCTCATGTGAGGACCTGATTGTTTAATAGATTGCTTAAGATCTGATAAGGTTGTAGGCTGATTGTTATTCAAGAGATTACATGTTCTGTAACGCGACTTAATTAGGGTATATTAATTAGGGTTTAGTGATTATAACTTAAAAGAGAGAAATCTACCTTCGATAGTTTATAACTAACACCACAATAACACAAAAGTGACTAAGTTAGCATTAATGATAGGATAAATCCCCTCTCCTATAATTTGTTAATCTTCCTTGGTTAAATTAAATTGTCATTTGGTGGTGCTCAATTTTGGTTTCTTATGATAATTTTGTGAATTCATTTTCAAGCAATACATATCTGTTTTTTAGTTTTTATTTCATTTTAGTAATCCTTTTATGCCTTAGATGTCTTAGAATTAGATTAGTTCACCAACTCCTCGAAGGATCAACGACTTATACACTACATTCACGACTTATGCACTTCTAGTATATTGAGGGTTAAAAATTTTAAAAAATTATACTTAAAATAAAATACCTATCTATCTTTTAAAAATAGCAATAATTTTTCATGAAAGGTTACTTATAGATTGTTTTCCTTTTTATTTGATCAATAATAATAAGTGAATGCTTATAAGTGCCATAGGAGTATGAATAGGGTGTTAATATTTTGATTTATATGTATATTCAAATAAAAGCACTTAAACATAAAAGGAATAAGCTATTATGATTTATTTTTTTTAAGTGGTTGATGTTTGCGGTTAAGTTAATTCCATAAGATTTGATGTCATTGCACCATTATTCCATTATTGCATTGTTTCATTGTTGCCTGATTATGTGTTTATATGTTTATGTGTTTTGTTTGTGTATGGTTTTAGTTTTACTTAAGGAAAAGCAAAAGTTTATATGTGGTGATGTTGATAGGTGTAGATCGTAGTATGCTTTCCAGGTGTTTGAGTATTTTTCTAAGTGTTTTCTTAGATGATAATCATGTGCTTATAACATAGAATTATGTGATTGTTAATGTTTTTATATGTTTTAATTGTTTGAGTGGTTTAAAGAGATAATTTGATCTTATTTTTATGTTTTAAAGGGTTTTTAATCTGCTTGTGAGTTAATGGAAACAAGAAATTGAATAAAAGAGAAGAGTTGGAAGCATGAAACAATGCAAGCCACGATTATGGTACTCCTACAATCATGGAAGGTGTGACAGAGAGTAAATTTAAGCTTTTCTAACATGCAAGTTTTTTTTTTCTACTTTTGAAGTTTTGGGGCTATTTTGGAATCAAATTAAATGTGAAAATCCTTGAAATAACCTTAGAAGCCCCATGAAATATTTAAGAACAAGAAAAATGTTGGACCCCGAACTTTTTATAAAAGATTAAAACTATTGAATGAGAAATTTTGATTATTAGTCACTAGTTAAGAACAAATGAATGAAAGTTCTTGAACCAACAATTTATAGACAAAAGTAAAATAGGGAATGAAAGATGTGGATAGATTTATAATTTTGCTATGGTGTTTTTGGTGGATAAGAGATTTTTAAAATAGAAAGAATTAAGGTGAAAGTTAGCAGTAAAATGAAAGCAACATTTGTGTAGTAAATTGATGAAGAGTAAATACAGTAGAAAAAGGATATCTTGGTATGCGTTGTGTTAAGGAAAGATTTTGAAACAAAATTGGTAGATGATTTGGAAAATATTCACTAAGTGTGCATTGGTCTATTAGCCATAACTTTTTCTCTAGTTACCCAAATGAAACGATTCTTTATTTAGATTAAACTAGAATTATATGGCTACATTTCTTATGAAGACATCGAATTTAAATTCTATCTTTAAGAATCTCAAAATTTGTCATGAAGTTGAGAATTGGGAGCAGAATGTAAAATTTATCTTTAGAATTTAGTGGAAAATTTGGGATTGATCTATATAGATTTTGGCGAAGTTGGCTTCTTGAGAGTTGTAGATCTTTCTGTTATCTTTCCAATGATATATAGTATGGAATTGTTGGAAATTTGAGTCGAAAGTTATGATCTTTATACGTAGAGATGCTCTAGAGAGTGTAGATAGTGATTTAGAACTTTTGGGGATGTGAGGAATGTTAAGTCAAAATGACTTCACGTCCAATAATTTTGGTGATAAAAGTAAGACGATGCAGAAGTAAGACGATGTAAAAGTAAGATGATGGAGAAGTAAGATGATGCAGAAGTAAGACGATGCACAAGTAAAACGATGCACAAGTAAGAAAGAAGAAAACACAAAAGATAGAATTTGTCTTCGAGGTTTTCATGAAAATTGTATATCTTGAAGTCCTCTTTCGAACCATTCAAAAAACACCTTAATCAAAAATTTCTAGAGAAAGTTACGGCTGTTTCCCCGAAACAGGTTCAATATGATTGAGGATAAAACCAAATTGGATTCGTTTGGCCATAACTTCTTCTCTAGACACTCAAATGACTTGATTCTTAAACCATTAGACTCATAAGACATTGCTATACATCTCTACCAAAAATCATAGCCATATGAAATGAAGTGAGAAACATTGAGTGGAAAACGTTGGATGGGTATAGTGTGTGTACTCTTAAATAATATGTATTGGTGTTATCTCACTGAACATACTCCAATATTTTGATGATTTCCAGGGTTGGTAGAGCTCCGAATGAGATGATTTCTAATTTTTGGTAAAATAGAGACATGGAGCTACAAATGGTATGAAGAAATTAGAATCTAATTCAGTCTCTAAGATGTTTAAATTTTAGATTGAAGTTGTGTATAGTATATTGTTTTGGATAAGAGCAGTCCAAAAATGTTTGAAGTATATCTTTTGAATCACTTCACCAAATTGAATGATTTTGGTGTCATTAGAAACTTAAGGCAATGAAGATCATTTTTCTAGAAGAAAGTGTTATGTCAGAATGTTCAAGGATATTTTTGGCAAGACACTTAAGATTAAAAGAACATGAGCTTATGAGGAAGGGTGAAATGGGCTTTTTGGACTCATTAAGGGCATAATTGGAAGAAGAAGTATTGTCTTGCTTATAAATAAAGGAGAAAATGTGAACAAGAAGATTCTGGAGAAACAAAATACATGGATGAGAAAAAGAGAGAGAGAGAGACATGAAAAAGAATGAAAGAGAGAAAGAAGAGAAAACAAGCTAGGGTTTTAATTTTCTTAGCCTTTAAGAGAGATTTTGAAGCTGTTCAAGAAAGGAAATAAGTAGAGGAAGAGAAAAGCTTCCCTTTGAGCTAAGGATCCCTTAATTTGGTGAAGAATGAAGGGATCAAGAGGGATAAGAGGAACAAGAGAAAGAACCTTTGACACCTCAGGTTATTTGCAAAGAGAAGAAGCATTTTGAGCAAGTCAAGTCTGTAAGCAAGGAAATCAAGGTAGGTACATGTTTATAATAGAATCAATAAACCACTATTGTTTTATTTAAGTCAAAGAAGTTTTCTGATTTCAACGGCATCATAAGTGTTGCATCTACTATTATGAATGATTTGAGAAATCTCTTTTTTATTCGGTATATAAACTTATTATGAATTTCGAAATAAAGATGAAAATGAATTGAAACATTTTATGTTATGCCTTGAAAAATGTCATGGTTTGTATAAGTGATCAAGAGAAAGTATGAGCATTTGCTAAAATGATTTTGTGCATGCTTATGTGCTTATGTTTGGGCGAGAGTGGAACCATTCTGTTCATTACGTGCACGTTGACAAGAGCCTTCTCCTGGCTGCCCACTTGTGGCATATGAGCTTCGAAATGGACTCATTCTGTTCATGGGGTAAACTTCGGTTTCTCCATTCTGTTTCATGGAACCCTCGAGCCATTTTTTTTGTGCATTGCATTTTTGTATAGTCATGAATAGTGCATAATTGAGTGTTGTGTGATGATATTTGAACTATGAGTTGAGATTCAGATTGTGAAATT
>JANZLC010000007.1:4157587-4175731 GCA_026413385.1 Erythroxylum gracilipes | reverse complement strand
AAATTATAGAGAAATTAACATCACAGCAGGACAAAATACTGGCATATTGCAATTTATGAAAGCTCGATGCAGGGAACCAATTTAAGCATAAAAAGCATCATTTAGGAGTTAGTAAGTGCATAAACAGCTATGAAAGTGAGGCCAATTTATAGAGTAAACTTGGCTCAATCAGATGTCCAAAGACAGTTGTTGTTTTCCCTCAATTATAGTAAGTCCTTTGCTTCCTCAACTGTCTTCCGCAAAAGAGATGCTCCACATGTTACATCAATAGTGCACCTTTTTGGTGGATTTACTCCATTGTAAAAGGTTTGTAAAATAAATTCTTTAGGTAAATTATGGTGTAGGCACCTCCTTTGCAAATCCTTATACCGCTCTCATACTTTGTAAAGTGACTGCCTATCACTTTATTCGAAATTTTTTATTTCCTTTCTCAATTTCATTGTCTTAGTGAGAGGGTAGTACTTATCTAGAAATGCTCACATCAACTGCTCCTAAGTGGTAATGTTTGTAGGGGTTAAAAAGTGATACAATGCTTTGGCTCTATCCTTTAGTGTGAAAGGAAAGAGCCTCATCCTAACAGCATCTTCCTACTGTTGGGTTTTGCTTATGGATCACATACATTACATATCAGAAAATACACAGTGGAAAATAAAACAAAACCCAATAAATATAGAATCAACCATATGTCATTAGATGTAGTAAAAAGCATGAACTTAAGATGTGTACCTTATAAACTCCTTCATTGTCTTCACCTCTTCGGGTTGTCGTAAACTACAGCGACCAAAGGAGGACGTCTTTAATGATATCCACACGAAGAGCAAAGCTTGAAGTCTCTTAGGAAGAATAATTAGAACACACACACAGTGCTAGCTTTGATGTATGTTTTTTAAAGAATAGTTTAGAGAATAAATATGAGTAAGATAAACTCTTCACATTTCTCACTTGTTTTCTTACAATACTTTACATGAAAATCAGTAAGTTTCTATCAAATTTTGGCCTCCTCTAACCCCCATCATGCATGGAGGAATAATGGGAATTAAGTGGCCATGAATGCCACTTAATTTTTCTTGAAACGTTTGCCGGAAATTTAGAAATTTTCCACGCTGGCGACCATGCAACACTTGCTTTCTTTCATTCCTTTATAACTTTTCTTACCACGATCATATCATGATATAATCTAGAAACATTCTCTCATATCTTAGATCACTATCCAAACCCATTTTACTCATTCTTCGCATCTCTAATGTGTGTGACCCATTAGGTTCCCGATTATGTTGGTCACTTGAATTAACACTTAATTAAAGCAAGTTATGAGCGGTATCTAACAACACATCATGACCCCCAATTGACCAAAACTTTAGTGGTTTGACTATGAACCTTCCATAGACAATGTTCTCGTGCAATTCATCCTTTCACTATCTATACCCCACTTGGTTAAGAGCATGGTTAAAATGTCAATTCCCACTAGACTAACTATGTCATATCTAGCCCAAGTGATGTTAGTTCTTGTCCCCAAGGCTCATTTCTCAATTGGATATGTCACTGAAGACTATCTTCATGAAATTCTACTCTGGCCAGAGATTCCCAAGTAATGAACCCTACAAGAGGCTGTGGGTATCATCTCCTTCTATCAGAAGTGGTAAATCCTTTATTGGCTACTCAATTACCCTCAAATACCTCAAGCTATACCCAATCACCACCCGATGAGCAACTGAGAGACAATAAGGAATGGAGTTAAAGTATAGGATCAGTATCCAAAATATCCTTGAGCACCTTAAGTATAAGGATATTTTCACCATTTCTATGATGAGACTATCATTAACACTATAATAGATTATCAATATGATTGTCTCATAGCAGGTCATCCAATGTATTTACGACTCTTAATAAGTATCCACATGTTAACTCTAAATAACTCATGCTTACGGCTTACGAGATCCACTACTTGATCTAATCAAAGAGTATAACATATGCTAGTATGTCCATATTAATAATGACCCATCTCATTAATCCTATGACTATAGATAATTTAGATACTAATATAATTACACATGATAGGAATCTCATTATCATGATCTCATTATGATTTCCTTCATGCTATGTAATGTATCAAAGACTTCATTATTTCGATTTAAGGTTATTATCAATTCATAAAAAACAGGCACATCAAATTAACGAAAATGTCTTTTATTAATCATAAAGAGTTTCACAATAACTGCTAAAGGTGATTGCCTTTAGAGCACTTCTCTAACATCTACATCCTATGATATTGGAAAGTATCGCATATCTCCAGAAAGTTTACTAAATGAGCATTAGGATCCTCATTCGTTAACCTGTAAAATTGCATGTTGGTTTACAGCATATTTAGCAGCGCTAATTTGATCTCGAATGATACTACTTATACTGATGGTTGAGTGATGTCTTGGTTTATGGCATTGAATCCCAGTCTTATGAAATCTATCAACGTCCATATTTGGTTTCCTCGATTTTCTCTTTGATTGAACTCTTAAGGAGACTTTTTCATTATCTTTTCTTCGGTATTCTCTTCCTCTTTACGTCTCAATCCTCTGATTGCTTGCTCTAAACAGCCAATGTCAAGCTTTAGTGTTTCGACGATCCGAATCGAATTTCTAATAAATCTTGTGTTCATGCAAATGCACGGCTACAAGAGTGGTGAAAACTCTTACTAGTTACAAAGTTGGTTCTACATCGCTTACCCACAATAGGTTAACCGCTATAGACTTGTAGTTACGGACCTAGTTTTGCATCGTTTACCTTAACACATCACGGAGTTGGTTTTACATTGTGTACCTATGACTGGTTAATCACTATTTACGAAGTTGGTTCTACATCGCTTACCCGTAATAAGTTAACTACTATAAACTAATATAAAAACATGTATAAAGCCTAACAGTTTACCTTATGCCAAAAATCATTTCCTTTTTATCAGCTAATAACATAATTTCAATGAAACTTCAAATCGTATGAAATTCAACTTTCAAACTTCAATTCATATATTGCTAAAACATACGCTTATACTAGCAATATTCACTTGTAATGTATCATTCACATAAAACTCATAATCATATAATATAAAGTCACATGTCATTAATCATTTTACAAAGAATTTATTCATATAAAACAATTCAAATACATTCACAACTTGCTAGTTTCCTTTTTACCACTTCGAAATCCTTCAGCTAGTTTTGTTTTCCAATCCAAAAACCTATTATGTATACATTCAACTCTTTAATACATTTTCCAATCAAATACACTATAAACCATGTTAACTTTATTACTTTCCACACACACTCCATATACTAATTTTTTACTTTAAATAATAAGACAATACTTCATTTAATAATTTCAATACCTCAAATACACTTAATGATCATCCTTAATCACATTCACATGGTCATTACATCATAACCATACTTTTATTCCAAAAATGCCCTTAAGGCTAAACTTAACATATTTAACATTAAACTTTTCCAATTCAATTCCATTTGATTTCTAACACTTAAAACCAATCCAAATTCACTTCCATGACATTTTAATACAAACATTTAAGCCATAAAATTTCATCAAAAATTTTTACAAAATCAAGCACCCTTGGCCAAATTTCTTTTTCATCAAAATCATGCTATGAACATCATAAAACATCAAAATAGAGTTTTGGATCATAACACATTAAAAACCCTAACCTTGGCCGAAAATTCATCTAATCATTCCGTGGTTTTTCTTTCATTCTTTCATCATTAAACTAACTTCCTAATGTCATTCATTAATTTTAAATCATCAAATAGCCAAATAAAACACTTTAGGCAATAGATCTCACCTTTGACTAAGTTTGACCCAGGTTCTACACATTGTTTTCTTGATTTTTCTTCTCCAAATCAGTGCCAATGCAATAAAATCTGCATATCACATCAAAAGGGTACAATTCACACCATCAAAACCAAATCTTAACTATAACCCAACAAATCAAAATTGGTAAGCTTACCAACCCATTTTCTTCTTCCTCTTCGCTTGGATGGCTATGGGATCTTAGATGCCTGATTGGAGGTCGAACAGCATGAAAACTCTTTGGAACACTTCTCTATGTCATGGCCAAAGTAGCCTCTTCTTCTTTTTCTTTTTCTTTTCTTTTTTCTCTCTCTCCCCTCCTTTCTCCAACAATGGTTGACGTTTCTCCTTGTTTCTCTCTTCTTTTCTTTTAGTTTTTGGGCTCTTTAACAATAGTACTCACCAATGAATCAACTTATGTCTTAATTCATGCTTTTTATACTCTTTAATGCTTTATACATGTCATTTTCCTATTGATGATTAGATATTAAAAAAATCGAATGGGTATAAAATCCTCAATACTCATTAATTTTCAAAAAGGGCTTTTTAACCCAAAATTTTCGAAACTCCCAAAATGCATTTGATTGGGCTTATTTTCGATTCATTTCAGTGTCATTCAACTTTAATACCTTGGGTATTTTTCAAATTTTCGAGGTTAGGTCTCCAAAATCACTATTAAAGTAAAAATACTACTCACCCAAATTCACTATTCATTCAAAAACATTATTTATCAAAATTGTCCAGATTTTATTCAAAAGTATACCTAAATCTTCAGAGCACATCTCAAGGCTTCTAAAGCTCATTCAGACTTATTCCATATCTTTTCGAAGTTTTTAAAAAAATTTCGAGAAATTTTCGGTCAAGTCTAGAACCATCTTTGGTCTATCCGTGATCCCCATTATAACCTCAATAATACATTTAAATGCTTAAAATACTCTAGTATACCATAAATAGAGCATACTCTATAAAATGCATGTACAACACATTACATAGTACAATGATCGAATTGGCATATTACACTACATATCACGACGGACTAAAGTTATGGCAACTCCAAAGAATGATGACAAAGTTGTGCATAAACTCATTAAAGTATTATTCAACCAGTTTAGAGTGCCCAGAATAATAATAAGTGATGGAGGAGCACATTTTTGTAATAAACCTTTTGATGCTCTTCTTAAAAGACATGGACTTCACCATAAGGTCGCCTCTCCGTACCACCCACAAATAAGTGACCAAGTGGAAGTTATAAATTATGAACTTAAACGACTATTGGAGAAGACAGTAAATGGTTCAACGAAGCATTGGGCGTTAAAGTTGGATGACGTCTTATGGGCCTATCGAACTACCTTCAAAACTTTGATTGGGATGATTCCATTTAAATTCGTGTATGGTAAAGCTTAAGATTTACTTGTGGAACTTGAGCATAAAGCATACTAGGTGACAAAATCTTTAAACTTTGATTGGAAGCAAGTGGGTAAACGAGGACTCCTACAATTGAACAAACTCAATGAACTTCGCTTTAATACATATAAGAATGCCAAATTATGCAAGGAAAAGGTGAAAAAGTGGCATGATTCTCATATTAAAAAGAAAGATTTCAAAATAGGAGATGCATGTTTATTATATAATTCAAGACTGAAGTTATTTACATGAAAACTCAAATCAAGATGGAGTAGACCTTTTACAGTAACCCACGTATTCGCACATGGAGCTCTCGAATTAGAAATTTTGAATAAGGAAACCTTCAAAGTGAACGGGCATAGATACAAACTATATCTCAGAGGAGTGATCTCGTAAGATAGGGAAGTAATTTCTTTCCTTTCCAACGATTAACAAGATCTCGGATGAGGAATGTTCAAGCTAACGACCATAACTTAACAAAATTTTGGTAGTTAGGATTGTTTTGAATTCTAGTATTATGGTTTTAATTTCAATAATTTCAGAGTGATTTAGACGGCTTAAATTTTTGTTTTTGAAGTTAATATATGTTAGGGAAGCAAGCTCGGAGGTTACATGACAAAGAAACGATGAACGGGACATGGGTGACAAAATTCATTACGACACAATCGTGATTCCCATGTCACGATCGTGCATGGCATACATGTTACTTCTGTCATAATCGTGACTCGAAATGTATGATAGTGGCAGGCGACAATTTAAGTGCAAACATGTTATTTTCACCCCACAAACCCTATTTTACCCCTCCTTATTCAACCCTAACCCTATATCTTCATCCTTTTAATTTTACACACACCACTTCTCTCTGTAAGCTTTAGCCACCACTACATATCTCTCACTTCTCTCTACACTCCTCTTTAGGTTTTCACTTAGTTTTTGCATCTTTCAAATAGATTTTAATTCCTCCTACACATATTTTGTAGTTGCATACAAATCTTGCATTCTTAAGTGGTTTTTACAAAATTTGGTGCTACTTTTCTCTATTAACGTTTTTGGGTGTTGTTGGTGCATTTTGTTGTGTTCTTGGTTTTATTTTTGCAAGTTTACATTTACATATGGCCTCAAGGATTAATCAAAGTGTTAAAAGCTCCCAACCAAAAGGGAAGACACATGTAGCGAGGAGAGGTGCACGAAATAGGGTTGTGAACTTTGGAGCTCCTTTTTTGATTTATTAGGAAGATGAAGGTATCCGATTCTGAACTATTCGATCTAAATTTGTTAGTGCAACTAGATATTTTAGTTTTGATATTTTAGATGATCTTAGGTTGAAGGGTAAAGTTCATAATTTGAGTAATAGGACAAAATTTCACTTTTAATTATGACGTATGTGAAGAATTAACCCTTGAATTCTATACTACTCTATACTTTGAGCCGAGAGATTTGACTAAATTTTGGTTTCGATTGAGAGGTCAAGCATATCATTTGAATTATGATGTTATGGAAGAAATTGTTGGATTTCTTAGGTCGAATATAATCAAAAAATATGATGATTTCCATGCCAAGAGGTATTGGACACAATTAATAGGGTTGGATAATTTTAATGTTAGAAATGCACATAATAATGTCATCCTTATTCCTGAACATTTGTTATTGCATAAGTTCATATGCCAAATAGTGTTTGATAAATCGAAAAGCAATAAATGTTCTGTGAAGGAATTATTCATTTTGTGGTGCATGGATAATATTGTTAAAGTTTGCACAATGACCCACATTTTTCAATCCATAACTACTGTCCTTAAAAAGAAAAGTAGCAATCTTGGTAGGGGTTATATTGTCACCGCACTTGTTGTGTATTATGGAGTGAATGTTGATGGACTAACAAGTGTTCTTTATGAGTTTTTAAATCATACACATTTGAGGTAAGTTGAAATCTTGGTGGTCGATCACATGGGCCTCCGAGATGTCAACTCCAAAATATATGTCAAATACAAGACAGGACAGGCTAGTTCGAGCTCCGCACCACCTTAGCAGCAAAATGAAGGCTCAACTAGTGAAGAGGCCGAGGATGATGAACAGGCAAGTTAGGAGAAGGTCCTTAACATGGTTTCGGACATTAACAAATTATTGAAGGAGATGACACAAGAACAATAACGACAGCAATGCGACATCAAAAAGATCTTCAGATACTTTGTTGATCAATGTGTTCACATTCCTTCTCCAACACCAGTACCTTCCCAATCACTTAACCAAAAACTTGTTGAGCAAGTATTATACATAATAAAACTCTCAACGCCCGCAAGTTTTATTTCATCGTTAAGTTTCTTATTCTTATATTATTTTATTAGTGTAAGTTGAAGAGTTACTTCTTTTCGTTGATATTTAGTTGATCTTTTAGAGAGTTATATTATTATCCCCCATCACAAAGGGCTGTTACTTACGCATATGCTTTTGACTTATTTAGCAAGTATATGTCCTGTAACTACAAGGGAATGTTTAACATTTTAGATACAGAACAAAATTTCTAGGTTAACACAAGACAGTAATGAACTTGACTTTTTATTACGGTAATGGACCTTAAAGATTTGAATTACATACATTAAGTGAAACTGGAGCAATCTACAATATTGCAGCCATACCAGAGTGGCAACGTGGCCCATTTGCTACGGTACATTACAAGAGAGTAGTCTTAAGTCCTACAAGAAGCCAAGAAAGAGAACTCTTGCAATAAGCGGAAAACTAATTACAAACTAAAGCCACGTAGAAGAAGAATGTCGCACCTTCGTTCACCATTGTATTAGAATAACTATCGTAAAGATATTTGATTAACGAAAAAAGAAAAAGGGAGTGTGTATTTTAACTTCTTGGTGAAGAAGTTTCATCACCTGCTCCAGTTGGTGAAGCAGGTACATATGGAACAAATCCGCGCCCACCAAATATTGGTCTCATGAATCTGTCATCAAAATTTCTCCAATAATAGTGAACAGTTGTAGTAGGATGACTTATTAGCAACCTGAAGCTGCTAGACTTATGAGCTCGTTGGCTGCTTCCCTCATTGCTTGGATCAGCATTTTCCTCAAGGAAAAGCTGTCTTATTTCTTCTAGACTTGGAAAATCTGTTGCATCTGAATCCATCTGTTTTCTGCTTCTTAGCAACACTGCTTCAACTAAAGGTTTCGTTATGGACCCAAAAACCTGTTTGAAAACCCAACAATCATGCGTATTCTTTACTATGTAACTTTAGCATATAATATTCAATAGGCAATGGCTTACAATTGTACTGAAGAGAACAATAATTATTGTACATGTGAAAATTAGTGCAGAATCTGAATTTGTCTTCTCTGTCTTGGAGAACTGCGGTTGCAGAAAATGCAGTTATTAATCAAATAGTCAAGCGTCTCAGCTAGTATTGCTGTTGATATTTCATGAAATACCTGATCATAAGACAAAGCAATAGTAACTGCTCCTCTCATTAACCCTGCCCACCACATAATAAACTGAGATTTTGAATAGTTAGCATAGTTATTGGGTGGACTTGTACAAAAAGAAATATTGCCTAAACTCCTGTGTCTATCACCTGTTCTTTAATCTGAATTCTCGTACTCTCTCTCTTCCGAAGATAGTTTAGGATATTTGTTATAGGGAACACAAATGCTGCCCTGCCAACTAACACTAACACAAACAATGTTGAACTTACAGCAAGCGAAGTTCCTGCACTGAATCTTTTTTTTTTTTTAGTGTGATTGAAAACAAGTCAGGAATTGAAGATTAAGAGTCCTATGAAAATTGCGGAAGCTAGACTTAATTCCTAACAGGCAGGAAAAGCAATGCCCATTAATGTGGCAACATAATCCAAAAGTATGATCAAAATGCATGTAACTGCCTTTCAACCAGTTAAGGGCATAAAATTACCCTGAATTGCTCTGTTTCCATTTGTCAATGTCCAAGGCATCCATACCAACATATATAAATATAAAATTTTCTGCAATAAACGACATTGTTGCAAAAGCATGCCTGAAATAATCAACCAACATCAGATTAGATCCTTCTCAACAAATTCATTCATCAACTGTTCGGCTAGGCTGTTTCAAAGTATCTTCTAGCACGTTCATAAGATCTTAGTACAGTTATTATATTTTGATAGTGTTGATCATAAGATCTTAATACAGTTATTATATTTTTCATATTGAAACTTCTGGCTTTCAGGGCACAAACTTGTCTCTGGTAAATTTTCCCAACAGCAGTTGGTTTCTTGACTTACATAACTATGTAGCAAACTCATAAACTATATCGTGATAAAACAATTAGAAGTGCAAATTTTTGAAGGTAACAGCTTATCAACATGTAATTTGGCTCAATATATATGTTTGATAATAGGCATCTATGAGCTGCCATTCAAAAGAACTTCTCACTGAACTAGAGAAAGAAAAATAATCTAAAATGATCAATTTCTTTATCGTCCATTTCAATCGAGAACAAATCTACATTTGAGGACATATAGAAAAACAGTGAAAATTAATAAAATAGAAGACAAGAAAGGCATTCCTGATTGACTCACTTGGTTGTTATCCTTGAGCTTTCAGTAACATTATGCCATGTATAGTGAGACATTACAATACCACAGAAGAAAACTGTCAATATTCCACTGAGACTTGAAAGCTGCAGAAGTAAAGGATAATCATATCTCAGCAAGCATGATGCTTTAGGGAAAATTTTACTTATCAGAATGATGTAAACTATGTGTGTTTTTATTCTGTTTTCATATATTAGTCGCTTTTGAACTTATCTCTACCATACCCTATTAATCCAGTCTGTAGATTCTACCATTTAAAATAGAAGAAACAGAAACCATATTCTGGTGGCAATAATATGATAGAAAGAAGAGGTTTACAATCTCACTTGATCAGAAGATCTAAATTATCTACTTGGATGATAAATCAACCATGGTGCAGTCGAGCAATCTAGTGACTATTGATGAATGGAAAAGCTTACCTGATTCAACATTGATTTATTTTTACTAGTGTATATGGTGAAACGGAAAACAGAAGCTTGTCAACAATATGAATTTGGCCATATTTGCAATTTTTATTTTAGTACCTCAGCTAGCATGTATGATAAATAAGCCATAAGTATCATAAGTGCAACTTCCCGATCAGTAGAATGCCTGTTGATAGGAAAAGAAAAAATATTTCATTGCGCAATAAATGAAACACCATAAGCATAAAATCAGACAATGCTTTGGAATTGCAGCATATAGAACTCATGACTAAAATAACCTCCTAAATTGCACTGTTGAAGTCTCAGATGGAAATAGCTGTAGGAATTACTGGCTATTTAGCTCAAAGGTGTACATGTTTCTGTTGCACTATTCCAGCGTGGGCTGCTGGCTTTTCTCTTAATAAACTTTCCATCCTTGTCAGTTGTTTACTTCAGGGTGGACAAACTGGCTTTGCTTATCGTTCATGTTGTTGATAAGCTACTCTACTCAGGGCCCAACTTGTTAACCACAAGCATGGTGAAGCTTATAGATTCTTCCATGTAAACAATGCACATGCTTTTATCATTGAACTTTATTTTGATTGAAAAAAGTAAGCATTCCTTGTGCCTTAAGCTAATACTTGTCGGGATCAGGCAAAATCATAAATCTATCGACCACTCGAATATTTGAACATACAATGATAGATTTTTTTTCATCCTTCATTTCCTTAAGCTTTTATTAATTTCAACTCCACCATTGTAGGTTCTGCAGATAAATGAATGCTTTTTTTTTCTATGGAAATTCGTCTAGACTTCAATATGACCAACAAGATTAGATTTGGAATTTCAGCAAGATGTACAGCCTTTAGCAATGCAATAATTGATTCGAGGCAGCATTAATTTGAAAGAGAGTATAACAGAACAATTGATCTTACCTTCCAAAATAAAGTGTTTTTATGATGTAAGCACTTAAAAGGCCCACCTGAAATTGTTATACCATTTTAGAATAGCGTTAAATTACATACATAAATATAGAGAGAATGAAAGAGAAAGAAATGAAGGATGAAAACCCATGAACAAAGACTCTTAACTTTAGGAAGACAAATTAAACAGAGGCCAAGATATGATAACATTAAATGGAATGGAAGATCAGACATGCAGCTTTACATAGCAGAAGGCAATGATGTATTCATTTAGATGGAAGACTTGCAGCTATACTTACTACTAGACCCAGAGCAGTACTGGTGAAGAAGAGGTAAAGAAAGGTTCCAAGCAATCTTAAGGATACTGTAGCATCCACATTACTGAAATCTATCGATTGGACTGAATTAAAAAGGACAATGGAGGTAGCATCATTGACAACTCCTTCCCCAAAAACTACACTGTAAAGAAAGGGTGTTTCATCCTGATTGAGAACCTTTCACACGATAAGAAGAAATACTATTAATACAATAAGCAAATTAGAATTTATAAACTAATATGAGTCGTACATGTTAATTTTATAACAGTACCTGCAATGTGCAAACTGAGTCGGTTGCTGACAATATAGCACCAATTGCTGCAAGTCACGGAAGCTATACTTAGGTCTAAGCGAACTCTTTGAAGATACATGTTAACAAAGAAAATGCACAGCAACTACAAGTCACCTAGGTAGTCTTTTATTGTCAAGGATGTAACACCAATTAGATTGAAAAGAGCAAAAACACCTACAAAATTATCATAAAGCGATAAAAAAAGTCAGAATTCTTCTGTTTCTATGTATGTGATCTGTGTTTGAGCTGTAAAGAAACAGTAATTGGTGTGAACTTGATGGATCTTACCTAGTGATATGAGGCAGAATGAAATCACTGTGCCAAATATTCCAAACATTAATATTATGGAAAAATTTTTGAAAAATCGCTTTTTCTTGACCTGGAATCTAGAAAAAAAAAAATCTTAGATTAAGAGACAATAGCCAAAGAATTGACATTTGAAATTCAAGGGATAAAATTATAACTACTTATTCCATATGGCAAATTTCAATCTCTTTCTGCTGCTGGTCAGTGGAATTACATCCAAACACAAGCGAATCTAAAGGAAAAGTTAAAACTTTGCAAAAAGGACGAGTCTCAAACTCAGCAGCTCCCAAAAAAATTGTAATCACATCTATATCTAAGAAGCCCGATCAAAATTCACGAGGAAGGAGAGAAAGAGAGAGAATACCCAGCATTGAAAATGATTGGAGGGAGCAAATAAAGAAAGAACAAATCCTCGTTAAACACTAATATTTGCGAACTCTTGCCTTTACTAACAAGCAAAACCACGGCACCTGCACACAATCCCTGAAAACAAGCAATCCCGTGAAGCAAAACACACTATACCAAGTCTAGGCTCCGCGATGAATAATGAAACTTTATATACCAGAATAAGCGCGGTGATGGACTCATTAGCCCAGCGATTCTCTTCCAAGAGGTGACCAAGAATTATACAAGCACAAAGAAGAGTAACGAATACACAAAGTGAAATTACAGTGCCAGTGTTAAGAAAATATGATGATGTTGATGAATCAATTTGTAGCGGAATTATGAGGGGTATGGTTTCATGGGACGCCATGTCTGAATGCTGGTAGCTAAGCTTGGCATTCAAAACTATGTGCGTTGAGTTTACACAGAACTGGGAAACTGATTTAAGAGCAGGGCAAATTGGACGTTCGGTTTTGTTTCTGTTGAGTATTTGATAATGACTGTTCTTCAGCCTTGAGTTTCAAGCCTTAAATGGAGGGAAGACTGGCGGTTAAGACTTATAACAGAGTATGGTCGCGCGTGGCATGGGACTTCAAATATGAAAATTCTAATAAAAGGTAGAAAATGAAGTTCATGAAAAAGTAAAATAATCAAATGATCAAAATGAGTAAAATAGGACATCAAATATAACTGAACAGTGCTTCAAATCAATTCAAATAAAATAAATCAAAAACAAGAAAGAAATTATTCTAAGTATAACAGTCATTATTATCTTTTTATTGCCGTTTCCTGATTATTTTGATAAATTATTAGCTCACTTATAATCATTTACATTTAAGGTATAATACATAAATTATTTAGTAATTAAGAGGAATTTTTTAAACTTTATGTAAAATCTTTTAATTTTCAAACAAATTTTGAGGAACTTTGAATTTTTATATCAAGGATGATATTTTGATGCTTTTAAAAAGGTTAAAGGTCCAAATCACACCCTAATAATTTTAAAAATGTTTTAAGTAACACAGATCCATATTAGTGACCCGTGTTGGTGATAATTTTTACATAAAATAGATTTTTGCATAACTACGAAGAACAGGGGCCGAATATGATTTTGTGTTGGATTTGATGTTGATAAAAAACTTTAGAAATTTTTTTAGATAAAAAGGAGAGACATACGAAATAAAATGGGAAGTTGTCTTGGAGGACTCGAGAGTAGTCATAGGGGACTAAATTGGAGAGTTTTGACATAAGAACGAAGCAACCTTTGGAGCAAAGAAAGAAGTTCTATCAAGATTCAATTAAGAATATCAAGAATATCGAGATTCAAAATTTCAAAAATAAAAAGAACATCAAGATTCAAGACATATGGGAATGAGAAATCTTATATTGTGTTCTTTCTTATTTATTATTAGTTTTCTTTGTTTGAGCATGAAATAAATTTAAATATAGATCTAGATAAAGTGAACCTTAAAGTTATCGCTTTTGGATTACTTTCTTGATTTAATAAAATATAAGTTATATTTTGAATTATTCATATTTATGTTATGTTGAATTGAAATATGCTAATGTCTTGGTTCAATTTTAGATGTCACATATAGGGATTGAGAAATTATATGTATGAATAAATTATGGCATGAATTATAAGAGTTTTATATAATGTTTGAGATATGATGATATAAATCTTCTAAATTAGAGTCAAATATATCATAAGAATTCATATAACAAGTTAATAATATGTTCTTAAGAGTTTTGATTAAGAAAAGATTTCAATCAATCAACTTAAAGTATAGTTTGTATGTCTTGAGAAAAAATATGGTTCTAACATTACAATTTTTTACCAATCTAATTAACTAGGTTTGGTCATTAAATCATAGAAAGGTTTTAGGGAAATTATTATTTGAATCTTGTTTATCTATTAGTTGCTTCAATCTTGCTCATTCCTCCAGTTTATTAAGTCTTATTAGTAATTTTAGTTTAGTTTTTCTTTTTCTTTAAGTCGGTCATTCCTTTTTTAACTATATAATATAAATATCTTAGTACTAGTGCCTATAGTCTTTATAATATTGCAACTCATATTCATCTAAGTTGTACTAGAAGAATACATAGTGCACTTACTTAATGATCTTTAGTATATTTTTTTGATATGATATACTTTATCATAATCAAGTTTTTTTAGCACTAGTGTTGAGGATTAGAATATTAGAAAAGCTTTATGTTTATTAGTCTAATCATTTTTCTTTTATTTATTTCTTTCTTTCTTTTTTCATCTTAAATTTGTCGGTTGAATTTCACGATTTAGTTACTTAATGTTACATAAACCTAACATAATGGTAATGTAAGGAGGACCATACACGATAGGGGATTATGTTAGATTATTATTCAATAGGACATAGTTTAGCATTAATAGGTCAAGAGTAGAGCCATAAGTTTTGATATCAAAGACAACATGATTCCGATAGTGCAATAACTTGTACAATTTGATAAGTTATTGTATGAGGATCCAAGTTCACACATTATAAATTTTTGGAGATTTATAATACATTCAAGAGTTATAGAGCCTCAAAGGATGCCATTTAATTGAGATTGTTCCTTTTATATTGAGGGATAGAGCAAAATCTCGTTATTGAAGTCTTTGCCTCCTAGATCCATTACACCTAGAACAGGCTTGTTAAGAAGTTTTAAGCCAAGTATTTCCTATATCACAAAAAACAATAATAAAAAATGAAGTCTTCTCTTTTCAATAATTATAAGGTGAGACATTGTATGAGACATGGAAGAGATGGAATGAGCTTATGCAAAAACTTTTACACCAACGAATTGACTTGGGACTATAAATGCAAACATTTTATAATGGGTTGAGTTACCCAATTAAGCAGTTGATTGGTGCATCTTCAAAAGGCACTATTAGCTTTAAAACTCATGAGAAATTATGATGAACTCATTAAAATATTTTAAAGAAAACTTAGTAGTGGGGATGACAATGCTTAGCCTAGCTTGGTCCACCTAGATTTCTGTATAAGTTCAAACCTAAGGATCAGCTTGAGGCCTAACTCAACGGCCTACAACTCGTACCATAAAATGAAAAATTACTAATAGGGATGACAACACCTAGCTTGGCCTAGTCAACCCAGATTTTTGTCTACGTTCAAACAAAGGGATCATTTTGAGGCCTGAATCAATGACCTGCACCCATCACCATAAAGCAACATTATTTTTGTCATAAGTTTATGAAATAAGTAGTCAAAAATGAAGTAATTTAGGAAATTTCCCTAAAATGACATTTTTTTAGCACCTAAGTAAGCTTGAGCTTAGGCTCGGGCCGCACCTTTGGTGCTTGGACTTTTCCATCCCTATATAATAATAAGGGAATTTGATATTGAAGAAAAAATGAAGTGGCATATGTAATGTTGATATGGTGACAACATTACAGGTCAAATTAGAAGACTTGATTATGAAGATAATTGATAAGGGATTAGTAGCTCAATTAGCTCAAGTGATATGATGTGATATTTATCGTGGCAGGTGATATGTTGTTGGATCCCGTTTCCGAAACCCAACCTTCCTGCGAAAACATGAACGCGAGTGTGCATATAACCTTGAAGGGTTTTTTTTTATTTTTTTAATGTTGGGTCCATGTTTTATGTATGCGGGTCATGCCCCCACATACTTCAAGTTTGCATGCGACCACAACCTTAATCAGTATTGTCCTCTTTGGTCTTGGGGGGATTCGAACCCAAGACCTCAAGATTTTGTTGCATTCTAGCTGCACGCCTCTTACCATCACAACAATGTTTATTAGGTAAACAAGGCAAGTACTTAATCTATCGAACAACGTTTAGATGAGCTAAAATTTTTAGCTAGACAAATTGCAGTTGGACAGGCACAAGTAAAGGCATGCAGAATATGTTTAAAGACAAGTTATCTATGTAACACCCGCATAACCCCTGGGAGGATATGCAGATGCTACATAAAACAGAACCGAAATATGCCAAAAAGTACTAAACATTCCTTACATGCATTTCAACAAACTCAAGCAAACATATAATACATATCATTAAATGTTGTTGTAAACAAACCATAATGTACATCATATATAATGAATTTATCAAAATACATGTCTTAAACATAATCCATCATGTAATAAGGTTCTTCGAAACCCTTAATCCAAATACAAGCTGTCACATATAGTCAGATATAACTCAAAAACTCAAACAAAATAACTTCCAAAACAGAACATATTCTTCTTGGCCTCTGCGGTTGCCTTTATCCCAATCTCAAACCTTCTTGTTGGATCCCGTTTCCGAAACCCAACGCTTGGACCATGCCACATATGTTGGACCCCGCTTGCTTCTAGAGTCCAACGTTTGCTCAAATCATGAAACGTGATCTTCTTCATTACTACTTATTTCCGAGTTTTCAACACTCTTCGGAATCATAAAACGTGTGTGTATCCAAGAAATCACCTTAACCTTGTAGGGTTAATTCATTTAACCCTCACAAATCATGTGCGGGTTTCCTTGTTAGGGTTACTTCAAATGTACCCTCATTAGCCATTATCGATTCCACGTCATTCTCATAACACATCTCAAGCCACAAAGGGCGAGCCAAACAGAGGAATCACAATAATCAAAATTAAATTCTTCAAAATGGTAGCTCTTAGTCTCTAGTTCATTTAGAAACAAAAACCACCTCATTCGAAGCTCTATAGCTCAAGATATGCTTAAAAACTCAAAGTATGTCCATAGCTCAATCATGCGTTCCAAACCGACCCCTCACTTCTTTTCCATAAAACTTTTCAATTCAACACCAATGGACACCAATTTTTGGCATAAAAATGTGCTAGAAATCTAACGCCTTAAGAACTACCTCAATCGGAGGTCGGACGCAGGAGTTATGGCCAACGAATCCAACATGTTCATGACCTTACTCCAATTGAACATGCTTTGGCGCAAATGCTATAACTCTCATTATAGATATCATATCAACTTCGTTTTTGGACGGTTCGAAAGTAGACATCTAGGGCTACAACTTTCATTAAGAACAAAAATTGAAAGTTTGTCTTTTTCTAGGTCAAAATATACGGACCGTGTGATCCAACATGATCAGGCCGTGTAACCTTCGGGTGAACAGTGTTCCTGCGTTGGAAAATACATAGGCCGTGTGATTTTACACGGGAAGACCGTGAAACCTTCGGGTGTAACAAAATTTCACCCTCCAAGACCCGTCCAAAGGGTCCTAAACCCATCCTAACTTCCACTAAGCTCATAGCTTACCAAAATCCAACTTTTTCTAGTCCGATATCACTTCATAAACTCTAATGGTTCAGGAATTACGTCCACTACAACATCCTAACTTGCAATGATCATAACTTACAATTTCGATATCAAAAAATTTCATACTTTATAGCGTTAGAAAGCTATAAAGACGAACTACAACTTTCCTGCAGGTAACTTTGGCTAATTCTACCTAAATCGATACAGTTTTCATTGGAAGTCAGAACATGCAATTTTCCCTTATGAAAAACTTTGGAATTTTGCACTATACAAACTTGATTATCATGAACATAACCATTCAACTACCAATTGGAATTCTTCAACCCTCATCCTCAATCCATATGACCCTTCATATTCAACAACATCTCATGCTTCATAGTATTCCTATCTTTCCTTTCCATATTATCTCACTTATATACATATATAAC
>JANZLC010000007.1:4140134-4154315 GCA_026413385.1 Erythroxylum gracilipes | reverse complement strand
TTAATAACTAGTCCATTTTGTCTCCAATTTCTACTCCAATTGTCTCCAAATTTTCAATGACATAAGTCATTAAATCCTAAAGTCATTTATAAAAATTTTCATTTCTATTTGACTCTTATTTCTATTACTATTCATTAATTATTCTGCCACTTGGCATTTTTTCCAGTCCAAAATACCCTTAAATTCCAGAAAATTCCTAAATTTTCACCAAAAATTCTAATTCACTACTTATACATTCCCACTCAATTTTTAAGAGACAAAACCATAATTTGCATCATATTCACATTAAAACAATCATTTATACCCAGAAATGTCAAATGAGTGCATGAACATTTCATTTCAATTTGTACAATAATCAATTTCACATATGTGTATGCTAACATTATGTATGAGCATGAAATGCACTTTTCTAAACTCTCATTACTATTTTCTCTATTTCATAAATCCAGGGTTCTAACCCCTAGTATAGGAACAGGATATTACAATTATACCTCAAATCCCAATCTAAATCATCCATAAAACAATCCATACCCTACAGTTTTTATAGATTACGAACACAACAGAAAGGTATCCAAGTTCATGTGGAAATTTCCAGCACACTTCATCATAAAGATCATATACAATTCATCCTAATTTCATCATCACAAACTTTCTATTTTAACATGCCATAAAGAACAATCTTTTACTTACTTGTCTAGATCAAATTTCCACCTCAATGATTAAGCTAATTGATATCTCCATGCATGCAAAGTCATCCAAGTACAAGATGAAATTAGGATGTTCCCAGCAAAGGTAAAATGCTGATAACATATTATAGCTACCTTTGAGCATATTTTCTTGTATGGATCTTGTAGTGGGAATGAAAAAAATGGAAGCAAGGTGCAGAAGTTGGGAGGGTTTCGGTGGTGAGAGTAAGGGAAACGGGAAGAATGAACAAAGTTGAAACTACTCCTGTAAAAGTTTGACACATAAGGTGTTAGGTGTCACCTTATTACCTTGACATAGGTCACTAGGCATGCCTTCCATTTGTCCCATAAATAAGTTTCCAAATGTCACACTTATACTAAGCCATTTGTCACTTAATGATCTATGCCATTTGTCAATTAATTAGCTATGTCAAATGTTACTCATTTATCTATGCCAAATGTCACTCAATTATAGGCTTAGTCATCCTAATTTTTCTTGTGTCCATTTGTCTAACCATTTGGCATTTTTCTTAGACCAAATGTACATTTTAATTCATCAAATTTTCAATTGTACCAATTAATTCCAAATTTACTACTTGTAATCAATCAAACCAAAATGCAAGGCATAAACAATACACAAATCACATCATGATCATTAAAAACCTTTCATACCCCATAATAAATCAATTGAGTGCCTATACATTCTTTATAATGTTTACTAAATCATAATTCATGTGTGTATTGTAACACCCACATATCCCTTGGTAGGATATGTAAGTGTCACACAAATCAGAATTGAAACAATCCAAAACATACCAAACATTCCTTACATGCATTTCTAGAAACTCAAGCAAACATAAATTACATATCATTAAATGTTGTAGCAAACAAAACATAATATACATCATTTATAATGAACTTATCAAAATATATGCTTTAAACATAATCCATCCTGTAATAAGGTTATTACAAACCATTAAATGAAAGTGCAAACTGTCTCATTTTATCAGATACGACTCAAAAATTTAAACAAAATAACTTCCAAAATAGAACAGATTTTTCTTGGCCTCTACGGTTGTCTTTGTCCCAGTCTCAAACCTTCTTATCAGAACCTACATGGATGCAAAACAACCATGCTAAGCATGTAGCTTAGTGGAGAATAACTAAACAAGATAAAATCTAATGACTGTTTCTAATAGTCGTTTAACATTCATTTATACAGATTCAAATCATATCACAACAATCTTTAATTGTTCATAATACAAAGTAATCCAAACATTATGTCTCAGAACAGAATATGATTCATCAATAAATACAGAACATTATTATATCAGAACAAAAATAATAAATATCAGAACAGAATGTACAAATATCAGAATTTAATATTAGAATAGGATATAATCCTTTCAAATCCAAGTACGACTTATGTCAGAATAGAAATTGTTTTATAATAGATTAAAGCTTATCTTTTATCAGAACAGAACTTGCTTTTATCAAAACTGAACATGTATGAGAATAAAAAATAAGTTAGACTGCTAATCCTTTTACAGAAGTGGGTAACGGGACTAAAACAAACGATACCATGATTGGTATCTGAAACAGAACAGACTTAAGTATCTAAAATAGAAGACACATACGTGTCTAAAATCAGAAGACACTGAAGTGCTGGCACAGAAGACACCTTAGTGTCTGGTTACAGAAGACACCTTAGTGTTTGGTTACAAAAGCAGCTGTAGATCCTTTTAGGCATGCCTATTTATCCACGACTAGGACTTAATAGTTTTAAAACAAGCCGCTTCAGATTTCAGAGTCTTATATAAAAGATGTTGTGCAACATATGACCCTATTCATTTGATCAAACTCAACATGCCTTATAAATACAAACATATGCATTAAAGCATCAATAAATGTATTGATTCATCACACATTATGTATATTCACACAATTAGAAAGAACTTCCAATACAATCCCAATTATCAAACTCCTCAGATAATTGATGGTCCAAAATTATCACAATATTAGAATCACATAACAGTGAAATAATTCATAAGTATGAATTGATTTTCTTATACTCAAATTGAACCCATTCATTCTCACTGGAACAAACTTATCTGCCTTATAAGCATTAGCATTTTTAATAATGCACTAATGAATATATTA
Source organism: Erythroxylum gracilipes (assembly GCA_026413385.1). Lineage (NCBI taxonomy): Eukaryota > Viridiplantae > Streptophyta > Magnoliopsida > Malpighiales > Erythroxylaceae > Erythroxylum > Erythroxylum gracilipes. The sequence goes on along the minus strand of JANZLC010000007.1, from coordinate 4,151,469 downwards.
AGTAATTACACTTTACGTGTACTCACTTAAGTTCCCGAATTCTCAAACATTTATAACTAACACACCACTTTTATCATTTTAAACACATTTGTGTTCATAAATATACTTCATTCCTTTAACAATTTATAAGTTCCAAAATTAGATACTTTATTATTTAATAACACCTTCTTTAAGTTATTACTTCAATTAAAAAAATTCAAATCTTATACAACCTTTAATGAACTTATTCCAAATCAAACTAGTTCATTTTACACCTTAGTTAAGTTTAATTAAACCAAAAAATGAAGACAACTTCAGGCGAGTAAGCAGTCAAAGATGGATTGTTAAAGGAAAAGGAAATAGCACCGAAAGCTTCGATCCACAACCTCCAATTTGTTTACAAACTTGACTTCTTCACTTCCATTCGACACACCTTCACCAAAGACCATCAATTTCACTTCAATTCTACCTTATTCATGCTTCAATACATCATCAAATTCATGTCCAAACCAATTCAAAAATCATTCATTAAGTAACTTACAAATCAATATCTTTCACACATCAAAACCAATTCAGAAGTTACCATACAAGGATCATTTTTCCAGCATTCATTTATCATCATCTTAACACATATTTCATGCCAATTCAATTATCATAAAACTTATATTAATACATGCTATCAAGTTTAATTCCCTTACCTAATTACCTTCAAATTCCTTCTTCAAAGAACTAACCAAACCAGCCCTTCATGCAACGAAAACCCTATCGAAATTTGGGTAGGTGTGGGATGATCTTAACATCCAAAAGACAGCAACATAAAAAATAACTTGTGGTGGCTTTCTTGATGCAATCTCATGCAAGGATTCTTAAACATTGATTGAACCAAAATCAAGCAAAAACTCTAGGAGGTGTGAGAAAGAGGGAGTTTCGGTGGAGATGCTTCAATGAAGGCTGCAAAAACTTCTTGCAAGTTTAACACCTAAGTTGCTAGGTGTCCTAATCTTGGAGGAGCACATGTCACCAATGCATATATCACATTTGTCCTCCCTTTAAGATACCAAATGTCACACATCTATTAGGCCATTTGTCACTTATTTACTTACGTCAAATGTCACTAAATGTATAGGCTTAGTCATCCAATTTTCATGTACCAACTTGTCTTACCATTTGACATTTTTCTTGTCCAAATGTACATTTTAATACATCAATTTTCTAATGGTATCAATTAATTCCAAATCACTAAATATGATCCATTAAACCATAATTCAAGATCAAATCAAAATTCAAAACGTATACAACTTAAAATCATGTCACAATTTAACACCTATCATATATGCCTTCAACAACATATTTCAACTAGGGTATAATTCGGCTCCTTACAATTTTCTCCTCCTTAATAGAATTTTGTCCTCAAAATTCATACCTGATAAGAACAGCTGAGATTACTAAGCCCTCATAGTTGATTCCAACTGTACTTGAATTTCTTACACAGGAATCTTTTGTATATCATTAGACCAATATCTTCTCGACATCGAAACATGAAACACTTCATGCAACTCAACCAATTCTTCAAGAAGAGCTAACTGATAAATTATCATACTAGTCTGATAACTGTTGTACACATACATCAAATCTGACTTGTACCTCCTGAACATTCTAGCATAGAATACCTTGTGGATCTAAGTCCTTCTAACAATAGCAATAGTGCCATCTTATAGTCAAGAACCCAATAATATAGTTTGGATACTTTACAACAAACAAAGTATATGCATTCTCTATAGTATATCCAATTTCTCCTACCTAAGTCTCATACTTATTCAACTCCAATCATCACATCTGATTCATTCAATACTCATTCATTCCTAGAAATTGAACATTTGATCTATATGATACAATTCAGTGAAAGTTCTCACACAAAAGATTTCTCTTTCAATTATCTGTATTGTTAACAAAATCCTTATCGGTTAACTATATTCATTGTTGCTCTTCCACTATGCATATATTTCAATAAGATCATTTACTATCATATCTCACATAATCATAATGTTTTATATACTGTTGAGATCATTGCATCTTATCTACAAATTTATTTTAAAAAGGTTACTAATTAATATTTTAAGCTGACGATACCTTTACCTCAATTACTATCATATCCAAACATATAATACATATGGACACCGTAACATCATTCTCCAAAGCAACCACATTATCAAATGTACACTCACAATAACTGATCAACTTAATCATGAGGACTTCTATATATATCACTATCATTTATTTCATCTTACTTAAGTATGCTCTCAACACAATTCAGAAATACAAGATATGTAACCATCATAAAATTTTAATATCAAACCAAATGTTATAACCTTATATTGAATTACAAACTTTCGACATGATACCTAAACAACCATTCCGGTTCCCAAGTTCAACCTCCCAAGGTAATAGAAATTTTGGTTTTCTTTCAACTTTGCTTGTACACTTTAAATACCATCACTTTTACTTATATCTTTATTCTTTTCTCCATCAAATCCACCAAAATATATTTACTTCCACATTAATTTAAAGGTATACAACCACAGCATAATACTAATCTCATATTCCTTAATATAACCACAAATACAAGTACACTGACTCTTTGTCCAACATATAGAACCATGTAATATCTCTTATATCAAGATATCAACAAACTTTCATTTTCCCACACTCGGATAGATCATCATTCATCTCAATTTACCCCAGAGGGTCCAAATATAGACGGACAAGATTGCGCAGGATTATTACTCTTAACAACCTCATCAACAGGCTCATGAGATCTTTCCATACTTAAATCTAGAATCGAAACATGAGACAAACCGCATTAGGCCAAACACAACTCTTATACTCATATACAAGTAATATTAAGTGTTGGTTAAACCAGAATTGCCTAAAACATACTTTGATACCAAACGATGTAACACCCGCATAGCCCCTGGGAGGATATGTAGATGCTACACAAAACAAAACTAAAACATGCCAAAATGTACCAAACATTCCTTACATATATTTCAACAAACTTAAGTAAACATACATTACATATCATTAAATGTTGTTGTAAACAAACCATAATGTATATCATATATAATGAACTTATCAAAATACATGCCTTAAACATGATCCATCCTGTAATAAGGTTCTTACAAACCCTTAATCCAAATACAAGCTGTCACATATTGTCAAATACAACTCAAAAACTCAATCAAAACAACTTCTAAAATAGAATACATTCTTCTTAGCCTCTATAGTTGTCTTTATCTCAATCTCAAACCTTCGTATCAAAACCTACACGGAGGCAAAACCACTGTGCTAAGTGTTGGACCTGTTTTCGGAGTCCAACTCCAGAAATCATAAAACGTGAGCATATTACCCTATAGGGTTATTTCAATGAATTCTCATTAGCCATCCTCGGTTCGTCTTCATTCTCATACCATTCCAAAAATTCCCTATTTGATCAATTGATAAATGACAATTCATTCTTATGATTATGTCCTCAATCATATTGTACCTATTTTGGGACAATTGGAATAACTTTAATTAGAGATGTCTGATTAAGGTCATTATAAGACGATTTCAAAGAGATCTTCTAGATCTACAACTTTCGTGAGACCCCAAAGAGAGATTTTGCCATTTAGAGGGTCAAAATCGCGAATTCTTGAGAGTGTACAGTGAATGTCTGCTAAACGGACATACACTACACCAAAACGGACATAAACGGGGCTAAGGATCTTTCCAAACCTGAGAAGGTTCGTTTAATGGACTTAATGTTCATTTAATGGACATGGATGAAGCTAGGAGTCTTTCCAAACCTGAAAAGGTCTGTTTAACGGACTTATTGTCCGTCCAACAGATATAGGTGAGACAAAACTCACTCAAGAGCCTTCCCGAAGGTTCCTACATCTATCCTAACCTTACTTTCACTCTAAATTGCCCCAAATTCACTTACTCTAATGTAACATCATTTCATAACAATTCAACTACCAACTTTATTTCATTAAACTCTCTAATTTATAGTCAGTTGATTCATCACTTATAACTAATTCTCATCATTCACAAAATCCTATATTTCTTTTCCATAACATCTCACTTATATGTCATCATCTCAAATTGATAAATTCTTCAATTATATCTAATTTCAACTCAACATCATCCATACATAATTCATATTTCATTAATGTTAAAAGAAAAGAGTTTTACAAAGCTTTAATAGGTATTTCAAGCCACAATACATCATTGGTCTCATAGCCCAAAATACAAAACATACATGAACAAGTAATACTTGAAATGCAGCTAAAGCCTTGTGTTTTCCCTAAACTAACTCAAAATACAAAAAAAATATGCCAATTGGAGTGATGCCTTGACTTCGACTCAATCAGTCGATCTCTTGCTTATCACCTGGAGATGGAGATGGAATGGGGGTGAGCTTAAAAGCTCGTGGGTAATAAGTTTATAATGAAGTAACGAGCAAAACCATTAATCATATTCATTGTCATAGTCAATTTTCATTGAATCCATGAAACACATAATTCCAAAATTCTCAACTTATCAAACAATTCATAAACATTATAAACCATAAATTCATCAAACTTGTCAACACATCATAAACACATAAGCAATCAGAATGGTTTGGGTAGATCCATGTGGGAGTTATTGCGAATCTCCTATAATAATATAACGAACTATCATAAAGCCATATAATGGTTTTATGTAGTTTGTAAACATAAGGGAGTCCGTGAGGGAGCTCCATGCCATTAGTAGGCAGGGAGAGAAGCTTTTAACATGGTCAACGTGCACGTGACATAATAGAATGGACCACCACTAACCCATACAAACATGAATTTCATGACTTGAAAGCATATTGCCCAAAATGGCATATTTCGGAAGCATGATTTTCATAAGCATAATCTATTTCAATTTCCATTTGCATCTTCATTTCATAAAACATCAACAAAATTTATGCACCAAACATATAGCAATTCTTAAATCATTTAAGAAATAATAAATGCAATATTTATGAAGCAATTTAAAATCATTTAACTCCAAAAATTCAGATAAAACATTTATAGCTCAATAACTCAATTATAAACATGTAACCCTCCTTAAATTCCTTTATGAAAAACTTGCTTAAAAGTGTCTCTCCTCTTACTCCTCTTGCCTTTATTGATTCCCTTTAACAATGGCAAAATTCCATTCAATAGGAATTCAAATTGAGAATCCCACAAAGCATATTCACTAAAATTGATTCTAGAATACTTAAACTCATGCATTTCCTAAGCTTCATGACTCAAAACCCTTTCAAAAATCCAAAAGATTAAAAATGAACTTACCTTGAATCTTCACCAAATAAAAAGATGTTTGGCTCAAATGGAAGCTCTTCTCTTCCTCTTTCTTTTTCTCTTCTTGAACAACCTCATATTCACTTGTAAAGACTAAGAAAAGATGAAACCTAACTCAAAACTTCCTTCTTTTCTCTCCTTTCTTTCTTCTCCACGACACACTCACTTCTTTCTCTCTTCCACTCACATTTTTCTTCTTCCTAAAATTCAAGACTACATTTCTTCTTCTAATTTTACCCTTAATGAGTGTGCAAAGTCCACTTTGCCCTTTCATTTATGCCTTATGGCTTTTATGCTTAAGTGGGTCACCAAATTTGACCTTGTACACTCTTACTACTTAAATTCTAACATTTCTATTCTAAATTCTAATTGCTACTTATGTGTGCTAAATTAATGACTAAATTCTAAGAAAATAAATAAATGAAAAAATGAAAAAATTTTGGGGTCGAACACAAAGTATATAGCTTAGTGGGGAATAACTAAGTATAATGCATAACAGCAACTGTTTCTAACAGTTGTCTAACATTCATATATATAGATTCAAATCTTATCACAACAATCTTTAATTGTTTATAATTCAGAGTAATCCAAACATTATGTCTCAGAACCAAATATGATTCATCAATCAATACAGAACATTCTTGCATCAGAATAAAACTCATAAATATCATAATAGAGTATGATCCTTTCAAATCAAAATATGACTTATAATAGAACAGAACTTGTTTTATATCAAATCAGGGCTTATCTCTTATCAGAACAGAACTTGTTTTGTACCAAATCAAAGCTTATCTCTTTTCAGAACAGAACTTGTTTTTATCAAAACTGAACATGTATCACAATACAAAATAAGTTAGACTGCTAATCCTTTTTACAAAAGTGGGTAACGGGACCAGAACAGAAGAAACCATGATTGGTATCTAAAAAAAAGAGACTTAAGTATCTGAAACAAAAGACACATAAGTGTCTAAAATTAGAAGACACCTAAGTGTCTAATGCAAAAGACACCTTAGTGTCTAGTTAAAGAAGACACCTTTGTGTCTAGTTACAGAAGCAGCTATAGACTCTTCTAGGCAAGCCTATTTACCCACAATTAGAAAGCATTTCCAATACAATCCCAATTATCAAAGTCCTCGGACAATTGATGGTCCGAAATTATCACAATATCATAATCATATAACAGTGAAATAATGCATAAGTATGAATTCATTTTATTATGCTCAAATTGAACCCATTCATTCTCACTTGAACAAACTTATCATTCCTTATAAGCATAAGCATTTGTAATAATGCACCAATGAATATATTAAGTAATTACACTTTACGTATACTCACCTAAGTTCCCAAATTCTCAAACATTCATAACTAACACATCACTTTTATCATTTAAAACACATTTGTGTTCATAAATATACTTCATTCCTTTAACAACTTATAAGTTCCAAAATTAGATACTTTGTTATCTAATAACATCTTCTTTAAGTTATTACTTCAATTAAAATATCCAAATCTTATACAACCTTTAATGAACTTATTCCACATCAAACTAGGTTTATTTTACACCATAATTAAGTCCAATTAAACCATTATAAAGTACCTTAACCTTGTATAGTCCAACAATTGCCCAAAACCAATTTTTTCTCCTTCCTAGGTACTTCCCACTACCGTGGGAATAAACCTTATAAATCCCAAGATCATGGGATTAGTGAACTGAAGGTTCACTCACCTACAACCTCCAATTTGTTTCCAAAACTTGACTTCTTCACTTCCATTCGACACACCTTGGCCAAAGACCATCAATTTCACTTCAATTATACCTTATTCATGCTTCAATACATCATCAAATTCATGTCCAAACCAATTCAAAAATCATTCATTAAGTAACTTATAAATCAATAGAATTCACACATCAAAACCAATCCAGAAGTTATCATACAAGGATCATTTTTCCAGTATTCATTTATCATCATCTTAACACATATTTCATGCCAATTCAATTATCATAAAACTTGTTTTAATACATGCTATCAAGTTTAGAATTCCCTTACCTAATTACCTTCAAATTCCTTCTTCAAAGAACTAACCCAACCAACCATTCATGTAATAAAAACACTTCCAAAATTTTGGTAGGTGTAGGATGATCTTAATACATAAAAGATAGCAACATAAAAGATAACTTGTGGTAGCTTTATTGATGCAATCTCATGCAAGGATTCTCAAATGTTGATTGACCCAAAATTAAGCAAAAGATCTAGGAGGTGTGAGAGAGAGGGAGTTTCGATGGAGATGCTTCAATGAAGGCTGCAAAAACTTCTTGCAAGTTTAACACCTAAGTTGCTAGGTGTCCTAATCTTGGAGGAGCACATGTCACCAATGCGTGTATCACATTTGTCCTCCCTTTAAGCTACCAAATTTTACACATCTATTAGGCCATTTGTCACTTTTTACTTATGTCAAATGTCACTAAATGTATAGGCTTAGTCATCCAATTTTCATATACAAACTTGTCTTGCCACTTGACATTTTCCTTGTCTAAATGTACATTTTAATACATCAATTTTCTAATGGTATCAATTAATTCTAAATCACTAAATATGATCCATTAAACCAAAATTCAAGATCAAACCAAAATTCAAAACTTATACAACTTACAATCATGTCACAATTTAACACCTATCACATATGCCTTCAAGAACATATAACATTTCGACTACGGTATAATTTGGGGCCTTACAATCTGACTTATGAGTGTTCGATATTGCAAGAGGGAATTATGGAATACATGAATGCTACAGGAGGGAATTTTCCTAACCAGGCTATAAGGATCATCCTAACTTGAGTTATGGGGGGAATAGGCAGCCAAAATAAGCCACAAGGAACACAACACTTCCAACCAAAGCCAGAAGCTTTTTTTAAAAGACACCTTAAAGCTTTCTTCCAATTCAGATACATCTCTCAAAGACTTGTTCAATACTTTTACTACTAACACTATTCATAGCAGGATGACAAATTGAGCATACAGATTATAGAAAACCAAATGGATCAAATGGCAGTGAGGATCAACCGTCTAGAATCACAAAGTGGAGGAAAACTACGATCTCAACTCGAGGTGAACCCAAGAACGATAGTGCTATAACTTTTAAGGAGCGGAAAAAAGATTGAGGTTCCCAAGAGGACCTCACCGAGGATTACAAATGAAGAAGAAATTGAGAAGGAGTTGGAAAAGAAAGAAAACCCCTCATCTAGCACAAAGATAAACTTCGAAAGACCTAATATCATTAAGACTAACCCTCCACCTTTTCTTAGCAGATTGGCAAGAATAAATAAGGAGTAGAAAGACAAGGAGATATTAAAGACTTTCTAGAAGGTGGAAGTGAACATTCATTTGCTAGATGCAATTAAGCAAGTACCGAGGTACGTAAAATTCCTCAAGGAACTGTGTACACATAAAAAAAAGCTGAGAGGTGATGAAAAGGTGATGATGGATGAGAATGTGTCTGCAATTTCTGGAGATAAGTAGACTCTCTCAGTTATGATTTCAATGGAGTTGACTTTAGATCAAAAAGGCATGCTAGTTTGAGTGTTGAGGGAGCATAAGAAGGTTATTGGATGGACAATTGTAGATATCCAAAGATTAAGCCCTTTTATATGCATGCATCGTACTTTATTTGAGGAAGATGTCAAGTGCACAAGGAAAGCTCAACGTAGGTTGAATCCTCCGATGATGGAAGTTGTTAAGATGCAAGTGTTGAAGCTTCTTGATGCTGCAGTTATTTTCCTAATCTCCGACAATAAGTGGATAAGCCCTGTTCAGGTGGTTCCAAATAATTCTGGAATAATAGTGACCAATTAGGAAGATGAGTTAGTTCCCACCCGAGTGAAAACTAGGTGGCGAGTTTGTATTAACTATAGGAAATTGAACTCAGTGACTCGTAAAGACCCTTTTTCCCTTCCCTTTATTGATTAATTACTTGAGAGATTGGCTAGTTATGAGTATTATTATTTTTTAGATGGCTTTTCAGGTTATCATCAAATACCAATCGCACTGGGAGATTAAGAAAAAACCAGCTTCACATACCCATTCGGTACATTTGCTTACTGAAAGATGCTATTTGGATTATGCAATGCATCCGCCACATTCCAAATATATATGATGAGCATTTTTTCCAAATATGTTAAGAAAATCATTGAGATATTCATGGATGATTTAACCATTTATGGTTCTTCCTTTGATGAATTCCTTAAGAATCTTGCTCTTATCTTATAATGATGCATTGAAACTAACCTCGTGCTTAATTAGGAAATATGTCATTTTATGGTAGACCAAGGTATAATTTGAGGACATGTTATATCTACTAGGGATATAGATGTATATAAATCTAAAGTTGATCTCATTTCTTCTTTACCTTACCCCTCACATGTGAGGGAAGTGCATTGTTTTCTTGTTCATGTAGGTTTTTATCGTAGATTCATTAAGAAATTTTCAAAGATAGCGGCACCGTTATGCAAGTTCTTACAACAAAATGTCTCCTTTGAGTTCAATGATAAGTGTAAGGAAGCCTTTAACAAACTTAAGGAGCTGTTGACATCCCCACCGGTGATTCAACTACCAAATTGGAGCCTCCCCTTCGAGATCATGTGTGATGTAAACAATTATGCAATGGGGGCAGTTCTAGGACAAAGAGTGCGCAAAGCTTTGCATTCCTTCTATTATGCTTCGAAGACTCATAATCTAGCTAAATTAAATTATTCGACGATCGAAAAAGAACTTTTATCTATGGTTTTTGTTTTGGAAAATTTTCAGTCATATTTGTTTGGTGCTGAAGTGATTATTTATTCTATTTATGCAGCTTTACGATACTTTCTCACGAAGAAAGAAACAAAACTAAGGCTGATTAGATGGATTCTCCTCCTTCGAAAATTCGACTTGGAGATAAGAGATAACAAGGGGCAGAAAATTTGGTTGCCGATCACCTCAGCTGCATGATCAAAAAAGAAGATGGCATCCCTTTCCAAGATACATTTATAGATAAACAATTATTTTCTTTCAATTTGACACCACCATGGTATGCGAATATTGTAAATTTCTTAGTTACTACCAAATTACTTACTGGTTTGTCAATGACTCATAGGGATAAGTTGAAGAATGAAGCAAAGTACTACGTTTGGGATGATTTGTATCCATGGAGGCACTGCGCGGATCAAGTCATAATGAGTTGTATGCCTGAAAGTAAAACATCTTCGATCTTAGCCTTCTGCCATTCGTATGCATGTGGAGGACATTTTGGAGTAAAGAGGACAATCTACAAGTTTTGGAGAGTGGTTTTTAGTGGCCCTCATTGTTCAAATATGCATATTGTTATACATGATCAGAAAAAGGAGTTGTGATCGGAGTGACCAACGTAAAAAAGAGCTTAAAGCTCAAGAAATGTGCATAAAGAGTCGCAGGCTTAGTTATTAAGGAGCCTGGTATCCACAACGAGTACGGGACAGTTATGAAATGAGCCTGGTATCTACAACAGATACGAGACAATCAAATAGGCGCTCAGTCATAAGAAAGAAAAAATAAAAGTGGAGTCACATGTGCATTTGCATTTATATGTATGGGATTTGATTTTAAATAATGTGATACATCTGTTGAATTTGGTTCTATGTCTGTGATGTTGTGTTCTGATTTGAGTGAGCACATCGATGATGGTTTACTTACTGAGTTCACAAACTCATCAAAATTGCAACGTTGATTTTCAGGTACTGAGAATACCCAACTCCTAAGGCAATTTAATAAAAGTCTACTACTGTCAATTTTGAAAACAAGAATGGCTCAAAGGTCTAGTCAACTGATACCTGCGGAGTCTAGATAGAATACTTTTGTTTAGCTTCTCCTTTCATGTTGAACTTTTTGTATATAACTTTAAACTCCCAAATGTTATGTTATGTATAAACATGGATTATGAAATGTAATGACAATGTAAGTAAGTTTCATT
>JANZLC010000007.1:4120633-4136333 GCA_026413385.1 Erythroxylum gracilipes | reverse complement strand
AGCCCACTGAAAAAAGGAACAAGCTCCATGACCCTGCATCAGAACTAGACAACATTACTATATGAATTCTAATTCATTGGGGCATTTAATAGACCATCAGCACACTGAAAAAAGGAACAAGCCCCATGACCCTGCATCAGAACTAGAAAACATTGGTGAGAAACAAGCAAAACATGTAAATTCATGTTCTGAAATCCCTAAGCTCAGGACTTAGAATGCATTCTAATCTCGGTTGTATCATAATTTCAGTCACTGAAGAAACACAGGATGGACAAATAATTGTTACAAAGTAAACCCAGGAACACAAAGAAAGAGAAAAATAGGAGTGGCCAAATAGCGAGATTGCAGCTTTAACCTGGGATAAAGGCAGAAAAATTCGTGAAACAAGAAAATCTGGAGTCATCGGCTATCAAAATGCTCAATCCAAGTTACTCATCACAACTGATAATTGACAGCATATATCCACTATTCGTGAAGTGTTTCTAGAGCAGTATTAACTATTAAGTTAAAGTAAAAGACATCCAACACAGAGTAGAGAAATGACACATGTACATCATAAGTGACATTAACACAAATATAAAGGAAAAGATCTTAACTATCGCACCAATAACAAAACCCCAACTCAACACCGAAGAGGCAAAACAGGATAATCAAGGTAAAGAAGTGAAAAAAATGTTGTTTCTACCCTCACCTTCTTAATGCGGCATGAAAAGTACCAACGAGACTTATCAGAATCTCTGGAAAGACTACAGATACCAGCACCACAAGGACACTGTGGAGCCCTATATTCAGCAACTTCGTCACACCATTTAAAGAAGCTCTTACCACCTTTCTGCCCGAAATGAAAAAATGGAAACCCAACATGTCAAATCCATTAATTAACAACATGACAAAAAATCAAGAAAATAAAAGAAAGAAACTAACGGATCGTTGTTTGGACGGACAGCAAAAGAACTTCCTGTTAGGGTTCTTGTCGGTCATGGAGGTCCAAACAGAGCAGATACCGCTACCGCATGGGCAGCGAATCACCGGCAACTCAGACTCCATTACACTCATCATTGTACTTACTGTTTTTTTTTCCTTCTTTCTCAATTATCATCATCCTTTTTTCATCTTCACGGGCTAAAAAAGATTCTCTGATGACTTTTCTCTGCGGTGAGACGCTGTCTCCTTGACAGGATAGAAAAAGGCCGGACCCAAATCCGACGTGGCCAATCTTTACCGCTGACTCCCCCTTTCTTTCCAATAAATAATTCTTTAATTGTTAATTATTGAGTGGTGTACCGTGTACTCTACGAGGAATAAAAATTGAGGGCTCTAATTTTGTTTTTATTTTTTATTTTTAAATAAAAATAAAAATATGTTCAGTTAATAATATTAATTTAATTACTAATAATTAAATATTAAATAAAAATTATAGATAAATTACAAAATATTTATTTTAAATACAAAAATAAATTAGTTATATCTTATTAAAAATAAATAATTATATAAAAATTTAAACAATTTATTTTTTAAATATTATTTAGTGATTAATACACATTTTAATTATTGAAACAAAATTTATCATTTTAATTAAATATTTGATATGTTAAATTTTTATTTCATAAATTATTACTTAAATTTTTTAATGTATTTATTATAATACATTTTAAATTTAAGATATAATTATTAAATAATTATCAAACTTAAAATAATTTTACTATCAATTAATTATAAAATAAATTAAGGTCCAAATTTATCAAACATTAAAATAATTATCAAACTTGCTTGGCCTATTGTTATTTTATGGGTAGCTTAAGGAGGGTATAAACTCTTTGCAAGAAAATTAGTCTTATAGAAACAAAAGTTAGAGTCAAAAGCTTATAAAAGTTATGAACGACACAAAAGGACAAATAATCAACCTTGACTTTGGGGGAGCAATGAATGGCGTGAGAGCGATGAGTGATGAGAGCAAGCGTGAGTGAAACGCAGTGAGCATGAGCGTCTGACTATATATCATGAGCGTGAGCATGAGTGAAACACAGTGAGTGAGCGAACATCGTGAAAGGGACGAGAGCAAGTGTAGCACTGTGTAATCCACAGTTCACTGTGGAATTCTAATTAATCTACAGTAACCTGAAATCTTTTGGTTCTACACTGCTGCTTTTACTTCTTCTTCCTCGAGCTATTTCCTTCACACCTTTAGTATATCTTCTTTGGACGTTTGGTTTGCTCTACTTTGTTTATCCTTCAGTTGTGATTTCTTTGTTTCCCTTTAACCTACTTGTCTACTCTTTATCCATCAGTCATTAACAATTAGATCCTCAATATTGGTCAGGGCAAGTTGAAGGCCAAGGTGTTGAGACGGAGTTAATATCTTGGACTGGATCACTGGATGAGCTTGTAGCAGTATCCAAAATAAGGTGATCTATGTTTCCTGCTTGTATATGAATAACATTTTCTTCAATACAAGTCCATTGTGCAGGAGATGGTGTACTCATAGGTTCAATGAGAGCGGTTTCACCATAATATGGTCCAAGAAAAGTGCACATGATAGGTTCAATGAGAGCAGTTTTATCATAATATGATCCAAGAGAAGTGCACATGATAGGTTCAATGAGAGCAGTTTTACCATAATATGATCCAAGAGAAGTGCACATAGTAGAAAATTCAATATCATGTGTCCGGTTGAGCTAATCCAGAAGTTCATATAATTCCTTTAATAAGGATGATTCATCAGCTATCCAGGATAATGTAGTTCTCCAATGTTGAACATGATTAAATGTGCACAAATGTCTAGTAGAGCTCATCACGTAAGGGCGATGAAAAAGATAAACGACAAAGGTGTCGTTTCCTTGAAGTGGAGTATCCCAAAGGTGATGGCAATCTAAGATATTTGACATTTCCATCCTCCCAGTATCCAATGGTTGGAACCATTCAAGAAATGTTCACAGAAGTGATCTAGACTGAGTAGGATCTGAGAGATGACGATACAAGTGCAGTAGAGAGAATGCAACAGAACAGGCATATAGTGTTGTCATAGCCCAAAGATGTCATAATGTGTAGTCATCAATATCATCAAAAAGATGATAAATCATTTTGTATGGAGTTGAAGGATCAAACATTCCAGGGCTGGCTGATCTTGACTTACCACCCCTAATTTCAACTTCTTAACCTTCTAATTCTTTTTCTCCTGACACTATCCCAGCTCCTTTGAATGTTTCTACTGAACTCACCCTTTCAAGAAGACTTGGGTTTAGGTTGCTAAGGATTTTTGCCCCGAACTCAAACTCAAATTTTGCCCTCCCAATGTTTCCTCTAAACCTAGAATTGTGTCCCTTCCTTTAGATGTACTAAAAGCTAGAGGTAGCAAATGGAATTCCATACTTCTTGGCTTTCTCCTTGATAAGAGGGTGGCTTTTTCGGTGATGCAATAGTGGGCAATGCATAACTAGAAGGTTCATAGACTTCTGGATGTACTCATTAAAAGTAAGGATGTGTTTTTATTTAGATTCTCGAATGCTGATGATAAGAAAGTATTGCAAGCAGGTCCATGGAATGTCAACAATAAACCTCTTCCTATAGACTTGGAGGCTTGGAATGAAGATGGATAATATCAAGCAGGAACATATACCAATTTGGGTATGCATACATGGAGTTCCCTTGGAGTATTGGACTATAATTGGTTTAAGTCACATTGTAGCTTTATGGGAAAATCTACATGCATGGATCAAGCAACTATTGGGGATTCAATTTGCTAGAATCTATGTACTTGTTACATCTATGTCTAATATGCCTGAAACCATTCCTATAATTCGATTCTATGAGAACATGGAGCCATTTAAGGATTAAATCAAGGTCTCTTATGCATGAAACCCTAACCTACTTCTACAACAATATAGAAACCAACTGGAAAGATTTTGTAAACTGGTGAGTACTAACATAGCGTTTGGATAGTGTCTCCGTCCCGGGGGACAGTGGACAAGACAGAAAAATCCTGTCTCCGTGGGTGTTTGCTTCTTGTCTCCGCGTCTACGTCCCCTGTCTCCAGGGGACAGGGACACAAATTTCTTCCTCCCCAAAAAGGAAGGATAGGGGACAAGTCATCCCTGTCTCCAGCCACTATTTTTTACTATTAATATTAATATTATTAATATAATTTGTATTTATTATTATTAAAATTTATTATTACAATCCATTCATAATAAAAGTATCAATGAATTACATATTTCTAATCATATTAAGGACCAGGGGCATATTTGTCATTTGCACTATTTTTTCGTTCTGTCCCTAGCAACTAAACACATTCTGTCATCGAGACGGAGACAGTTTTTTCTATTCTGTCCACCATAATCAAACACCTTACTGTCCCTACTTTCTGTTTCGTTCCGTCTCCAAATTTCTGTTCCGTTCCGTCTCCAGCTACCGAGGATAGCAATCAAACGCAACGTAGATGTGTACTTCGTCATCATGGCTACCATAATTGTAGTAATTTTCAAGGGAAGTTTGGGAATTGTAAGACAAGTATGAACTTAAGATTGAAAAGGTGACCTTTTACAGACAAACACAAATTAACAATTAGTTATTAAGAGAGAAGGAGGTGTTACAGGAAAAATAGGTGTTGTTAAACAAAGGCTTGAGTTAAGAGAAAATAGGAGTAGAAGTTATCTTTGTTAACAAAGTGAAGTAATTGAAATTGAGAAGAAAATGCAATTAAAATTTCAAACAACTAAAATGGAATACAAAGAACCCTTAAGTTAAAGAGATTATTCTTTCTTTTGTTTTTCATTTTTTTATACGTGTTTAGATAAACTCAAATAAGAATTGATGTGTCTAAATGTGATTTATTTTGAATGTGTCAGCTCAAATTTTCATTAACAGTAAGAAAGACTCTAATAAGAATGTCTCACATTAAAAAACTTTTAAAAAAACATTTCTTAAAATTTATTACATTCAAATAACATCTTTTTGCCAAAGTGTAATATTCTGCATTTTATAGACATGTTTGTTTCATTCCATCTCTTTAAAGAATGCCTAAATTTTGTAAGGGGGTGTTTGGTTTACTTGCATAAATAAATAAGAAATAGAATGGTGATTCTTTAGGAATAGAATAGATGAGGAATATATAGAATATATATTATTTAGTTTGGTTTATTCCTAAAAATTTCTACTGATGATGTAATGCCTATTAGAGTAGTGCTCTAAAGACAATCACCTTTAGTACTTTTATACAAACTTTATTTTGATTAATAAAGCGAAAAAAAACTATTTACTTATGAATTGATGTCTATCTTAAATCAAATTAATGAAGTCCATGATACAAAACATAACATGAAGAAAATCATGATAAGATCATGATAATGAGATTCCTATCATGTGCAATTATGTTAGTATCTAAATTATCCTTAGTCATATGATTAATAAAATAGGACATTATTAATCCAGATAGACTAGCACATGTTATACTCTTTAATTTGATCAGGCAATGGACCTCACAAACTGTAAGTATGAGATGTTTAGAGTTAACATGTAGATATTTATTAAGAGTAGTAAGACATCGGATGACTAGCTATAAGATTATCATATAGATAAATATCAATGATTAATCTCATCAGAACAATAGTGCAAATATCCTTAGACCTGAGTTACTCTAGGATATCTTGAATAATGGTCTTGTGCTTTGATATCATTTATTGTTGCCTCAAGAGTAGGTCACTCATAGAGTGGTGATTGGGTACAGCTATTAGTATTCGAAAGTAATTGGATAGTCAATAAAGGATTCACCATTCCTAATAGAAGAAGATGATACACGCGACTTCTTATCGGGGTCATTACTTAGAAGTCTTTAGCCAGAACAGTTATGTGTCAAGAAGGGAGTCTTCAATGACACATAGAGTGATGAGATCCTAGGACAAGAACTCACATCACTTAAACTAGATGTGATGTAGTCAGTCTAAAGGGAGTTAACACATAGCACATACTCCGAACTAAGTGAGGTATAGTATGATGAAATGATGAATTACATGGTAATTGTCTATGGAAAGGCTTGTAAGTCGAATAATTAACTATCGAAGAGTTTGTGTATTAATCCACTTATATTCCGATAAATTGGCATCATGAAACCCTTCATGATTTGTTTTAATTAAGAGTTAATTCAAGTACCCAAAATAACTGGGAACTTAAGAGTCACACGCATAAAAGATCGGATGAAAAATATAATGTGTATGATTGTTTTTAAGTAAAATCATCTTTGCGTGTTCTTGGGTGATCAAGGAAGGGTTTGGTGTTTACTACAACTCAAACAAGGAGAAAAATCAAGAAAAGAGGAGTATTGAAAAGGTACAAGTGTTTAAATTTCATGTTCTTATGATATGTCTATGCATGCATCTGTCTTTCTGGAATTTCAGGGAAGTCATGGATAGGAATTTAGATTCCGACTCTTCTGCTGCATTGTCATGCATGTGATTGATGAATCCATGTCTCCCCTCCCCCCAACAATGTCAATATTTAGCTTAAAAATATAAATTTAGAATGAAAAAAGAATAACTACTTCCAAAATATTTATTGGCATAAGAAAACTATCTTTTGGAACAATTAAAAAGATAATAATAGCTTCTATTCAAGTACAACATTCGCAAGAGTACAAAGCTAGGAAAGAATGGATTGCAACAGAGCTTTTGACAAAATTTCTTTCTAACAACATATTTTCACAAAATCTAAGCTGAATTAAGCAAAAATTTGAAATGTGTCATTTCTGAAACTCGTGCAGCAACATACAAGTAAAGGACCTCATACCATGGATATCAAACACCTCTTCTCAAGCTACTCATCAATTCACTATATTGCTGGGAGAATCTGAAGGAGCACCATTAGTAATCAACCTCTACAGCTTCTACTTCCCCCCATCCAAGACCTCAACTTCATCTATATTCCCAAACAATTGCTTCCTGTAATAATTATGCAATACTAAACAACTCCTTAATCGCCTCAAACGCCATATCCAATCTCTCTAATTGCTCTAGAGCATTGTTATTAAACAAAAGCAACCCATTGTATGAGTGATAAATTGTGAACCCGCAGCGTACCTATCATGCTTCACACAGCTCATTGGCACCATCCTACACCCTTCTCTCGCAAAAATCTCTAAAAACTTCTCACACCTATCAATCCTGAGGTGCTGCAACCGAAGATGGGACTTGTAGTCATAGGGTTGAGCGGCATCGATAGCTTATCCTCAATTTTATTCCCAACTCTCAGTAAAATAAATAAAGATAAGGGATTAATAAGTTTACCTTTTTTCCAAACTCGAACAATAAAAGATGTAACTTATTGAGCATATCAGTAATGGAAATGATCTTTCCTGTTAATCAAACACCCTACTTTTTCAAGAGTCCAAACTTAGGCAGAAACAAACGAGACTACCTCAAGATATCACTATCACGTCTTTACAAAGCTTTCGTGATTATGTTTGTCTTAGTTACGATTGTCTTAAGGGAGTCAACATTAGGAAGAATTGTCTTAATAGTAATACAACTTGAATAGCATCGGGAAGAAAGTTAGGACTTTAAATTAATGAAAACCTACTCATTTTCGAACAAATACTTCCACAATAACATTAACAAATTCTCGTTATCGTCTTTCTGAGGGTAAAATTTCTCAAATCAGACGCATTCAAACTTAGATCTATTTAAATGGTAACAACCTTCTGCCAAAATTACCTGATTGAAAGGTAAAAAAGTCAGAATTGCATACAAGAAAATGATATGAATCATTGAAATTTGGATTGTGTTGATAGTGTGTATAATTTGCATGATGATGTCAGGAACCAAGTCTAGTTAGAGATAATGGTGTGCAAGTTTAAGGCAGTGTTTTCCAGTCAAAATCTCACGAGCATCTGGCCAATCATTTCCTGTATACAATCACAAAACTCACAAATTCTTCAATCAAAACTTCCACTCTCACTCTGGCTGGTTTTTAGGCCATTAAACGGAGCAAGCAGCATTAAGCTGGCAATGCCATTCTGAGCAAATAACAAATACTCTCAAACCCAATCCAGTATACACCTTGTTCTGTCTTTAGATGAACCTGATGCAGCATAAACAACATTAAAGTGCTAGAGGCTTGAAATCCTGGACAAAAAAGAATAACAAGAATAAATTGATAAAATAAACAGAGTGATATGTGTTTTTCCAAATGACTTGTCTAGTACAAGATCATCTCAATTAGCTTCAAGGATCCTCGTGCTATAAAATTCACAAATTTGGTACCTATGAATGTACTGTATCAATTATAGTAACTTAATTCTGATTATTGGTTTATGAATGGTACTAACCAACAGCACAGATTTTCTTGCATGAGGATATTATATTCAGAATTCTGCCAAATAAGTCGCATGAAACTGAAACAATAAACATTAAAAGTAACTTGGTAGCATAAGGTGCTAGTTTGAGATCCATAATACCACAAGAATTGGTGCATTTAACCAAAAGAAAATGAAAAGAAGGCTGGTAGCTTAGCAGCAATCAGGATCCATATTTTCATATTTGGCGTCAACCTAAAGAAAATCATCCATACAATACTTCAGTTTCAAAGTCAGACCAGCAGAACAAGGACATTTCTTGGGGCCATAGTACATTTTAGTTTGATTCCGCACAACAGGACACCGATTAGAAAAAAAAATACTATTTAAGTAAAACAAAGCCTGAAATGAGTGACAACCTAAACTTCTCTTAGGAGACATCAACTACCAGTAACTACAAGAACAAAATTATGTCACCTGATGTATGTTTGTATAAAGTGCACAGCTAGCATGGAAACCGTATGATTCACAAACCTGCAAAATAAGATATCAGGTAGGCGACTACAGAACTGTGAGGGATATAGCAGCAGACCGAAGCTTCACACCATCATCATCCCATTTGGACTGTGGAGCAGTTGCTCCAGCAATAATTGTCTACAAGAAAACCGCTAAAAATTTTTAGAAGTGGAACCAGTGACAATTGCGAAAACATAATTGGGCTTGAGTTCAGGTAATCGTGGTTTCCACAATGGTAATACTTTGTGCTTCGCGTATATTATCATGAAGTTATAGAAGAATGCTTCTTATCAAAGATGACTGATTGTATTATCAATTTTAGGAACTGAAAGGGGTGTATTTCAACCTTTCCGCTGTCGACTGCAGCTACCAATGCCACATGCTGTTCATCTCTACCAAATTCATAAAAGTAGTAACTCCTGAAATGAATCAATCCACAAAAATGCATATATGAGAGAACAGTTCGATACAGATAGCAATTATAATCCTGCTTTAAGTACAAATCTTTTCAAACAAGATATATTATTAATAGTCGTTGATTTGTTGAGTTTACTTGGGGTAAATTATTTTCAGTGTTACGTTCAGAGCAGGCATCTCTGTTTATGAAGCATATATCCTACTCGGAAATCTTCTATATTGTTATATCTCTGACCATGCTGTTCAAATCTGAAGAGAGCAGCTCACTTAAAAGCTCCAGCAAGCCTTGAATGAACATTATGTAATTCTTACCTGAAACCCTCATCTTCTTTGATCCTTATAGTTCTGGCAGAGTATATAGTTGCACCACCTGCAATTGTAGCATACTGCAATTTTAGAAACCAGAGATATAGAAACAATTTGAAATAAACTTTCAGTCAAATCACTTCCTCCTACTTTTTTCCCCTTCAAAGCAACAATTGAAAAGCAAGAAAGTGGTGGAGTGTGTAAATCTTTGCGTAAACCATAAGAAAGCCATATTTTTTCATAAATTTTCTCCTTTTGAGGATTAACATTGCAGAAGTTCTGGTATTTGAAAAATAAACAGACCTGGGACAAAAATTTTTGCTGCCTCCTTCAGTGAACCTAAATCAGTGATATCTTTAGCCTGTCCAAGGTTCCATAAGCAGATGAGTTCCTCAGACAGCTATTATCTGAGATCTCAAATTGACCAAAGTTATCACCAACGAAGGTACTACTAAGCAATCTAGAAAAATCTATTTTATCCAAATAGATCAACATGCTCCCATGTCGAGGGGGAGGGAGTGAGGGAGGGTAATAAAAAGGCAAGCACAATTAGATTGACTATTTTGCAAAGGTGGTCTGGTAGATTTCCCTAACAAGTCATGGATCTTGCATTTAGGGTTGATCTTTCTCAATCAACCATGACAACACTGTAAGAGCCTCCTATATGTCCCAACAAAAGAGAGAACCAAAGCCCACGTTCATCAGAAAAGATCATAGCAAGTTTCTTAGGTGAAATATTGACACTATAGAGCTTAGAGATTATAAACGAAATAGAAGGGAAAATCACTCCACCACAAGTTTTAATTTCGTGGAATGAATAGTGAGAGTTGATGTGTAAGCAAGTATAACAAAAGGCTATATTTTATACTAGGTATTCCTTACTAAATAGGGATTAACATTTAACTATCATAATTTATTTAGAACCTAAACTTATTTTAGGATAAATATCCTTATCTTAGTATGATTCAATTCTACGTTGGATTTATTACTAAAATAATGGTTTCAAGAACTTTTATGTACACAATACTTCAATATACCACGTCTGAATTTTCTCTATAAATTTTGAGCTTTCAATTAGAAGGTATAATACTTTCTTCTAAAAGTAATTATTTAAGCCTAGGAGTGATTTCTAGTTTCCTATCCTAAGAGGGGTTTCTAGAACTACCCATTGTTTGTTTTCTTTACTAAAATTCCAACAAATTTCCAGCCTTGGTTTCCATCAATCCAAATCTGCGATTTCAACAACTTTTACTTAAATTTCAGACCTGAAACTCAAAATTCCAAAACGTTTAGCAAATTCTAACAGTTATCTAAAAATTAAAAAAGGTATTTCTATGTATTGATATCTTTGTACAGAATATACATAGTTATACTAGCTAATCAACAACTAATTTAGGAAATGAAGCACCTATTGTGGTCATGAGCTGGAAGATTGGAGTGCTTCCATGATTTACGTTCCAATTATTATGTCCAGATTGTATAGCCATAGATAGAGATTAGCAATAACTACTTACCATGGATAGATATACGATTTATTCTATATAACCAGTCTTGTATACACAATCAAACTATGAATGAAATACCAATTTGACATGGTATCAGAGCTATGACACCACAGATCCCAGAATAAAAAAAAAAGGGAAACACAAGAGATTAAGCGAAGACATGGACGTCACTCCATCTACAGGAAGCTCTCAAATAGAGAGTACAACAGTTTCAGATCTAACATCCAGACTATCTCAGATGTTGAACCAGACACCTACCACGATAAATCAAGAATTGATCGCTGCAGTAGTTGGCACCAAATTGGACGACAATAACTATGGAATTTGGTCCTAAGTCATGGAGATGTACATCTCAGGCAAAGATAAGTTAGGATACATAAATGGAGAACTTCCACAACCAGAAGAGACAGATCCAACATTCAGAAAATGGAGAACAGAAAATGCAGTGGTTAAGGGATGGTTGATCAATTCTATGGATCCAAAATTGATTGGCAATTATATAAGATACCCAACTGCGAAAGCGGTTTGGGATGCAGTTGCTACAACATATTTTGATGGTAGTGATACATCACAAGTTTATGATCTCAAAAGAAAAGTGATGAAACTCAAACAGGGAGGAGGATCTATAGAGACATATTACAATAATCTTCAAGGTCTTTGGAGAGAAATCGATTTCCGTCGTCCGAATCCGATGAGGTGTGATGTTGATGTTCAAAAATACAATGCCATTCTACAAGAAGATAGAGTCTATACTTTTTTGGATGGACTGGATGATCGTCTTGACAAAGTCCGAGGAGATGTTCTTCAAATCCAACCATTTCCTTCTATAGAACACGCTTATGCCTATGTTCGTCGAGAAGATCTAAGGCAAACGGTGATGTTGACCAAAGGCGATGGTGTGTTGGGGGCTGCTATGTTATCCAAAAGAGAGCATATGAATTCACAACAGTCTACTCTTCGTATAATTTCTAATGGGAAGTTTGGAACCTCAACTAAGTCAAAGCAACAGGTAGAGGAAGGGAGCTGTACACACTGTGGGGGTACAAAACACACAAAAGACACATGCTTTAAACTTCATGGATATCCAGATTGGTGGCATGAACTCAAAACAAAAAAGAAGCGTGAAGCTGGTCGAGTGGCATTTGCAACTGCTGGAGAGTCTTCCGCTAGATTAACAACTCAACAACAAGATCAATTCCACCTTGTACCACAACACGATCCTCCACCAGCAGAGGCAAACAACTCAAAAGCTCTTAATAATCCAGGTAATAATGAGTGGATTGTTGATTCAGGGGCAACGGATCACATGACATATGATCCTCAAGACTTGGTTGAAACAACACAACCAAGAAGGACATGCATTACCAATGCCAATGGAGTTTTATACCCGGTTACTGGGGAAGGAAAAGTTGAACTATCACCTTCTCTTTCATTATCAAATACATTACTAGTCCCTTCCCTTTCAAATAAACTGTTATCCGTGGGCCAAGTAACTGAGGAATTGAATTGTTGTGCTTTGCTTTACCCCTCCTTTTGTTTATTCCAGGATATTCTCACCAGGGAGATTATTGGTCGTGGTACTAAAAGAGAGGGATTGTATTACATGGATGACTTTGCACTTGGCCAAGCAAACAGTACACGTCAAGGAGGAACCAAAAAACAACAGATTTGGCTTTGGCACCGTCGACTAGGACATCCATCTTTCTCCTATCTGCGACATTTATTTCCAAGTTTGTTCTCCAATCTACATGAGTCTGTTTTTCGGTGTGAAACTTGTATCATGGCAAAGAGTCATCGTGTGTCATATCCCATAAGTCAAACAAAATGTGAGACACCATTTATGCTAATTCACTCCGATGTTTGGGGACCAGCTCCTGTTTCAGTTGCATCAGGTCTCAGATGGTTTGTTATTTTTGTGGACGATTGTACCCGCATTACTTGGCTCTATTTAATGAAAAATAAGGATGAAGTGTTTGGCATTTTTCGTTCTTTTCATAGCATGATCAAGAATCAATTTTCAGCTAATCTTCAAGTTCTTCATTTTGACAATGGTGGAGAATATGTCAATACCGAATTCAGAGAATATTTTCAGGAAAATGGTCTCTTACATGAAACTAGCTGCTCTCAAACACCACAACAAAATGGTGTTGCAGAGCGAAAGAATAGACATATTCTTGAAACAGCGCGTACACTCTTAACTGACGCCCACACACCCAAAAGATACTGGACTGATGCTGTTGTCGCAGCCGTCTACTTATTGAATAGAATGCCATCTCGGGTATTAGACTTTGAAACTCCATTACAAGCACTTGCTCGTCATGTGACTTTACCTTCCGTTATGATGCTGCCTTCTAGAGTTTTTGGGTGCGTAGCTTATGTGCATCTTCACAAAAATCAGCGAAGTAAGCTTGATCCATGTGCAGTTCGCTGTGTTTTTCTGGGGTATGGAGCCCATACCAAAGGCTATCGATGCTACGATCCAACTACAAGACGACTTTACACCACAATGGATGTCACCTTCCTTGAGAATGAATTCTTCTATTCAGATTCATGTTCTGCTCTTCAGAGGGAGGTACATGATGATGAAGAGCAGAATACGTGGGAGAATTGGCCAATGTTCCAAGACATGACCTTGGGTATAATAGGGGAAAATCAACCAATGATGGTAGCAGATGATGTGATGGCTCCAAAACTGGGGAACAGAAGTGAAGACATTGGAAATCCAGAAACAGGAAATGAGCAGACAGAAGCAAGTGAGAAGGACGAGTCAAGTAGACAGCAGCAACGACAGTTAACCTCTCCTAATTTAGTACCAATCGACCACTCCCCTGAGAATACTCCTGAGGTACAATCTCTAAACTCCTCTCAAAATAATCATACAAATGATTCTAATGTTTACAGATTACCATTTAGACATAATCGTGGTAAACCACCAAATCGATACTCACCAGATCATGAAGAGAGGAACGCAAACTACCCAATTGCTAACTATGTTTGTACTCAGAAATTATCGTCACCTCTCAAGGCATTTGTACACAAAATATCATCTGAGCAGGTTCCGAATACAGTACAGGAAGCCATGAGTAGTCCAAAATGGATTCAAGCTATAATGGAGGAGATGACAGCCTTGCAGAAGAACGATACATGGAAACTCATGCCTCTACCAGAAGGAAAGAAAGCAGTGGGATGTAGATGGGTGTTCTCGATTAAACACAAGGCCGATGGAACAGTAGATCTCTACAAGGCAAGACTCGTAGCAAAGGGGTATACCCAAACTTATGGCATAGACTATCAAGAAACATTTTCGCCAGTAGCAAAGCTGAATACAGTCAGGGTATTGTTGTCTCTTGCAGTGAATTTAGATTGGCCTTTACATCAATTCGATGTAAAGAATGCATTCCTTCATGGGGATCTTGTAGAAGAAGTGTATATGGATATACCGCCCGGCTTCACAACTTCTCGAGCTAGAGTGGTATGCAAATTACAGAAGGCACTTTATGGACTAAAACAGTCACCGAGAGCATGGTTTGGAAGATTTAGCATGGCGATGTTGAAATATGGGTTCAAACAAAGCAATTCAGATCATACTTTGTTTCTAAAGCATCGGCTAGGGAAGGTAACAGCTTTAATTGTCTATGTTGATGACATGATAATTACAGGGGATGATAATGATGAAATCTCTAGCTTACAGAAGTATTTGGCAACTGAATTTGAGATGAAGAACCTTGGGGGATTGAAATATTTCCTTGGGATTGAGGTAGCACGATCAAGTCAAGGAATTTGTCTTTCACAAAGAAAATATGTTCTTGACTTACTTGCTGAAACAGGGATGCTTAACTGTAAGCCTGCAGATGCTCCAATAGTCCAAAATCATGGATTAGGAAAGCAGCCAAATCAGACGCCCACAAATAGAGAAAGGTACCAACGGCTCGTCAGAAAATTGATCTATCTCTCTCATACACGTCCTGATATCGCATATGCTGTAAATTTGGTGAGTCAATTCATGCAAGATCCTAGTGAGGAACATATGGGTGCTGTGCTTCGGATTTTACGATATTTGAAGTCTTCTCCAGGAAAAGGGCTTGTTTTCAGGAAGCATAATCATTTGAATATTGAGGGTTATACTGATGCCGATTGGGCTGGAAGTCTTGCAGACAGGAAGTCTACATCAGGGTATTTCACTTTTGTGGGAGGAAATCTAGTCACTTGGAGAAGCAAAAAGCAGAAAGTGGTTGCGTTATCAAGCGCAGAAGCAGAGTTTAGAGGCATGTCCAAAGGACTTTGTGAACTTCTCTGGTTAAGACAGTTATTAAGGGAAATTGGCAATTCAACCACGTCGACCATGAACTTATTTTGTGACAATAAAGCTGCTATTGAGATTGCACAAAACCCAGTCCAACATGACAGAACAAAACATGTTGAAGTAGATCGACATTTCATCAAAGAGAAGCTTGAAACCAAGATTGTTCAATTCCCATTTGTGAAGTCGGAAGATCAGTTGGCAGACATTCTCACAAAGGCAGTATCGAGCAAGGCCTTCTATAGTTCACTTGACAAGTTGGGCATGGAAGATATTTATGCACCAACTTGAGGGTGGGTGTTGTCATGAGCTGGAAGATTGGAGTGCTTCCATGATTTACGTTCCAATTATTATGTCCAGATTGTATAGCCATAG
>JANZLC010000007.1:4079713-4117109 GCA_026413385.1 Erythroxylum gracilipes | reverse complement strand
TATTAATTATGTATTTTTTATTATTATTATTATTATGATTATTATTATTATTATTATTAATTTATTATTTATTATTGTTATTATTAATATTATTATTGTTATTATAAATTTTGTATTTATTATTATTATTATTTGATATTAATTTTTAATTGTTATTATTATTATTTGTTAACTTTTTTACTAATACATTATTCGTAATAAAATTATCAATGAATTACATATTTCTAATCATAATAAGGATCAGAGGTATTTTCTTCATTGACACAATTTTTATGTTCTGTCCACTGCAACCATACACATTTCTGTCCTCGAGACGGAGACAGTTTTTCTGTTCTGTCCATCACAACCAAACACCTCACTATCTCCAATTTTTGTTCTATTCCGTCTCCAAATTTTTGTTCCGTTTCGTCTCCGCATACAGGAGACAGCAACCATACGCAGCGTTAGTGTTGGTCATAATTTTAAGAAGAAATTGTAGAGGCATGTTGGTTTCCAATTATCAACAATTTATGGAAATAACAAATTTGTATAAGTAATAGAAGTGCAAGGCACAAAATCTATGGATGGTCCTTTTGGTTTGCTGGTATGATTTTGAGTTTAATACAAATAGTCAGCATGTTGAAGTAGAAGTAACGATGATAAGGAACTTTAATTGCTTTGTTGTTCTCTTTTTTCATCTTACCCCTTTGTTGATAGTTTATATTATTAAAGTGTGTTACAGAGCAAAGATGATGCTTTTGAGTTTACTGAGCAATAGTTTTTTTAGAAATGGTATCCAACTATTGAGGAGGGCAGCAATAAGGGAATTGTCGTGCTTGTCACAGCCAAAAACCTTCCTAGTAACTACATGCTTGCTTTTGAATTTTCAAGTTGGTAACATGCTCTTATATAGAAATGTTGGATGTTTTGATGGAAATTTTTAGTTGTTATTATGTGATAGTTGTAGATTACATCTTGTTTTTATGAGTAGTTTAGTTTGTATTTAGTTGTCAATTTGATTGTTTAGTAGGTGTTTAGGTTAGAATTGTGTTAGTAGATAATTGTGTTTTAAGCGTTTTATGGGTTAGAGCATGCTTTTGAACTTCAATTTTATCTTTTTGAGGTGCCTAGATGTGTTTGCTAGTATTTCAGGACAAAGAATGGTAAATGGAGAAGATTTGGAGAAGACCTGGCAGCTAACCCAGGGCCACAATCGTGGCCAATAGATCGTGACATAAGGATGATGCAGGTGCTCTAGTCGTGGCATAATCTGCCCTGATCATGACAAAAGGCCAAAATCTTAGCCACGATCGGGCCACTAAGGCTCACGATCGTGGCCTGCGTGCGGACAAACACGGGGATGCTTTTAATTTTAAGTTTTTGAGGGATTTTTTAGACTTTTCAGGCCCAGAAAAGACCCTGGGGTTACTATAATTGAAAAGACTATATAAAGGAAAGAGATGTAACCCTAAAAGAGCTTCACTTATGTTACTTTTGGAAAACCCTAAAGGAGAGAGAAAAAAGAGAGAAGAGGAAGAACAGAAGAAGAAGCGGTTCTTTCGACGCTGCTGACTTCCTGAATAAGTGGGTCTCTCGATGTTGCTGCCTTCCGGATTATCCGATCCAAGTTCTTACTCCTTTCCATCTTCATTTTTGTTCATTCAATGTATAAGATTGAAATGGATTGTATGATGATGGATTTTGGATTGTTGATGATGTTCTAACTCTTCCTTCAGGATTTTACCTTGATTTAATGTTAATATAGTTGTTTTTGTATTTTATTGAATGGGTGTTGTGATTAATTATGGTATTTGCATATTTTACTAATAAATCGAGAGGGTGAACTAGATAAAAATGATTAGATTGGGTTAATGAGAGTTAGGCGATCCAAGAGATCACATGATTAATTATATCGGTTATTGTGTAGAGAGAGATCCTGTATGAGACCCGGTAGTTTATTAGAGGGCTTAAAATCCAATTAGGGTTGTGGGTCTTTATTAATTGAGATATTGCAATTTCCATAATTCAATTAGGTTATGATTTAGGGTTTAATGGTTATAACTTGAGAGAGAGTAATTAAGTCTATGATGGTCTAGAATCGACACCCCGTTAATACATAAATGGCGAGGTTAGCATTAATGATAAGGACTTTTTTATGTTACTTAATTTTAACTTCTTTACGTGTTAAATTTCTGAATTAATTTCTTAAAATCAATTTCTCGTATTTACTTTCTGTTGCAATTTTTATTTTCATTTTATTAATTTTTCCTAGCCTTAGATAATATAGGATTAGATTAGTTTACCCTCCTCCTGGGATCGACCCTTCACTTACTACAATAACGACCCATGCACTTGCAGTATTTGAAGGCTATAAATTGTAAGCTTGCAAATCACTACGAGCATTATGACTAGTTAGCTCGGAAAGAAGTGTTGGGAAAAATTATGAATTATATCCCATAGGTAAATAAGCAAAGAAATAATACACAGAAATTTAACATGGTTCACCCTTTAATTTGGGCTATGCCTACGAGCCAAACTCTAAATAAATCTTTCACTAATGAAAAAAGCAAGTATAAAGAGTGAAAAGTAACACGACAAAATAGTGACACTCACACATAAGGTGTTTTCCAAATTTACTAACCTTAAGATAATATCCTCACTATTTTGTCACTTACCCTTTTTAGGAAAACGTTTCCTAAAAATACCCCAAAATCACTCTCTCACTAACTTCTTAAACTCTCTCACCACATATGCATGTATGCTGCATCTTACATTTGAAAAGAGGGAGGGAGGGTCTTTTTATAGACCCTCTACCACCTTAAGACAGCTTGTTGTCTTTAAATTTTTTATACACTTCTAAAAGTGGCCCTATGAGTTGTATTGTCTTACAATTCTCCCCCTACCGACTACATGGGGTTTATTGCCATTCTTGCAAATGATTGATAGAACTTAAACTTTCCCCTGTGTAGAACTTTTGTCATCATATCTGATCCATTCTCATTCGTATGAATCTTCTCAAGCAGCAATATCTTCTTTTCTAACACCTCTCAAATCCAGTGATATCTCACATCAATATACTTTGATCTTGAATGGAGGAATTCTTTCCAAGGTGAATAGCACTCTGACTATCATAAAGCAGTTGATATCTATCCTGCTGAAAACCAAGTTCATCTAAGAACTTCTTAATCCATATGAGCTCCTTGCATACTTCAGTTGTAGCAATAAATTCTGCTTCAATTGTGGATAAAGCAACATATTTATGTAATTTCGATTGCCATGACACAACTCCCCTCCAAAGATAATTACATAACCTGAACTAGACTTTCTGAAATCAACATCACTGGCCATGTTTACATCTATGTAACCAACTAACATAGGCTTGGTAGTTCCAAAACATAAGCATATTTTGGAAGTTTAATGTAGATATATGAAAATCCACTTTACGGCACCCCAATGTTCGTTACCAGGATTTAAAAGGAACCTACTCACTACTCCAACAATGTGAGCAATATTTGGTCGTGTACATACCATGATGTACATCAAACTTCCAATTGCAGAAGCATATGGGACTTTCATCATCTCTTCCTTCTCTTCATCCATCAAAGGGCATTGCTTAGTGCTCAGCCTAAAGTGATTAGTAAGATGACAACTAACCGCTTTAACTTTATCCATTTTGAACCTTTGAAGTACTTTCTCAATGTACTTCTCTTGTGACAACCATAATTTCTCCTTTCTCTTATAATCGTCATGCCAAGAATCTGTTTTATTAGCCCTAAGTCATCCATAGAAAAAGACTTACTTAACTACTTCTTCAAACTGTTAATTTTGTTGATATTTTGGCCAATAATCAACATATCACCAATATAGAGCAAAAGGATAATAAAATCATCATCATAGAATTTTTGTATAAAAATGCAGTGATCTAAAGTAGTCTTCTTACAACCTTGCTCCCCATAACTGTCTCAAACTTCTTATACCATTATCTCAGTGCCTGTTTTAAACCATAAAGGCTTTTCATCAATCTACACACATAGTCCTCTTTCCCTTTTTCCTTGAAACCCTCTAGCTGCTCTATATATATCTCTTCTTCTAAATCTCCATAAAGAAAGACTGTCTTGACATCTAATTGCTCAATTTCTAAATCTAGAATTGTTGCTAAACCAAGCACTGTACGAATGAATGTCATTTTCACAACTGGTGAGAAAATCTTGTCAGAATCAATACCTTTTCTTTGGTTGAATCCTTTAACAACCAATCTAGCTTTGAATCTTAGATGAGGATTGTGTTCTTCATGCTTAATCCTAAACACCCATTTATTTTTCAAAGCTTTCTTGCCTTTTGGCAACTTCACCAGTTCAAAAGTTCTATTCTCATGCAAGGACTTCATCTCATCTTGCATAGCTTTAACCCATTTCATCTTATGTTCATCTATCATAGCCTCTTGAAAATTTTCAAGTTCTCCCCCGTCAGTAAGTGACACGTACTGGTCATTGAAGTATCTAGTAAAGGCTTGTTTTTCTTATGTTGATCTTCTTATTGGAACTTGAGCAATCTTTGATTCTGAATGGGAGCATCATCATCAGCAATGTTCAGCTGGCAATTTTCAACTTCATCTCTAAATTGTCTTGGCACCTCTTTGGAGGAATTAACTCTAAGTCCACTAGGTCACCATCAGTTCTCGGAACATTCCTTTTCACTTTGCTAAGATCTTCAATGGTTTGATATTTGACAATATAACATCATGGCTCCGAATCACCTTCTTCGGGATTAGATCATAAAATCGATAATCGAATTGATCTTCTCTATAACCAATAAATATACACTAGCGAGTCTTGACATCAAGCTTGGATCTCTTATCTTTAAGGATATAGACCTAAGCTTTACAGCCGAATATCTTTAGATGATTATAGGAAACATCCTTTCTTGACCATACTTTCTCTAGAATATCATACTGTAAAGGGATGCAGGGTGAACGATTTAATATATAAACTGTTGTGAATAAAGTCTCACTCTAAAATGTCTTAGGCAACTTTGTATGTGAGAGTAGGCATCCAACTTTCTCCTCTCAGCTAAACCATTCAACTACGGTGTCCTAGGAGGAGTAGTCTGATGTCTAATACCATGCTCTTTGCAATAAACGTCAAATGGTCTAATGTATTCTCCACTATTGTCTGTTTGAATGCATTTCAGCTTCTTCCAAAATTGTCTTTCAACTGAGGCATGGAATTGCTTTAAAACATCTAGAACTTGATCTTTAGTCTTCAAGGTGTATACTCACGTCTTCCTAGAATGGTCATTAATGAAAGTCACAAAATATTGAGCACCACCTAGTGACTTTGTCATTGGCCCACATTGATATGAGTGTACCAAATCCAACATATTCTTCATTCTAGAAGGAGAGGAACTTCTTAAAGCAACTATATTTTACTTTCCTACTAGACAATTAACACACTTCTTTAAATGCACCTGGTCAATTCCAAATAATGCATTCTTTTTCACCAACTGAGTTATTCCCTTTTCGTTGATATGACCAAGTCTCATGTGCCACAATTCAATTGCGCCATCTTTCTCCAATAGATTCATAACATCATTGGAGAGCTTTGCTTGCATCATGTACAAATTTTAGCACTTCTCACCTCTGGCGATTACCAAGGAGCCTTTAGTAAGTTTCCATTTGCCATATTTGAAAGTGATGCAAAAACTTCATCATCAAGTATGCCAACAGAGATCAGATTTAGGTGAAGATCAAGAACATGTCTGACATCTTTTAGAGGCAATCTCATGCCATTTTTTTGTCTCCAAGTAAATATCACTTTTTATTATTATTTTGGCCAAACCATTATTTCCCATTTTAAAGACACAAAAATCTCCTTACATATAAAGAGTTCTTTATATGATGTCACGTGAGGAGTGGCACTACTATCACCTGTCCAGTTGAACTCACAGGATGAACTATTCACATCATTATCATATGAAACAATGTGAAAGTCATCAATAGTGGTAACCATCAATACGTGTTCATCATCATTGCTATCATCTTTCTTAACTTCTTTGACTTTGTTCTTTTCTTCTTTAAACTTCCGGCAGAATCTTTTGATATGACCCTTCTTCCTGCTATGATGATAATCAACGTTTGCGTACTTATTTGATCTTCCTTTGCTCTTATCTCTAGAATTTAGACCTCTAGATTTACTCCTCCCTTGGAACTTGTGACCAGAACTTCTGATTGTGTTGAAGAGGCCAAACTCTGTGATATTCGTGTCATCTCTTCATTCAGAATTCTACTTTTTACATATTCCATATTAACAACACTGTCAACTCTAGAATTGGTAATTGAAATCTTCAAAATCTCCCAAGACTCTGGCAAAGAGGTAAGCAAGAAAAGGGCAAGCACTTACGATCCCTTGAAATTCATTCAAGTGATCTGCCACAAAGGTCCCTTCTTAATATTTTATTTGCAGTAATTTTGTCAGGTAAAATAATTTATTGTTACTGATTTTTGAGGCATGCAACTCCTCGAGCTTCTTCCACATTATCCATGCATAAGTCTCGTTGCAAATATGGTTATACACATTATCTTTAACAAATTGCTGGATAAAACTACATACCTACTCATGCTCAAACGCCAACTTCTCGTCCGATTTATTTTCGGGTTTTGCATTAGTAACCCATAAATGCATTTTTATGACAAACAAAAGATCTTTCATCTTGTTCTTCCATATGTGACAGTTGGAGCCATTTAGGCTAATCTTCTTACTTATTTTTGCCTTCATCTTCGATAAGAAATGCTTTGACATATAACCGAACCTGGTTCTGATACCACTCGTTGGAAAAATCACGAATTATATCCCACAGGTAAAATAAGCAAAGAAATAATACATATAAATTTAACGTGGTTCACCCTTTGATTTGGGTTACATCCACTGGCTAAACTCTGAATAAATCTTTCACTAATGAAAATAACAGGTACAAAGAGTAAAAAATAATACGACAAAATAGAGGAACTCACACACAAGGTGTTACACAAATTTTCTATCCCTAACATAGTATTCTCATTATTTTATTATTCACCCTTTTTAGGAAAATGTTTCCTAAAAATCACTCTCTCAAATTTTTCTTAAACTCTCTCACCACATATTCATATGTGTTACATCTTACATTTGGAAAGAGGGAGGGAGGGTCTTTTTATAGACCCTCCAGCAAGTTGTCCACAGAATGCAAGCTGTCAAGACAGCTTGCTATCTGCAGTTTTTTTATACACTTCTAGAAGTGGCGGTACCCTATGAGTCGATACCGCCTTACAAGAAGTTCATGAAAAGCATGCTTTAGTGGGTAACCAATTTTAACTTTTTAAAAGCGTACCCAAGAAGTATTTGTGGAAAGGGAACCCCCTCCCCTCCTAAACGATATAAAATGCGATGAATTCCTTTGGAACCCTTGAGTTGGGGCAAATCTGATTCATCTTTAACAAGCCCTTTCATCACATTCCAGTATCTTAGGTTTCTAAAACCGTTTTCAATATAGAAAGTTAAAATTTAACTAAAATAGTTATAAATTGTCAAGTTTCTGAAACTCCATTTCAGAGTTCACTTATGATGAAGTAACTTCATTTTTTGCTCTAGGAGGACCTTCCCATGACATAAAATCAAGGTGGATGTGATTTCTTTTAAACAAAAACTTCCATATAGTTTGTTATTTGTTAATGGAGCAATTGTCATATTATTTTGATGTCATTAAAATCAATGGTGAGGATGCAGAAAAGTGATTGTGACTACTTGGGCTGCCAATCTTATACTATTAAAATGTAATTAATCTTAGAGGTAAGGATATAGTTAATAGACCTGTAGAAAGTGAAATGTGCTGTTTGTTGGTTAAGATATGGAAAACATGCTGAGTCGGTGCTTTTTGTTTGGCAGTCTTGACCGTATAAGAAAAGTACAATGAAGCAATGTTTTAGCACTGCCAAAGGCTAGTGTATGAGATTGATGGACTTCCGGATACTGGAGGGCCCAATACCAAGGACAACAAACGAGAATCCAACTTCAAGACCAGGGAAGAGACTGAAGGGAAGGAACAATTCACTCTAGTGGTTAGAGGTCTGCTTGTGATTGCTTTTGTGTTTCCTATGGCGCAATGCTATGCTTATGTTTCCAAGAAATAGTTATAGTTGCACTGTTAAAACTTGTCAGGGGACTTGTATACTTCAATTTAGTAGAAATATGATGAGATACTAAGACACAATTGTAAATGTTCATCTTGATGTGGACATTTAGAACATTGAAAGTCGATGGATGAGTATAGCTTGTTAGTTCATGTTTATAACATGCACTGAATCCAATCCCGATTGTGTAACCTGACTTTGTCTCAAGTCAAAGAGATCAAAGATTCCAATGTGCACTCTCTGAACAACCAAATTCCAGTTACACAATAAAGACCTTGAACTTCGAAGTAGCAAAGCCGTCCAGTCTCTTCTACAATCTTTTGGTATCTACTGGACTACTGAAATTAATTTAACCATCTTTTATTTTATTGATTAATATCTCAAGAACTCTTATCGAATTTCACATTTTTCATAAGACAGTGGGATTAACAATCACTCAATTTCATTTCAGTGTGTTTCATATAATGTGGTTTTATAACAAAAAACTTGAGGGTACTTAAAAAAACAACATAATAAAATTAATACAATGGTAATGTTAAATGTATATGTTACAACCTAATTGTACCACATCGGTAATAAAAGGGATTGATGTAGGGTTTATAGGGTTATGGGTTCTCCTACCCTTTATGCTAACTTTTAAAGTTGGGCTCTCTCATAAGACTTGTAACAATTGATATTAGAGACAATACCACTTCTCCGAGTCTTAGGGCCACGGATAGTGATGCTAACATTGCAGTGTTCACCTGGGGTTAGAAAAGGTCTAACCCACAGCCAGCCCGAGGGTGCTTAGGCTACGGAGCATGGTGAAATGTTACGGTTTAATTGTCCCATATCGGTAATAAGAGGGGTTGATGTGTGATTTATAAGCATATGAGCTCTCCCACCCTTTAAGCTAACTTTTGGGGTAGAACTCTCCCATAAGACTTGTAACATTATATCAAATAAAAGAATTTAATTTAATTTATCATTTTATAATGCATGTCAAATATCCCAACTTCTTGATTTTCCATTTCTCTCCGATCCATATTTCAACTAAAATGCACACTATAATTGATAATTCATTAGCGGATATACATGAATTAATGTCAAGAATCAAAATATTGTAATCACAGGGCCCTGAAAAGGATTAGGGTGTCAGAACTTGGGATTGAGAAGAAAAGGCATTTTGTCTGCAAATGGCGGATCAGAAAACTTTCCAGTGAGTATTTGTGATGAGACGTATTGATTGGCAGCCTCCGTGTAGTGAATTCCATCCCAATTTACATACTCAGTACTATCATTGCATGCTTTGGCTATGACTGTTGTCCCATTCAAAACTTTGGTTTGCCCACAACCTATCCGAGTATCATAATTGAATGGTGGTCCTCCATACCCACAGCAAGCCATTATAGGTTGTTCAAATCCTGCAAATGCACGCTTATTTAAAACTTTGAAGCTTATCTTTTTAACTTGGTTTGAATTGCAATGTTTAGAATATCGTCAAAGTTTGGAACTTTCTCAACAATGCCATGCTTTACTTGAGACCATGACACATAGATTACTAGAAGCACACTAACCATATCGAGAGTAATTCCCAATGAGGTTGGATTTTATCGTGTAGAGATCAACATATGTGAAGTTTGAATCAGCATATTGGCCTTGTAGCTTTTTGCAAAGAGTATGAAGTTGCAGATTGAGGAGCTTGGCTGCTTGGTTATGCCCACTGACACATCCTAGCTCGTCAAGCTTTGATGCATCTGTTCCAAATTTTGCAACGTTCTGAGTCAAGCATCCTAGAGGACCTGTGTTGTGTACCCAAAAGTTCCTAGCTCCTTGATCATATAGTTTCTGTTACAAGAAAAGCCAATAGATAACAAGCACCAATCAAATTGAATGTCTTAATGAAGTAAAAAGAAGCTAATCTGTAGAAGAACGGGTGTGAGGATGCAAACCTTGATACCAGTTTCAAATTCTGTCAAAATGGAGGGAATTGAGGCGACTATTTGATCAAAAGTTTTGGAATAAAATGCACCAGCTAGATCATTTTGGCCGATATCAAACATATAGAGACCCTTTGCGAAGAAATCTTCAGCTGGGAGATACCTTTCAAGTTTTTTGCCTACAAGAAAGTAGCATGATTCACCGAGGAAATTGCAATGCTCATCATTTAACTCTCCATTGTAAATTGCATACCTTTGGCTAGCAATTCCAAAGCACGAGCTTTGAATCGGAGGAACTGATTCACCTGAACTCCAAATGAAAAGGGGCTGACAGAAGTTGGAGTCGCCGGAAGTATGGTTGACCCTGCAGCTGCAAAGTTGCATCCTTTACGGAAATTTGGTATTCCAATCGACTCCAAATAGGCATTTAGGAACGGAAGATCCATAGCATCCACTGAAGATTGAGGATTCAAACAGTAAAACAACCATATTTACAGACATCCATCCAAAATATTGTGAGAAAATAACGTGGCTACTATGGAAACAGTGGAAAGAAAAAAAATGGGAACGAATAGGTGAAGAACCATCAGCCAAACACTCTAATCTAATTATCATTTCCAAGCGACACAAAATTAGGGAAAAGAACGATCAGAATCTTGCAGAAAGCCTATAAAGAAAAGAACAAGAACGAGTTTTTTACGGAGGAAGTCTATTATAAGGCGGCCATCACAGTATCTCCCAGATGGTTTCTCGAAGTGAATTTGCCCATAAGGTGGGTTAATGCTTTCAATACCAGCAGCAATAAGATTGCCGGTGTCAGAATTTGAGTCACCAAAGTTGAAAACAGCAGGAAATTTGAAGTCTATTATGGAACGAGTCAGAGGGAAGATGATGAAGAATAGTAAAACAAGAATGTGAAGGATGGGCTTCTGGGTAGCCATGGATTTGGGGAGAGCTACCTTAGAGAATATGTATACACCAAAACAACGTTAAATGAAAGGCACGGCAAGGCAACCAAAAGAGTGTAGCTTTCACTTTGTATGGATGTTAGTTACCAACCATAGATTAAAAGAAAAGAAGAATCATTTTTAAAAATGGTGGGTGACTTGTGTGCATTATAAGCATGATAAAAGATTAATGAGGAGAGCCAAAACAAATGCTGAAGGCAACTATCTAGTTGTGTATGGTAATGTGTCATCACATGCATAATAGTAATGTTACAATTTCAATATTTTTGGATAAGGGGGGAAAAAAACTGAAAGATTTGTTTTGTTTCACTTAAGAGAGGATCAAACTAGAGTTGTCTGACAGTATACGAGTATAACCAGCAAAAATAATGCAAATAAAGCTTAGTTGCATGACTTTACTTAGAAAATCCACGATGAGACGACCATCACAAAACCTCCCAGACGAAAATTTGAAGAAAGTTTGGCCATTAGGTGGATTAAGGAGGAAGCCTAGTCCAGCGGCAAGGTTGCCTGTGTCAGAGTTTGAATCACCAAAGTTGAAAACAGCAGGATAGTTGAAATCGACTGAAGTAGTATACGATGACAGGAAGCACAACAGTGTAAGAATTTGGAAAGCAGTGGTTTGGACAGCCATGACTAGTAGTTAACAGATACCCTAAAGCCCCAAAGGCATGCAATGATGTGAGAAAGGTGAGCATATTATATGTGGATATGCAAGGCTTTGCTTTGAAACTGGAAAAGAGAAGTAAAGGCCAAAAGCAACAGCCAGTTGAGTTTCTTCTTTAAGCTCTTTAGTTTCTGTCTGTAAAAGAAAAACAATTGCTTGAAGCATTGCACTAATTAACGCAACAATGCATGAACTAAATACATCAGTTAAACTTATGGGGAAAAAGGGTGAAAGCAAAAAGGAGTTGAGTTTCCCTTCCACGGATGGTGCTCGTTATCCGCAAAATTACTCTATTCTTGTCCTTTTTGCACGCACAATGTCAAGAGATACTGCTGCTGCTGCCGCTGGGCGGTGCAAAGTTTCCCTTGATTTAACTTCATCAACTCTTTAGAGCTTGTAACACCCCGTACCCTATAAATTTCAATGATATTTTAATTAGAATTGCCCTTAGTAAAATAGATAAGAATTTGAAAAAATATGACAAGGCTAGCATGTCAATTAGGAACTTAGTAGGGCTACATCATGATATGAATTACTAGATTGTATGGTTTTGAGATCTCAGTTCTGATGTAAGATATTTGATTTTTGTTATGAAGTGCATGGCTTCAAGAGCTCGGTTTTGATATGTATATAAAAAAATGGGTACCATATGGCTCCTAAAACTCAATCCCATATTTTTAAAATCCAGCTTATCTGACTTAACAATACAATTTTGTTGGATTTTATTTGGGACAAGTACAGAAATAATATATATATAAATGCATTACTAATGATGAAAAAACTTCAATTGGAAGTAGTAGTTGGTTGTAATATTAAATTGTACAATTTATTGGTCAATATGTAATTAGACATGAATGAATATAATAGATACATGCTTGTATTTCATAAAGTAATTTTAATGCCTAGTTATGCTTAGAAATAAATCAAGATATTTATATTTGAAAAAATAGTATATGTTATGTATGTTATGGTTGAATGAATTAAATTGGATGAGAAATAAAATTGTTTGAACACTACTAAGCCTATAGCTTAAAGTGTGGTTTTTCTTTCCGCTCGTAAGTTTTGAAGACAATTAGAAGAAAGTTGTGGTGGATCTACTACAAAGACTAGAGTCATATAGAGAATTGTGGAAGACTTTGAGGTGAATGTACTACAGAATTATATTTTTGTTTTATTTATGACATATACATATAAAGAAATGAAGGGTCCTATAGAATTATAGATGAAAGTTATGTATGAATTTTGGTTTAGATGAGTTGAAATATATATATTAGAGGATGGTCAAATTATTTTGTTAAGGAATTTGACATGGAGATGTATAGTTGAGTAAAATGAATGAGAAGTGTATTGAAATTTCTTGCAGGTGGTTTTAAGTGAATATAGAGGAAACTCTGTAAAAAAATTTATAAAGTAAATAGTAATTACTATAATAATGAGGTTTTAAATTGAAAATTTTGTAATTTGAAGTCTACACTAAAATCATATATTAAAAACAACTAAAACTCTATTAGCTTACCTTATTAGTTTCAGGTACTATTCATCAAAAAGACCCATATACTTTTTGTTGATCCTTTTTCCAAAATTCTCGTTGATATGGCGAGCATAAGGACTTTAGGTTGATGATTTAGTGTTCAATAGTTAATTTAGGGGTTAAAAATAGAGAATCTTGGCTTGAAAATGGAAGAAAATGAAAGAAAGGGGAGCAGAAAGAGGGAGGGATGTTCTCGGCAAAGTTGGGGGAAGAAGAACATAGTTAGGTAACAAAACAAATAATGTGGTCCCTTAACAATTTCCTTAATTTTTTATTTTTGTTTTTAAGATAAAAAATTAACTCAATTTTAATCCATTAGTCGGATTTAGTCCCATTAAAATATCAACCACACATAAATACCTTAATTAATATCATTTATTCATGTTTGACTTTTGCTCCTTTCTTGGGTCAAACTTTGACCACTGGTCAACTCTTGGTCAAACCCTTAAAATGAACTCGTTTTGATCTCAAATTTTGTAATATCCCATCTCTTAGATCGTTGAAGGATTTAAAATGTTAGACTACTGAGTCACATGATTGGCATCATATAGAATGAATTGAGTACATTATGACATGATTTTATGATTGTCTTCATTTGAAAATTGGCATATACACATGAATTGTGATTTAGACAAATTGCATTCAATTGACATATTTTGGGGTATGAAACTAAAATGAATGTGACATGAATGTACATTTCTAATGTCTTGTACTTTGGTTTACCAATGACAAGAATTGATAGATTATAATTGGTAACTTGGAATAAAATGTTATAATTGGAAAATTGATGAATTAAAGTGTACATTTAGTCTAGGAAAAACGTAAAATGGCAAGACAAGTTGATACATGGAAAGCTAGGATGACTAAGCTTACGAATAAGTGACATTTGACATAGATAAATGAATGATATTTGGCATAGGAAATTAAGTGACAAATAGCAGCAATAATTGAGTGACAAATGGCCTAACATATTGGTGACAGTTGGTAGCTTATATATGGGACAAATGGGATGCATGCATGAAGACAAGTGTTATTAGGAAATGGTGACATCTTATGCCTAATTGAATTAGGCTAAGGTAGCACATGTCTCTGCTGGATTATTCACCATTTTCTTCTTCTCTCACCACCGAAACCTACTTCTATCTCCCATCCTTGTGTTTTGCTTGAGCTTTACTAAATTACCATAGTAAATACATGCTTTTATCCTTCACAAGATGGCTATAGAACCAGAATATTGTAGTTCCTGTTGTGGTCTTTTATCCCAGCCGAAAACCAATCTATTTCTACCTTGAATTGGTGATGATTTTGTATGCATGGAGAGCTAAGTTAACTTGATGAATTGAGGTGGAACTTGAGCTAAACAAGTAAGTAAAGTATTGATTCTTATAGTACGTTATAATAGAAAGATTATAATGATTGAATTGGGATGGATTGTATATGATGTTGATGTTGCAGTGTGCTGGAATATGATAGATGAATGGATACTTTTATGCTTTGTTCTTGATGTATAAAAATCACAGGTTATAGGTTGTAACGTGGATGAATTAGATTGAGATTTGAAGTATAATGAAGGTGAATGTATGCCAAAGAAAGGTATTAATGTAGTATTCTTGGAATGAAAAAAAAAACTAGGACTACGTGTATATTAGTGAATGAAAGTTTCTCTTTTGATTTTGATGCATAAAAGACCATAGTTTATGAGCTACCAATTGAATTAAGTTGGAATAAAAGATGAAATTGATGACGAATTGAAGTATAATTAAGGTATAATTAATGGACTATGATGAAGATGTTTTGAATTTAGTATAAAGATGTAAGAATCTAGAAAAATTTATGGAAATTGGACAATGCACCTT
The DNA here is from genome assembly GCA_026413385.1 of Erythroxylum gracilipes. NCBI lineage: Eukaryota > Viridiplantae > Streptophyta > Magnoliopsida > Malpighiales > Erythroxylaceae > Erythroxylum > Erythroxylum gracilipes. The sequence continues at coordinate 4,102,028 of JANZLC010000007.1, read as the reverse complement.
CAGATTACCTATCCCACGATCGTGGGAAGGAAGGAGTCCCAAGATCGTGGGCAATGCATGGAAGTGAGAAATTTTCTGTTTTGTGTGATATTTGAACCACATAAGGATAAGTCACTTTACTTTGGTGCATTTAGACTTGATTGGGGCTTGAAATGAACTTAGATAGTTCCTTAAGTAATTGGTTAATTAAGGGGTTTAGGATTTAATTCATGTTATAACTTTACGAATGAATTGTTTGATATTAATGTATCTAAATCTGGAATTTATGAGTTGTCAAAGGAATGAAGTTGTTTTTATGAATGCAAATGTGATCTAAAGGGTATGAGTAATGTGAATTAGGTATGAATGAATGAGAATTGGGAAATTATGTGAACATATAACGCTAGAAAAGGATTGGCAAATGTATGATTGATGAATATAAATTACTTAAGGTATAAAACTAAATTGCAAACTAGATGCGTACAAGCTATGATGTTTGAATGATCAAGACTTTTGAATAAGGATGCTTACCCGGAAGGTCAATTAAGCATGCATTGAAACATGATATATATACATGTGAATGATTGAGTAATCATATGATTGACAACTTAGTGAATTGTGAACTATGTGTGTATTGCAAGAAGATAGATACACAAGTTGGTCATCAACATCCAGACATTGCCGGGTCATCAAGGCAATAGCTTTTCTAGAGCATACTATGAGTTAACCTAGATATGTAAACTTAATTATATGTGCTTCTGTATGATTTGTATGCTGAATATGAAATGTGTGAACAATTGAATGTGAAATGATGGAATGAATATGAAATGTGTAAAAAAATGAATTTGAATTGTCAGACTTAGATCCGATGAATATGATACGTGTGATAGAAGCATACAGGAATGAAAGGTAATGAAACATGGCATATGTGAATTGATGCCTTTCATCACAATGATATGCATGATCAAAGAAAGGAGTTGTGACCGAAGTGACCAGTGTGAAAAAGAGCTTTAAGCTTAGGAATGTGCACAAAGAGCCACAAGCTCAGTTATTAATGAGTCTGGTATCCACAATGAGTACGGGATAATATATGAAATGAGTTCGATGTCCACAAGGGATACAGGGCAGTAAATAAGCGCTCCGTTACAACAAAGAACAAAATGAAAATGAAGTCACATGCGCATTTGCATATATAAATTGACATGTATTATATGAATGATTTGTTTATTCTGAAATGATGATATTAAATATTTGTATTCATGATGTGCTTGTTAAAATATCAGGTATATTATGATTTGGTATTCAATACTGAATGATGTGATACATCTGTTGAATTGGGATTTATACTTGTCTTGTATTCTAACTTGAGTAAGCACATCGATGATGGTTCACTCATTGAGTTCGCAAACTCATCAAAATTACAAAGTTGACTTTCAAGTTTAAAGGAGATCTAGCTAGTCTAGTTGAAGTAGCTTCTGCATTTGGACTTGGGTCATTGTTGGGATCAGTTGTACCTACAAATGTCTTTAGTTATTGTGTATTGAGAATTGTATCTCTTAACTGTTGTACAATATATATGTCAAATTTGAAATGTAATGACCTTTATGGCTCTATATGTTTGTGAATAAAAAATGGAACAAAATGACTTTGGAAATGCTTGTAACATATGTGATGCCTTAAGTGAGTTGATTTGATCATCTTAACGTGCCATTCTTATATAATATGTTCTTGAATATGCTTCGGTATATAGGGTATATGCTCTATGGGAATGGTATATTACAAATTTGATCATCAAGATGTCCTTAAATAATACTATCCAATGCCAAATAAAATAAAGTGCAGTTTAGGTCCAGAGTGTCACTATTCACCTCGGGATGCACTATTCATGATCTTAAAAATACTATTCATAAAATCGAGATTTTTGGGGCATTACAGAGCTCCCATTGCTACATAATTTCTTGGTTTTCTAGGAAGCCATCACATTTAACTTTTGTTTTAGATAAGATTGGAAAAGGTTAATATTGATACAATGATGAACTTCTTAGATGAATCAAGTATCTTAAGTCATTTCATTAGTTGAAATAGTAGAATGGGGACAAGTGACTTGGCTTTTCTAATGTGTACTGATAAATGATGAATTGACTATATTTTTATCCCATATTTAATGTATTCTTGCTTGATATTTTATACTTTTGGTATACATTTAGTACTTAAATTGTTTCAAGTGTGTTTACAGAGTATAATCGCGTTCACGAACTTAAAGAAGAAGAATTTGGAAGAAAACGTAGCGTAAATCAGAGAATCAACAATTTGGAAAGAGTGCATGACCGTGCACTTTAGCACGCCTCATGCATTTTCGAGATACGCAGTAAATTCTGATTAAGCATAGTTCGATGCACTGCCGTGCAAGAGATTGTGTATAATCCAAAAACCTAGAATTTAATATAAAAGTGACAGTTTAGGGGTACAAAAAAGGAAGAAGTGACTAGCACTATTAGAAGACGTTAAGAGGCAATATCCAGAAGTAGGACTCGTTCTCTAGGTGCAATTTTAGTCCAAATAAGTGGAAAACTTGAAATTTCATTGAAACACCCATTGGAATACAAGATCAAACATCGACATTGCAAGAACATTTGATAAAAGACAATCAGAGAGATCTAGAAATCATGATTCCATTATTTTTGATTAGTTTTTTCTTTCATTGCATGTTTAATTTCATGTTTGATAATGTGTAACTAAACATGCAGTTAATATTTAGGTTAGATGAACCTTATGTTAGTACTTTGATATAATTTGATTCTTTTGTTAATGCAATTGGTTGTTTGGCATATTGTGATCTAATTACGCATTTTATTTATGTTCTAATAACCCGAGAATATTAGATCATAATTCGATTTCTTACGTAAAGATTGAGAAATCCTAGCGTGAGTAGATCTACCATAATTAGATGGAGTTGATTGCCCTTAAAGATAGGATAACATAAATATTCCAAATTAGAGTTAAACCTAATAGAGGGACTTATAAATCGGTAATGCAATCCTAAAAGATTTAACCTTAAGGTGGCAATTTTTGGCCCATATGCCTAAATTTGGGCCGGCCAGGCCTAGGCCCATACTAACTCGAGACTCATTTATTCTAAGCAAAACAACATCGTTTTACTTAAAAGAGTTGGGCCTTAATTAAACTTGGGCCTAGGCAGCCTAAACTAGGATCCAATTAAAAAAGTTATTTTATATTTTTAATTTTAAAATTTTATTTTAAAATAATTGGCGAGGGCTGGCCCATGACCATCCCTATTTAACTTGAGTAATTCAGTTAGAGACCTTAGGATTAGTTGTTAGTAAACTCAAGGTCAGCTACTAGCATACCATAGCAGTCTCCACATTCCAATACATCAACAAAACAATTACAAGATAGAAGATCAATCTGTTAAGGGTTTAAGGGGATTCAAAACTAGATACCAATTTATGATAATGATAGTTTTCTAAGTGAAATCTACTATCGTTGCATTCATTATCATTTCCTAGTTCTTTAATTGTTTAGTTTTTATTTTCTTTTTGTTAAAAATCTAAAATCAATCTGTACGCTAGATAATAGGAGAATGGTAATTACTAATGTTTATAGTCTTCGTGAGATCGACTTGTACTTGCCGATATTAACCATGACTACATCATACATCTACGGTTTATTATAATATTGACTATTACAAAATAGATTAATCATGTACAAGTGTTTTTTTGTACTTTCACGAGGCCAAGTCCGTCCACGTACAGTAGGTATGTTGATAATACACATCAATCCTAAGAAATGTATTAAATCAACATTCACACTTAATATTTGATGGAAGTGATTTTAATTACTTATGATTGAATTGTAAATAAGTATGTTCTACTATGGGATTGAGCTACCAAGCAAGTTCAATGGAAAATCTCTAATTTTGGATGAATAGACAGCAAGTATGAAAAGGATAGAATTTGCAAAAATCTGTGTAGAAGTTGACAAAAATGCAAATCTTCCAATCACTCTATCTGTCCATAGGTTTGGGGGAAGAAGAAGAGATCCTAATTACAGAAGTACCAATCACTTATCCTTAGAAATTAGGCTCTCCAACAACATTTAAAACCTAAAACCAAAGATTAGTAACCTAACTACACGATCAGAACATAGAGATAAATATATACCTCACAAAGTCATGTATAAAGACTGCATTTTATCACATTCCTTAATTTCATCTTCATCTTTTCTCAATTCACGGACTAACTAGCAAGACAACTTCCCTTTGAAAACAAAAATTCACTCAAGCTATAAAAGAATGTTTTGGCCTTCAAAATTCCCTGACCAAAACAACAAACTTGAACAGTTACATAGATGCATGAAGTAAAATATCATCAGTTACATCAATTTTGGTTGTTTAACACCTCGGGCTAATTTTATAAACCAATTAATTTGTAAAGAAATCGGTAGAGGAACAGAATAAAGAAAGACATTGAAAAAATAGTTTAAAAACTATTTACTCTATTCTATCAAACTATTTACTTCAAGAGCACGGTTAACTCATTAAACTTATAAACCTCAGAAGTATCCATAAAAAACTAGCAATCCTTTCCAAAAGATGCTACATATTCCTTTAAAGTGAACTGACTTGATACTAATCCAATTGACAAGGCACTGTGATTGTGAATTAAGATCTGAATAAACTTGGCAATTAAACTCAAGCTCAGCCCAAAGTCAATAGTCTTTTTTTAATCTCAAACTTTGAACCAAACTCAAACTCAAACTACCCGATCCAACTAAGCAAGAAATTCAAAAGTTTCACATTAAATATTATTTTTAGTAAAATGATATTATTTCTAAATTAAAAAATTTTTAAAAAGAAATTTAATCAAACCTCAAACCGAGTTCCAAGTCGTTCAAGCTTCGCACCATAGTCAAAACACAATTTTGAGCCAAACTCAAGCTTGGGAGCTCAGTCCAGCCCATTGCCACATCGAAGTTCTCGGTGCAATACTCTCATTCAAAATGTATTCTATTGGGTACAAGGTAACAGTCTCTAAGGTCTGACAAATTTACATATACATGACAAAATCTTCATGTTCCTTTACAGTATTTTCAGCAGGGGATCATCCTCGTTATCAGGATTCTCAAGTGCCATTATGTGTTTCTTGAAAGAAACTGCAGCTTCTTCTCTTTTCTCAAACTCTCCCAATTTGTCATATGTAATTGACATCAAATAGAAAGCTTCGGCTGCTAAGTCATGATACTGTCCAAATATGCAACGCCATCTTGTCAATAATGATTAGCTTTACTTAGACTTACTGATATAGATATAAAACAGAAAAGAGTGTTTTTGTTCAATGAAACAAAGGAGCAATTAAATTCTAATTCTATAATGTTGAATAAACTATAAATAAAAAAATTCCATTGATAAGTTGACATAATTCCTATGTTTAATGAATGACTTGACCTTTTTAGGATCATTATTCGGAAAAAAAGGGATGACCTAAGAACTTGTAAATACAAAAACAATAACCAAAACTTAAAAGAAAAAGTAATAACCAACTTATGGGTTCGCATACAAAGTATTCTTATAACAGGCCATAACCGAAATTATTGTTTTTTGTTACACCTGAATGTAAGCTTCCAGAATTTATAGTAGAGAAATTCCGAGTTGGCTTACCTCTAAAACTTGTAGTTTGTCTGAAGCTTGCTTCAAAGGATCTAGCACAACCTCGGGGTCTTCAAAAACTACATACAAAATTGAGCATATATAACAATGCAATCATTGTCCAACATCAGACTAAAGTTCTTGAAACAAAATTGGACCGAGAACAGATAGACTTGTGGTGTCAAAACAAACATAAGAATAGAGAAGTTTCATTTCAAAACATAGTAACAATCTGTGAAGGTCCAAACGTAAGGTCATAACGTTAAGCAAGGAAGTTCAAGCTGCCTACAGAAACAGTAACAGAAGAAAAATCAAAATAAGTTGAACTGAATGCACAATAAAAAATAATTTTAGTTTTACTTATTAGAAAAAGAAAGTGTTTTAAATTTAGTTTGTCGTTAATTTATGATCTAAGTAAGGAAGAATAAGAATCCTTCATAGAGTAAGATTCGGTATCTATTTGGGTATTTTGAGTTACATATTTAAGGAGGATTAGGATTAGGAGGACAAATTCTATAGATAGGATTGAATGTTTCAATATGAGGGAGGGAGAGACTATACAGGTTAAGAATTTGTGAAAGTCTGAGGCTTTCTTATTTAAGAATGATTCTTAAATTCTAGGAGTGACTCCTAGATAATAATTGTGATGCCTAGTCTTTCATAACCCCCAGATGTGATTAATAGGGCCTTCATGTCTATTTCCTAACTATTTTTATGTTTTCTTCTTCATTGATACAGATATTCATGTCTATTATATGTTGCTTAGTTCTTACTATTTTAGCATACGTTAGTGTTCTTATTTCAATTTTTAAGTTTTCCTTGATCCGTCCTACATCACGAACTCCCTCGTTGCAAATGAAAATTGCATCACATAATATAAGCATATATCTAGTAACAATACAAAGAAAGTTGTATAATGGGTTTAAGAAAGACCTGAGTAGCTTGGATCTGACAGATAACATTTTGCTTCAGTGATCTGAGCCCTAGCACAGAGCTCCAATCCCCCATGACCAAGAACCATGGGAAGAGCCCCATGTATTAGCGTTAAAGCCCTCTTTGCATGGTTAGATCCTATCGAGAGCCACAACTCTGCCAATGTGACATTGGCTGACGCCTTGAGAAGATCCAAGTTAAACGTCTGGCAGAATGATAGGCTTGCCAGTGCATATGGAATGCCCATCACAGCATTACCTGATTTCTGGAAACACATACAATAGTTTTACCATAATAATTATATAAAAACGTACTCAGATAAAATGTATTGCATATTAAAAAAATTATCAGGCTTACATCTAAGGAATATCCATTTGTGAAAAACCAATAAGATAAATCTAAGAAAGTTAACCAGCATTAGACACCTGACCTAATTACAACTTGCATCAGAGTTATCCAATTAAGCAAGCCGAATGTTATCTACAAATTCAGACAAAGGCAATGTTCTGAAAGTTGGACTAGAGTATCATAGGGATAATATTGTATAAGTCAAATCATATTCAACTAGAATTAAAACGTTTTTCATAAAATACGATAACAATATAACTAAAAACAGATTTTCCGTGGGTGTGTCTATCAGATCAGCTGCTACTGCAGAGGGATGCCACACAGACATGTGGATCAGCTGCTGCTACACTATCAAGTCTGCTTCTCTATAGGGTTGTGGAGCTGATGGATTCTGCTTCTCCTTGACACGCCCGTGTCATGCACTCATGTCTCTCCTCAACACACCCCATGCACTTTTTGTTTAGGCTTATTATTAGTTGTTCTTAAGAGCTTCCTTTGCACTCCAGCTCTGCCAGCATTTCAAGCTTTGTATTCACCTCTTGGAGTCTTTTATTACTTCATTTAAATTTTTAAAAAAAATTTGTCAAATTTTTACAAAGATAAAAATCAAGGCCCTACGGTTTTTAGAATTTTCAGTTAAGTCCATTAAAAACAAAACTGTCGACTTCATGAAAAGTTTTATAACCTGAGAATTTCTTCTCTAACTGTAATCTAGTCGGTATTCTATAAGGATAGTGCCATAGTAGTGTTTTGACCATACTGATAAAAATTATATACATAACAAAGTTAATAATTTTGTTCCAAGTCAAATTAACTGAAAACTAGGCAACAAGGGGCCCAAAGCTAAAATAGAACCATAGATACTTTGGTAAACACTTACCAACCACTGGGGATTGTGGCATGGTTAATCTGATTTCAGATAAGGGATCAAAAACATTTATCTTGCAACATAATCCAATGCTTACAATCAAACAAAATAGCAAGCTCATTTTCATCAAGTTATATATTCTGTTACAAATTATGTAAGACGGTTGTTTTACCTTGTGGATTTCAGCAAGAAGAAGAAGAATAGAGGCATTTTCGACCTGCATATTAAGCTTATAACACATGCAGAAGAGAGAATGTGCAACAGCCACTGCCTGTAAAAAAGTTTTATCTCAGTTACTTGAAGAATTGGCAGAAAGAATCATGAGAATCGTTTAAAAAGGCAAAAACATTTGGATAGTACAGACAACCCCAATTATTCAAAATATGGCCAACTAAACATGCAGACAAGAAACATTATTGACCATCTTTCAACAATGACATTAAGATGAAAGCTTTATTTTGTATAGAAAATGAGAACAAAATCAGTGAAAGCATTTATCGAAAATAAGTAAACCTGTCTGAACTCATTTGCCGCAAGCAAGGTGCGAGCATGGCGAAAGCTTGCCTCTATCTTCAATGCCATGTCAACATCATGAACAGATGATGCTAAAACTCCAAGCTCATCACATATTTGTTGTGCTAACTTCAAACATCCTCTGAATAATCATGATATAAGCTAGACTTTCAAGGATGAAAATGAAACTGAACTTGAAATAAAATAAAATCAGTCAAAAAGATTTAAAAGCTGATAATCTCACCTATGCAAAGCATGCTCATGTAGCAGCTGCAGTTTCACTGGCAATATTACTGATCTTGAGACAGATATAAACTTCTCTTCTGCTATTCTAAGAGCGGAAAAGGCTTCTAAAGATAGATAGAACAAGAAAAGGATTAGAAATAGAACTAATATAATGAACATCATGTTTCAGAATATGTAATTTTCAAAAGCTTGAAGGAAAGTAAATTGCAGGTGTTCTGGCATCCAATCGAACCTTTGTATCCCTGAAATAATGCTAAATGTTGGATGAGCTTTGCATGTGCTAATGCTGCATCAGATGAACTTGAAAACAAGACATATTGAAGCCCACGATTAACGACCAAATAGATTGAAAAAAAAAAGGGAAGAGCAATTTTGCAAGCAGATGTTTTGACAAGCTAAAATTTCTTTGTTAAAAGAAACATTGTAATAACATTTTCTTATACTTCAGTTAAAAATCACCTTGAAGTATCAGCAAAGCAAGTTGCATAGACCAATGCATTGATTCGAGCAAGTGGGGCACTGTTGTGAAGAAAGAAGACCGGTAACAAAACAATTTTAGAAGCAGTCAAAAAGTTCACTATTCACTATAGAATAACAGTGTTAGTTCACAATCTCAGGATTATAAAAACAAACTAAAACAAATGTTCATGTATGTAAAGGCAACAACAACAAAGACCATCCTGGTGGTGACTACCTATGCATATCATAGAGTATGCAATATTGCCATAATCAGTATAGAATAAAGCAACATAAAACTGCAAATATGACTTGTCACTCACATAAAAACTTGATGGCCATGCCTTAAAATTTGAAACCCAAAATTGGGAGGTCCAAGTTCATATACAAATCGGGCATGGGTGTGAACAATGAAGTAGAGACGCAACTATGTCCTGTGTGATAGATAAATTTCATTGGTAAAGTGGGGCTCTGTGCTCTAAACTCCATGCAATTTAAAGAGTCCTACAAGGAGAAAAATGGAGGGGTACTAATGCAGAGAAGGGATAAATCAGCAAATTTCACCAAACTAGGGCTAGAACAAGGTTTTTCGAGGCTAGAACAATTATATAAGAAAAACCTCCATTAATAAAAGTCTAGAGTACAAAGGCTGCTGTATTTCTCAAATAGAACCCCCATTTATCCTAGATTTATGAGAAAACTTATCTGTAATAAGAAGACATCCTAGAAGAATTCATATTCATAATAGGAAAAGTAACCAGTCCAACCTAAATAAAAATTTTATAAAGACTAGCTAAATAAGAAAATAAAAAAATGAAAATCAAATATGCTCCTCAATCAGGTACCAAAAACTACCAGAAGAAGAGGGAAGAGAAATGGAAGAACAAATGATAGTATCTGCCAGAATCCAGGTAGCAATGCGGTCCCAAACTCACCTGCCATACATCTCCCAAGCAGTGGCACGGAGCAAGTATGAAGAACCTATTAATTGCAAAACTGATTTGGGAAGTGAACTTGGCTGTGCACAGAACTGGAGAGCACTAGATTTGGTTCCAGGTCCACTCTCCAGGGACAACAATAATGAGCCTGTTGGCTTTGAAAAGCTGCTAAGCCATGAGGTACTGAATGCACCATCAGTCATCATCGTGGAGCTTTCAGAGCCAAATTCGCTAATTAAATTTGAACATAATCTTATCTCCTGTCACCATATGCGGCGGAGAAAACAGAGGTTTCAAACAAAATAATTAGGAACTTCAACCAAAACTTTCATATGTATGGAACAATTAGAAGTGGTCAATTACCTTGCAAACACTGATTGGACATGTTCTAAGCTTCATTGAAGCTTTGGGGCCAAATGATAAGGGAGGTCTTTGGACATGCTGGAAAAGATAATATAGCAAACTAATAAATTGTGATGGTTTAAAGATAACAAACCCTCACAGAAAAATCTATCTGTCCCTTGCCTGATCAAAAAGAACCAGAATGATATGCACAGCAGTACTTAAGTTAGAACTAAACCATTACTTCCTTAATATGAACCAAATAATTAGAACAGTTGCAGTGACTTTGTAACTCATGCTCAGTGAAAATATGAACCCAAATAATTAGAAGCTATCATAGGGAGATATCAAAAACAAAAAAAGATGAAGTGGTGAAAATAACAACTGGTCAGTTTCTTGCATAAGGAAAGTGCAAAAAATAGAACCCAACTACTTTAACATAAATAGAAAGAAAGAGAATTCCAAAGTTATCAACTGATGTTGCATATACTAAAAAAAGTGCAGATATATCATTGACAGAGGATGACTCGAAACTAGCACCAGGAAAAATTCACATCAAACAGAAGATCCAGAACAACCCAGCAACAGAAAGAACTCCGCCAAACCAGGACACTATAAAAGCAAGGGTACGTCCAGTCTAACAATAGTCCAGATTTCATTCCTCAGAGAACAGTTTTCATCAGTCCATGCCTCTTGAGCTCCACCAAAAACTTTAGAACCAACTTTACAAACATGTAGAAAGTAAAGATTCCTAAAACCTGTGAGATAATAGTTGATATATTGCTCCAGATGGCTCTTTTCTTCAGGTGTCCAAATACTCTTAACAATGCAATTAAAGGTCAATAAGACTGAGCTACTAATTTATGTATTCATGGAATACTCATATGATTCCGTGAGACAAAAGGTAACTTATATATGTATTCATGGAATAGTCATATGATTCCCTGCCACTTGTTTTGAAGATTCTGTAAAGAACTTGACCATACTGAGCTACCCAAACAAGAGTCCACTGAGTCTCATCCTTACCATTAGATCAAACTTTGCAATAGCGAGATGATTGGAGGCAACCAGTCTTTTCAATCTCAAATTGTCTGCTCTCTTCAGAGATCCTCTCAGGAGGACAAACAATTGTTGCTTAACAGAAAGTGAAGTGCTGACATTGGACATAGGAGAGTAGGAATTTCCAAGTATTCTTGCTGTACTTGAGCCACCAATTTCAGACAGCACGTTACAAATAGCCGCCAAAGTATAAGCAAGGCAGCTCTCATTACTTTGCTGCAAAACTCAAGATGATCAGGAACTCTAGCATGCAGATAAAGGAAAAGGAATAATCCAAGTGGCCAGAAACTCATAAACAATATTATCATAAAACAAACTACTCACTATTGTCTTTCACTATGCAATTTTAACGAAGTTAATCAGTTCAAAATGCAACCATTTTTCTTTGACAATTATACTGCATGAGCTCACATAATCACAAAGATTTTTGTTTAAGCGGGGGCCAGCAGGTGGTATAAGAAGTGGAGCCCACTAGTTTAAAATGAGAGAATGTCCATCCAGAAAATAATATAAGCAAATTGTGATCATGTCTAACTAGTTTCAAAATCAAAGAATGTCACCATCAAAAGAATAATAGAAGTAAAATGATCGTGTCTAATTAAACTCTGGGCATTCAGAATTTTTTATCAAGTACCAATTGAGGACATGACCTCTCTGAAAGTAAACGTGCAGGAACTCGTTAGCATGCAATGTCATTGAATTTTCATAGGGAAAAAACATAATATATTTAGGTCAATCGTGTAGTCATTATCAACCCATTTACACCCTAAGATTTACACTCTTAATGCAGAAGAGGTAGGTTTCAAATTGAATATACATACAAGGATAAAGTGAGATTTAGTTCTACAAAAGGTGAGGAACAAAGACTAAGGAAAATACCTGGTGAGAAACGCGAACTGCTTCAATTAAAGCCTGGAACAAATAAGCAAATTACTAAAAACAGATTGAAACTAGCAGTGCAAATATGCTTAATATCAATCTCTCTCACTCTCTCTTTTTGAGAGAAAGAGAGCACTTAAATCAGACTTGAAGACAGAAGGCAAACCTCTCCCAAATGAAACAGGAGCTACACCAGCTTGTCAACGCATCTTTTCTAGGACACTAAGCTAGCTTGGCCAAACTAGATTTCTAATGTCTATAAGGCTAACTCCTCTCATGTAATAATTTTCTTTTTTGAAAAAGATATGTCCTCCTTATGCCTACCTCCAAAGCTTGCTTAGGATGTCCAAAGTGGAAGTGCATCATTCCCAAACATAGCAAAGCGATTTCATATCTTTCGGGGCTTCGGTATGTAGAAGATAAAGGAAATTCAAGTCCCTCTGTCCCTGCACTTTTAAAATGAAATTTATTAAATAAGACAACTTCGTATATATTGAGAATTTTCCATCAAGAAACGACATATTTTTCTAGCCAAAAGTTCCTAAATTGTCAAGTTTGATATCTCTTCATCCGTCCTAAACCATACTAGCTTGATAAGATAATTTGATTCAACCACTTCTTATGCTACAGATTCTCCAAGAGTAGATCTGATTTTTCATTTTCACTTGATCCACTTCTCTTAATTTGATCACAAGAAATCCTTAAACCCTATCTCAGCATGATAAGAAGTACATAACATTCAAGTGGACCAACTTCTTTCTTGCCTCTTTTCCTTGATCATTCTTTCCTATATGAGCTTTTCTCCTTTCAAGGAAATATAAGATATGTGAAATACACAAAGTTCAATAAAATTGAAGAAAACATTGAAATATAAGGAGACAAGAAAAACAGATAAACCTTTGCTTAAACCAAGGACATGCTAATATAAATTTAGTTTCGCAATCAACAACTATCAACCAAATGGAGAGATAAAATTATTAAATTTTACAGAACATCAAGGATGAGAAACAGACAATGTGAAGCAGCATAATTGCAGTAAGTTACAAATTAGACAGCATGGCATAATGTGTCAACTACCTGTAATCGAAGTAGCGGTGAAGGTTCTCCAAAGCAGAAAAATAATCATCATGATGTAGATCATTTAAGTAGGCTAAATAATGAACCTGGAGCAAGATGCAGCAAAGATAAAAATATTAAAAACTAGAAATTACTAAGAAGTTCCCTTGAACATTGATACACATGCTTACACGATGTAGCTCAGGAGCCAATCTTTTGATCTGTCCTAGAATAAGTTCAAAAGCATGTGAATTGAAAGCACTTCCATGCCTGTCATAAGAAAAAAAAATGTATACACTCCTTTAAGCATAGCTACATTATGACAAGGAACAAGATCCCAAGCGAGGTTTTAAATTACATAAGGCATGCTATACTACACTTGAACTTTATTATGATAATTACGGACAATGCAAACGTAATTGCGATAAATTGCAATAAAAGGGCCAACTACAACTACAATATTGCAATTCCAATTGTAGTTGCATTCCACAATTAAAACACTACGAAAAGTCAATATAGTAGCTTACTTTTCAATATCATCTATTTGCTCCATTAAGTAACCTTGTACTTGCCAACTTGTTCGCAAGAATGTCTCACTGCAAGTATCAACATCTCCCAGAGCAATTCTTGGGGGATGTAAAGATGCAGATGTGTCTCTACCTCTTCCACTTTGCTTAGATCTTGACTCAGATATGACCTCAATATCTGCAAAAACAATAAGTGCAATATGTTAATCTCATAATAATGACCTTGCAATATGCAACAATAGAAAGTAAATCTAAACGAAGTGCATATCACAAACATTTAAGCTCAAAAACCCTTAAAAACAAAATGCATCTGGGGTGAAAAAGATACAACTCATACAAAATAATAAATGCCAATGTGGAAGGGACCATATTATTAAATAGGTTAAAAATGCTAAGACTTAGTCTAGTTGTGAGCCAATTGTGATACAAAAAATGAATGTTCAAACATCTTTCAAAGATAAAGGACATCAATGAGATCAAGCATTCACATCTGACCTCACATAATGCAAACTTCAAAAAGAAGGGAAACATAATCATCAAGATCTATTTCCAAAGGAGTTTCACCTTGAGCATACACATTATCACAATTCTATGACATCTATTCCTACCGCACTTACTAAAGTGATCATACCTTCGACCAATGATGAAAATGCCCTGGGTACATGAAGGTGAAAAGGGATTTCTTCACCACCACGCATTTTAGCTTCAATTTCTTCATTAACTTTGTCAAAAACTAGAGTCTCTAGATCCATATTCTCATATTCTGACAGTGCTTCCAAATCATTAGTAGACGAATTTGAACAACCCAACTCATAACGCAGGCAACTTGATAGGGCCTCTTTAGAATAGATCCCTATATTTGTTAAAAGGTGGCAGATACCCTGAATGAAACTCAAAAATTAACAAAACTCAAGATTCCAAGAAATCCAGGTTTTAAAACAAGTAAAAGAAATCAACCAAGTCTTCAACAGACCTTTTTGTTTAAATGTTAAAATTATTAAGTGCCACAAAGTAACTTAAATCCTAGGAAGTGATACTGTCATAGCTAGATAAAACAGTAGTATCTAAGAACCACAAGAACACATTTAAAATGGCATCTCTCCACGAGGAAAGAAAAAAGAGTACCTCAAAAGAGAGGAGGTTAAAAGCAAGAATCAAGCGCCGAAGAAACAAGCCCAGGTGGCTGCTGGGCTCCAGAAACACTTGGTTATCTTCCATAACAACGGAATCGGATGCTCCAAGAATCCCTGAACATCAATAGTGGTTTACATGTTGAAGACAAATTTGAGACAAAATATAGAAGAAAAAGGGTGGAAGATATATGTGTATATGTATGTATATATTACATATATGTATAAACGAACCCACCTCGGAGTTCACTAAAAAAGTTGAACAAATCATCGGGGGACATAAAGGACGAAATCCTAGCAGTTAACTGATCAATTAGCCAATCCCCCAAGGAACCTCCGATTCCTCTCAAATGATTCACTAAATCTTCAAGCCTTGGCTCTAAATAATCGTCATATGACTACCAAAAAAAAGCATGTAGGGTGAGACAGAAAAGCAAGGAAAATGAAACAACTTGGAGTAAGAAGAAGAAGTACTACCTTGGTGAGAGCAAACAAGTAGAAGCCGAGACGGTTGTGGTGGGAAACAGACGAGAAAGGGTAAGGAAGGGAAAGGGAATGAGAGGGAAGGGCGTAGATCTGGAGAAGGACGCATACTGAGACCTTGTGCGGAGTTACTGTAAATGCCGACATTTCATCAATACCAACACAATACAACACCAAAAGAACAAACAAATGAATATGTGTATAGTGTTTCTGTGATGAAAGGAAGAGGAGACTGAGATTGTCGAAGTTAACAGGGCCGCTTGTTCACGGTGGCGGGAGAGGAATTATTGGAAATGGTTTTTTATTTTTCAAACAGTTTTTTATTTCGTGGATAATGATAATAAGAATAAAATTAAATAAAATTTAATTAATTTAATTTAATTTCAAATTAAGTTAAAATTTAATTTTTAACATTTATGATTAGGAATATGAAAGAAGAGCCAATCATATTCATTTATTGCAACCAAATTCTTAACAATATGTTTTATTAACCTTATTTCATTTTAAATTAAAAAATATTATTTATTATTTAACAATAACTACTAATGAAAATTATGAATAATACAGTCAAATAAAATTACTCAATTTATTTTATAAAATTCAAAATCAAAAAATACTTATTAAATAAAAATAGAAACGCATAAATTTCATATTCTAAGTAATCAATTATTTGTTAAATAAAAATTTTTAGAAGTTAAATATTTAATTCTAGTTAATAATGTTTATTTTGAAAAGTATATTGTAATAACTAAATATTAGGTTACAAATTACTTAATTATTTAATTTTTCTTTTTAATAAAATATGATGGATTTATTGCT
The DNA here is from genome assembly GCA_026413385.1 of Erythroxylum gracilipes. NCBI lineage: Eukaryota > Viridiplantae > Streptophyta > Magnoliopsida > Malpighiales > Erythroxylaceae > Erythroxylum > Erythroxylum gracilipes. The sequence continues at coordinate 4,085,787 of JANZLC010000007.1, read as the reverse complement.
AATATTTACTAACTAATAAATAAGATATCAAATAAAATCAATTACTTATTTAATTTCAAAAGATTTTATACCCAACTTAAAATTTTAAAAACAAAAAATAAATAATTTTTAGAATAAGTCAATTTTAGTTAAAGAATAGTAAATATTTATATAGACATTTTTATGTTAATTTCGATTTTTTCAAATTAAATTTAATTTTAATCAAATCAAGTTTTACTTTTTATTCCTAATTTAGTTTGTTAGCATATAATAATCCTTCGTAACAAAACAAAGCAAAACTATGTTTCACCGTGATAAGCATATAAGCCTAACATTTATTATTAGGAATATGAAACGAAAAGATTTGTTTCCTTGGTCTTGCCTTTTCTTATTAGAATAGTGCAAGTTTTGGTTGTGCCTTCCATGTGCACGGTTTGTATTATGTAGTCAATTTTTGTTTTGTTTTGTATTTTGATCATGAAGATCGATATTCAGGATTTATCAATCCATGAAAAGAAAAATGAAGAATTGGTTTTACAAGAAGATGACGTAGAGAAGGAGAAGATCAACCATGAGCTATGCCTGGAGGGGAATTTTTTGGGAGAAAGGACAATTAACTTTGAGGCTATGTAGAGAACATTGTTGAATTTATGGAGGTCGATCTGAGGGGTGCATATCAACCTAATTGATGAGAATCTTTATCTCATTCATTTTTTTTTCATATTGTAGATTTGAAAAGGATGGTAAGAGGTAGCCCTTGGTCGTTTAAAAACTACCTTCTACTTATTCATCATTTACAGCAAGAGGAAGATCCAGCTCAGGTCGATTTTCATTATTGAGAGCTCTTAATAGAAGGTATTCTTTACCATGGGTAGTTTTTTGAGATTTTAATAATTTTCTTTTAGTAGAAGATAAAGTAGGTGGGGCTGCCTATCCTTCTTATCTTTATGAAGGATTTAGAACTTGTATTCAAGACTGCAATCTGAAAGATATTCCTCTTTTGGGTTTTGGCTATACATGGGAAAGGGGTTGAGGTATCGAGGATTTCATCACTGAGCGTCTGGATTGTCTTTTTGTAAATGAGGCATGGACTAATATTTTCCCCTATCACAAGCTCTAAAATCTGGTTAGTGCTTATTCTAATCACTCCCCTATGAAATTTATTGTGTTACATGATTGGCCTTGTAAAATGGATGCCAGGTTTAAATTTGAAAATAACTTGTTCATGGAAAATAATTTTTTTGAGGTGTTTGAATTATCCTGGCGTGTTAGAGGGGGTTTAATCTAATGGAAAGATTGAAAGGTTGTTGTAATAGGCTTAAAAACTGGAATAGGGGTTGGATAATAATTTTCAGGAAAAAATCAAAAAAATTAAAGTTGATTTGTTGAAGGCATGGAGTGAGGGTACAAATGATGATCGGGTTTCCATAATGAAAAGGGACTTGACCAACACCCTTGTTCAGGAGTCGGTTTACTGGAAGCAAAGGGCCAAATTATTTTGGCTCAATTTTGTTGATGCTAATACCCATTATTTTCATAAGCAAACTATGAATAGGAAAAGCATAAATCATATTCCTATGATTTTGGATAATTCGGGTACTCCTCAAACAAGCCATGAAGCAATGAGTTCGATTGTGTTGGATTATTTTCAAAATCTTTACTCGAATTCAGGAGGTTTTGGTTTTGAGAATTTTGACATGATTCAGCAACTGGTAAGTGTAGAAGACAATGCTAGTTTAACAACCCCTTTTTAACCGGAAGAATTTAAGAAAGTTGTCTTTCAAATGCATCCCGAAAAAACTCCTGGACCAGATGGCCTCAATCCCCTTTTCTTCAAAAATGTTGGCATATTATTCGAGATGAAGTTTTTAATCAATGCACCAATTGGCTTAATCAGGGTGAGTTTCCTTCTAATCTTAATGATTCGATTCTTATTTTAATCCCTAAAAAAGATAAACCCGATTCGATGAAAGATTTACATGAAAGATTTATGCCCTATTTCTTTATGTAATGTGATGTATAAAATAATCTCAAAAGTTATGGCTAACCGTTTGAAATTAATTTTACCTAAATTAATTTCACCGATGTAATCTGCTTTTGTTCTTGGTAGACTTATTTCGAATAATATCCTTGTGGCTTTTGAGATTATCCACTATATGAAGGGCAAGGGTAGGGATAAATTTGGTGATGTTGCCCTTAAAGTTGATATAAGCAAAGCTTATGATCAGGTAGACTGGAATTACTTACAATTCATTTTGAATAAATTGGGAATTCATTTTGAATAAATTGGGCGTTCATGCAAAATAGTTGCACTGGATTATGCTTTGTGTTAAGACTATTGCTTATTTGGTCTTAAATGGTCATTTGCTGGAGACTATTCTTCTGCGTAGAGGGTTAAGACAGGGAGACCCCTAATCTCTTTATCTTTTTATTTTATGTGCTGAGGGTCTTTCAGCTCTCTTCAGACAAGCAGAAGCTAGGGGATCTCTTCATGGTTGTATTATTAAAAATGGGTGCCCACGTGTGTCACACTTATTGTTTGCTGATGACAGTTTTTTCTTTCTTAGAGCATGTTCAGGGGAGATTCAAGTGGTGAAAAATATTTTGACTATCTATGAGAATGCTTCTGGTCAAGCCATTAATTTTGAAAAATTGGGGATTTTTTCAGCTCAAATACGAAGCCTTATGTTCAGACTAATATTAAGAGGGAGCTTGGAGTGGAAACTCCTATTGATCATGGAAAATATTTGGGCTTACCCTTTTTAATTGAGAGAAATAAAAAGCATGTTTTCTCATTTATTAAAGACCGCATTCACAGACGATTACTTAGTTGGAAGAATAAATTTCTTTCAAGAGCAAGCAAAGAAGTTATTATTAAAACAGTTTTTCAAGCTATTCCCTTATGCTGCATGAGTGTTTTCATGATTCCACAGTCTCTTTGTGATGAATTACAGCGGATGATGAATTCTTTTGGTGGGGATCAAAGGATGGTAATAGGTCTATTCATTGGGCTAATTGGAATAGGTTGTGTGTCCCAAAGAAATTTGGAGGTTTAGGCTTTCAAAATCTTTTTTTGGGTAAAAAGCTTTCAAAATCTTCACTGCTTCAATTTAGCACTTCTTTGCAAACAAGGTTGGCGTTTTATTAATTACCCAGAATCTCTTCCAAGTCGTATTTTCAAATCTAAATATTTTCCTGATGAGGATTTTTTAAATGCTTCTGAAGGGTCTCACCCAAGCTTTGTATGGAAAAGTATGTGTCGTGCAAAAAAGTTGCTTACTAAAGGTATTTACTGGAGAATAGGAAATGGAGAAAGGATAAGAATTTTTGAAGACCAATGGATGAATGATAATGACAATTTCTTTATCAATTCGGTCCCTCTTGATGGTATAGAGAACATGAGGGTTAGTGAGTTTCTTTCAAATAATGGACAAACTTGGGATATGAATTTAATTAATGGAGTTTTTGCTCCGTTGGATGCAGCTAGGATTTTGAGTATCCCGATGATTAGTAGAAGACCTTCCGATAAGCTAATTTGGCATTTCACAAAAAATAAAATTTACTCGGTGAAAACAGGGTATAAAATTTCCATTGAAAAATTCTCAAATATTCGTGATTTTTGTTGTTGAAGGTGATTGGAACTATCTTTGGAATAGTTTGCTCCCTCTTAAAATTAAAGATTTTTTCTAGCGAGTTTTGAGGAATTTTTTGCCATGTAAAACACAGTGTCCGAGATGTGGAATTGGGGAAGATGAAAACCATGTGTTATTTAACTGTGTTTTTACTGCAAACACTTGGCATATTGAAGGTGTGAATTTTGCTAATACTCATGAAGTGGATATCATTTGGGGCATTCTGAAGGATACAAATATATTAAATATGCAAAAAATGGGGGCAATCTTATGAAGCTTATGGTACCATAGAAATGTTTTTATTTAGTAACAAAAATTTGTTTCTTGTACTAATGTGATTTCTTTGGCTGATAACTACATTACCTCTTGGAACCAAGCTCATGTTGCCTTGGGCTAAGTTTCATCTTGTGCTCCTGCTGTCCCACCTCAACGAAAATGGAGGAAACCAACCCCATCTTGGTTGAAATGTAATGTTGACGCTGCACTTTTCTCGGAAGCCTGAAGCACAAGTTTGCTATTTTATGGGATGAAAATGGTAACTTTATTGAAACTTTTTCTAATTTGATTGCTATGGTGGTGAATCATGTTGTTGCTAAAGCCTTGGCCTTGAAGGAAGCTTTACCTTGGCTTAAAGATGAGGGCATGAATAACATTGAGGTTGAAATGGATTGTTATGAACTTTTTTGTCTAGTTTCGGGATCTTCATTTTCAGACACTAAATTGGGGCTTATTGTGTCAAATTGTATTGATCTTAAAAAGCATTTTATGTCTTTGTCCTTTAAGTGGACATATAGGGATGCTAATAAAGCAGCTCATTGCATTGCTAGGGCGGCTCTATTACAAGCTCACTATGTTTCTTGGTCTAGTCCTTCTAGTTGGCTAGATGAAGTTTTATCTGTTGATTCTTATATTTCTACTAGCTTTGAGATTGAAGGATGTTAGTTTGGGTGTACGGAGAGCATATTGGCTCAGGGTTAGATTCATCTTCTTTCTCTTTCTATGTTTTGTGCTAGTTTTTTTTTTAATAACATTGTTATTTACAAAAAAAAAGGAATATGTAATGAAAGAAGAGCCAATCGAATTCATTTATTGCAACCACATTTTTAAAATTATTTAGAGTATTTTTTATTTTTGGAATTATGCTTTTATTTTTAAAATCAATAAAATTAAGTTTTTATATTTCTATTTTGGTTGTTTTATTTTCCTATTTCACTTATGAAAATTATAAAAAGTGGTTTTGGTTTTTATTTTTATTTTATAATAATATAATTTTATTGTAAATTAAAAATATTATTTAATTATAAATATTAATAAAATTATGAATAATGCATTTAGATAAAATTTTACAATTTAATTTAATTTATTTAATAATCAAAATAAATTTTCTAAAAGCAATACTTTTATAATTATTTAATAAATATGTCTTAAACTTAAAATACATAAAATTGAAAATAAAAATATTTATTAAATAGAAATAGAAATTCATAAATTTCAAATTGTAAATAATTAATTATTTGTTAAATAAAATTTTTAAGGGTTAAATATTTAATTCTAGTTAATCATATTTATTTTGAAAGTTATATTTTAATAACTAAATATTTTGTACAAATTTCGTAATTATTTAATTTTCTCTTTTAATAAAATATGATGAATTCATTGTTGATATTTACTAATTAATAAATAAGATATTAAATAAAATCAATTACTTATTTAATTTAAAATAATTTATCTTTAATTTTATCTATTATTTTTATTATTGTTAGTAATAAAAAGTTGATTACATTCATATTTACAACTACATATTATAGTTTTAAAAACACAACCAAAATCAAGAAATAAAAATATAAAAACCCAATAAAATAAAAGTGACATTAAAGGCCCTTTAGTTTCATTATGGTTAGGTTTAACAATAGGTATGGTTGGGTTTAGCACCCCTTTTTTGTGCCCTAAGTCCAGTCTACAGACTAGTTGAGTTAGGACAAAACAATGTCATTTTGGTCGAATTGGATTAAGTTAGTTCAAGTTGTTCAAGTTAGATCGAGTTAGACCCTCTGAGCCCAAGTTGGTCTAAAGTCCAATCAACTCGGACATATTGACTTCAATTAGGTTAGGTTAGGTCAAGTGGGTCAATTTTGCTATCTATAATTATGTTCTTTAATATAACATTTAACACTCCAATTATGAGCTTATTGGCTCTTCAGTGACCACATCAAGCACTAGTTGACTCTCCCGCTTATATAATAACTAAGGGGTCGTTTGGTTCCACTTCTGTTTTTTTGTTGTTGTTTTTGGTTTTTATTTTCTATTTTTGGTTTCTGTTTTTTTCCTTAAAAAAACGAAAACCTGTTTGGTTGAGATTTGTAATATAAAAACTGAAAATAAAAACCTGTTTGGTTGAGATTTCTAATAAAAACTGAAAACAAAAACATGTTTGGTTTTATTATCACGTTTCTATTTTTTGTA
>JANZLC010000007.1:4046139-4068166 GCA_026413385.1 Erythroxylum gracilipes | reverse complement strand
ATGGAGTGGAAGAATTTACTGGGGCATCTTTGGAGGAATCAGAAAGAGCGAAATTCTGGATAGAGAAGGTGAAGAGGATATTGGATTAATTGTCTAGTAGAGCAGATGGTGCATTGTGTTATCTCCCTACTATAGGGAGCAACTTATGAATGATGGAAGTTCGTTCTGAGAAGTCCTCAGCTGCCAGTACCTCCAACTTGGGATTTCTTTGCCCAAGAATTTAAAACTAAGTATGTGACAGAGGCTTACAAAAAGGATAAATGGAAGAAATTTTTGAATATATAGTAGAGGAATTTGTCAGTTGCTGAGTATGATCGAGAATTCAACCGACTCAGCAAGTATGCCCCTAAATCTGTACTCACTGAGGAGTTCCGATGTCACCAGTTTAAGGATAGATTGTAGGATTCCATAAGGAGCATCTGGCAGCAATTACTTTGTTGTAATAAGTGACTTACCATCAGTTAGTACAAGCTGGGATGACAATAGAAAGACAAGAGACGATCAGGAAAGAAAGTCGTTAGAGAAGAGGTTTTATTAGAGAAGGTCAGTCCTCGGGCAAACGAAGTAGGGAAGGTGCTTCTTCTGCACCAAAAGTTACTCAGAGATCTGTAGCTTGGGAAAAGTCACAAAACTATCCCTCCATGACTGCTTCTGGTAGGGGTTCGCCTGGAGGCCGAGGTTCTGGTGCCCTAGAGTGCCCTGATTGTTCTGCTCATCATTGGTGTATTTGTTGGAGGGCTACAGGTACATGTTCTCGCTGTGGTAGTATTGAGCATCTGACAGCTAGTTGCCCTCTCAGACAGGCTTAGACAACACAAGCCAGTAGGGAGGTCTCTCATGCATCTGTTGGGAATAGAGGACGAGGTAGAAGTCGAGGAGGATATAATCAGGACAAACCTAATCCAATTTTCCACTCGGAAACTGTGAATTACCTAGCTGTGCCTTCTGATTAGGCTCGAGCTTACGCATTGGTAGCTCGCGAGGATCAGCACACACCATACGTCATTGCTGGTATTGTTTCTCTCTTCAATTCTGAAATGCATGCATTGATTGATACTAGATCCACTCATTCATATATATTTATTGGAGAAATGATTGATAAGAAGTATGTTATGTTTAGTGATGCAACCATTCGGATCAGGTATGAATTTCGAGGACGAAATTTCTTAAGGAGGGAAGAATTGTAACACCCTAAGTTAGGGGTTAGAAAATTGAGAAATTTCAGTGCACTTTATGCTTTGCATAATTGAGTTTTCACTCATATGTGCATATGAAATTTTGGACACATACAAATCAATTGTGCATACATTCATTTACATATTCCGGATATAATGGATTTATAAAATGCGAATAAATTGTGGAAAATTTATTCTGAGACTATTTGGATTATTAAAAATTTTTGGTAAATTTTAGGAAATTTTATGGAAATTTTGGGATATTAAGAAAAATAGACAAATGGCATTATGCAAGGTGGCAGTCCAATATGCATGACAAGTGGTACACATGCATGGTGACAAATGGCTTAAATGTATGGTGATAAGTGGCAGACCTGTTTGGATGACAAGTGTAAGACATGCAAAGATTACCCATAGTTTATGTTTACACGTAGCTTATGCTTTGGTTAAGAAGAGATTGTTGTAGCCGTTGTTTCTTTTCTCTAAAATGTTCTTCACCACCGAAGACATTGTTTATCAGCCTCTCTTCTTTTTTTACACAACACCAAAACATCTGCTGTGAAATTTCTATGTATTAGAGTTACTCTTATTGCTGGGAAGTATAGCTGAATCAAGTAAGTGTTTGTTGCTGATGTTTTACGGTGTAGATATATAAATGCATGCATGGGTTTGAAAAGTGTAGTTTCGGTGATAAATGGACTAGATAATGGATTTGAGAATTGGGAATTGTCCAAAAACCGTATGAAATAGATTTTGGTTTGAGATATGTGAAAGTTATATAAGTTGAAATAGAAATATATCTACTCTGTTTTGGTTATAAGTTGACGTACTATTTATGCATGAATAAGTGAACTGGTAACAGAAACGAATTTGAATGAGTTTAGAACTAAGGGAAAAGTTAAGGTGATGCAGTGTTGTGGGAAAAGCATTAAAATGAAAAGTTTATGATGAAATGAAGTTTTGATGAAAGATAGTGATTGGCTGTTGTTTGATCTTTAGATAAATCCCTTAGAAACCAAGTCAAAAGTTTAATTACAAGGATTGGAATATAGGATGCAACCTCGGGTGGTCTCTCTTAATCGGAACCTAGTGCAAATGATCTAAACTAGCCTAATTGTCAAAAAAAGCAAACTAAATTGATAAAAGGGGGTTTAAGATTATTGGTAGAAACTTAACTAAATTGACTATTTGAAAGAAAAGTATATAAAAGTATTCTTTTGGATTTTTGGGAAACAAAATTAAAATCTCAAGTAATGATCAAATTGGTAAAATCCTCTTGAAAACACGCTTTGGCTATCATAGTTCAAAACAAATCTTTTGGGAGCAAAACCACTAAGTTTCCGAATGATTTAAAGAACTCTTTAAGTCTAAGATTTTGATCAATGAACCCCATTTATCCAAACCTTGTTAAATGCATCTTAGTATGTATTAATGAATGAGCTAATGCAAGTGATCAATATGGATCAAGGTTAATCTCAATATCAAACACAACTAGGTAGATAAAAGAGAGTCAAAACAATCACCACAATGACATATATGAAACTTCATATATTAAGCATCAAAGTTCTATATAAGCAAATCCATAACACAAATCATTGTTCAACGCTTAATTAAACTCTAATCAAGCTAATCTAACTACACAACGATAAACCCTAACTCAGAAGTTTACAACTATGTAGTTAAACTTGACAATGTAAAACAACTCCTCTTTGAAGCCCATCGAACTCAAGCCGCTACATCTTCAAGAGGAAATGTTGATTCAGCCAAGTATGACTTTGAGAATCCTCACAACCGTAAGAGCTCCGATGTCACCTATGGCAGCAACAATAGCAGACGATGAAGTTGGCAGTGAAAAGTGGACGACGTCAATAGTTGAAGGTGGAGAGTGAGAGGAATTAGTCGTGTGGGTGTCGCCGAGGTGTGTCTTCTCTCTGTGAAAAAGTATATCTCGTCCCGTATAACCTAATTTGGCATGATTTTAAATGTTGGGTTGCGGGTCGGGTTAGAACAGTGAGAGAATTTTCTAATTTTAGTCCGAGTTCCCGACAGTTCGCCGCAGCGTACACTTTTTGGATCCTTTGCCGAGGCGAAATAATTAATTTACACCGCGGTGAGCTTTTCCTTCATATTACACCGCGGCGTGCATCCTGAGGCTCACGTCCTCATGTTGACTCCACTTCAGCCCATTGACTCCCTTTTCCTTGAGGCTCCTATAATCAAAAATAGCAATTTGCAATATCAATTGTCCTTAGAAAAATTTATAATGTAATTAATGTCAATTTGTAACAATTTTTACTATCAAATTGCATAAAAAAAACAAGCACATACTCAAGGACTAATTTAAACAAAAAATCAAGAATTAGGAGTCAAAAAGTATATTAAAAACCATGAAAGTGTCGCCAATTTATATGATAAAATTGGGCTCAATCAGATAGAAAAGTGCAAAAAAAATGAAAATACACAGTAGTGAGAGAAATTGAATGGGTATTTTCAGATTTCTGGTGTGTTTATTGAATTTGGATTTTTAGTTATTCTAGACTAAGGTAAGTTAAATGGGAGTGAAATGAAGTAATGAATGTAAGTATTCAAGTGTGTGATGAAGGATTGAACAATGGAAAAAAAAAAGTTGAAAGAGATATTCGGAGGAAGAAGAAGAAGATCGCAAGTCGCGATCGTGCTTCTTAAGGATTGCATATCGCGATCGTGTTACTTTGGCCAAAAGTTGAAACTCGAGCACGATTGCAACTTTCACTTGATTTTCCTAAAGAGACATCCTTTGATATTTTGTTATAACTTCTTCATCCGATATTCAAATGAACTGATTCTTAAACCAATAGCTTCATAAGACATTGATCTACATCTCCACCAAAAATGATAGCTTTCTGAAATGGATTGATTGATTAATTTAAGGTGGAAGTGTGACTGTACTGAAGTATGATAACTTGGAATATTTTACTGAACATACCTTGGTATTTTGCTTATATCTTGATCTGTGAACCTCATAATGGGATGATTCTTACTTTGAATTCAACTAGGGACATAAGGCTATAAATTTTCTGAAGAGATTAAATTCTAATTCTACATCTAAGAATTTCATAATCTGATTGGAAGTTGAGATAAGAATTCTGCTGAAGCTTAAGAACAGTCTGAAATATTTGAGTATAACCTTCAGTATACTAAACCTTGGAAACCTAAGATAAAGAGGGAAAACTTTCGAGAAGAAAGTATTACCTAATTACCTCACCTTCTTGATGAGAATAATTGAGAAAATTGGACCCGAAGGTGGATTGTTAAATAAATCTGGATTAAGGGATTGAATATGATTTCACATGATCGATAATGTGATAAGATTAAGGATAAGAAACCTAGATTTTTGACACGAACATGCATTATACATATTCAGTATACATGAATGTGCATAAATGATTTCATAATCATGCACAATAGTGATATATGTTTGTATTGAATGCTGTAGAGGAATGCATCGAGCGACCGACTCCAGATAGTGTTGGGACTTCGAGGCAATAAGCAATAAAGGAGCTTTAGTAAGTAATTTAGTTGGTCAATTGTGTTAGTAATTCAGTAAGTAAATTTTGATAGTTTTGCTTTGACTGTTTTGTTTGCTATTGATTTGGATCATTAAATGCTTTGCAAAGCTGTAAATATGTGATATGCTTGAATGATTTACAAAGCTGTAAATATGTGAATTGAATTTCAGACATTTCTATTTTGATTCTGTTAAGTCCTTAAATAGGTATGCCTAGAAGGGTCTGCAGCTAATTCTATGGCACTTCGGTGTCTTCTGTTAACAGCACTTCGATGTCTTCTGTTAATGGCACTTCGGTGTCTTCTATCATTGGCACTTCTGTGTCTTCTGTTAATGACACTTGGGTGTCTTCTATTATTACCACTTCGGTGTCTTTTGATAATGGCACTTCGGTGTCTTCTGTTAATGGCACTTCGGTATCTTCTGTTATTGGCACTTCGGTGTCGTCTGATAATGGCACTCGGTGTCTTCTGTTAAAGGTACTTCAGTGTCTTCTGTTATTGGCACTTCGGTGTCTTCTGATAATGGCACTTCGGTATCTTCTGATAATGACACTTCGATGTCTTCTGTATAAGTCTCATTACCCACTTATGTTCATAGACTTACAGTTTAACTCGTTTTACACTTTGATCTCTGATAAGCTTTGATAATAATCAAACAATATTTTGATCTGATGGGTTTAAACCCTATTTTGAAAATCAATTCCATATTTCTGTATGTTATGTTCTGCTGTTGCATATGACTAACTTTGGCATGCGAAGGGTTTTCATTAATAAATGATATTCTGTTCTGAAATTCAGTATGTTGAGATGCTTTTGCGTAACATGTTTTAGTAGTAATTGTGGTTAAACATAGTTTAATTATTACTCACTAAGCTATATGCTTAGCACGGTGGATTTGGCCCGTGTAGGTTCAGAGAGAAGGATGTAGGGACTGGGACAAGTCAACCGCAATGGCCAAAGAAGTTTAAGTTTTGTTTTACTCAAAATGTATTTTTGAGTTTGTTATTGGACTTGTATATGACTCCTGAATTTTGTTTGAAGATTTATAATAACCTTAATTCAAGCTGGTTTTTGAAATTATGACATGTATTGTATGTTTGTTTGAGATTCTGGAAATGCATGTATAAAGTGTTTCGTATGTTTGGAATGTTTATTTTTTAATGTTATGCTTCCGCGAGATGTTTCGTTTTCAGTTTGTTATGTTCTATTTTGCATGGCACTCGCAATATCCTCCAAGGAGGTATTAGGGCATCACAGATTTCTTCAAAGCCTTTGACACCATTAGATGGGATTTCATTGAAATTTCCTTCATGCCTTTGGATTTCCATTATAGATTGTGCAATGGATTAATGAATGCATAACTACAACAACTTTCATCATTTTTTTCAATGGAGTCCTGAATAAATCATTTTAAAACACCAAATGAGTAAGACAAGGGGATCTGCTTTGCCCTTACTTCTTGACTTTGGTTATTGAAGCATTTTCAAGACTATTGAAGACTCTCATTCCTAACAATGGAAAATTTTAACTTTCATCAGAAATGCAGAGAGCTAAAGATTACCCACATGGCTTTTGCAGAAGATTTAAGGCTATTATATGGGGCAGATATACAATCCATAGGAATCATCATAGGAATTTATAGGTGCTTACTAATTGTTTTAGCTTGGAATTCAATTTAACCAAAAGCAGTATGTATGTTTTTGTTGTGTCCAGAATCAGGTGGAATTGATAGCAAGATTGTATATTTAAGCTCCTCCTTTTAAATATCTTGGTATCCCTATTACCACTTCTAAACCAAAATATGGTAAGTGTATCACTCTGATTGAAGCTTTTAAATCAATAGTTAATCCCTAAGAAAAAGATATTCCTTTCTTTTGCAGCTAGATTGAGTCTCATTATTTCTATACTCAGAAGCTTGCATGTACATTGGAGTGCCAATCTTGTCTTACCTAAGAAAGTTATAAAGGATATTGAAAAATGTGTTAAAGGATTCTAAAGGTTAAAAAAAAGCTGAGAATACCAAGGGGCTAAGTTTAGATGGGTGGAAGTCTCCATTCTAAAAGAGAGGGAGAATTGGGAATTTTTTCAATAACACTTATGCAGAAAGTGTTGCTGACTAAGAATGTGTGGAGATTGATCATGGATAAAGAAACACTTTGGGCTAAATGGATTAATAAGTTCTATATAAAGGAACTAAATATTTGGCAGTTGGAACTAAGTAGAGAGCAACAATAGAGCTTTGCACATATGTTCAAGCGGAGAGAATACAACTATCCTTAGATCAAGCATAGATTGGGTGGTCGAGAAACATCCTGCTTTTGGTTTGATAACTAGAGTGAATACTACCCTCTAATCAAGATGGATGAGCTGACACATCTCTTCACTAAAATCCCTCTGAATACTAGAGTTTGTTCAGTTATATAAAATGGGGCTTAGTGTTGTAACTTCAGAGGCTCTTCATGCCTCACAAACTACCTACCTCAACTTACATACTTGTACAGAAAAGATAAAATCATGTGGATAGCTAATAACTCTAGATCTTACAACAAAGCATCATGCTACAAAATATATAGACTTGTTTTGCAATATGCTCGGTATGATTTAATTTAAAGACAAAGAATGGGATTGGATCAAAAGGATAGATGGTTTGAAAATTATGATCCTATATGTCTTCTATGTAAGGAGAAGGTGAAGGATAGAAACCACCTATTTTTCCTATACATGTACTCGAGAGCTATTTGGAATATAGTAGTATTGATATGTGTTTAATTGTTGATATATTTAATCATTTATACCTAGCGATTATTGACATGAAAATGCTTAAGATTCACTTTAATTCATATATGATTTTAGGTACAATTTGGAAGTAAATAAATTAAAGTGAGTCGAAAGTACTGTGTTTGGGTTATTTTCTGAAGATCAATTTTTACTTGTCTTCATGGAGCAAGAAGAAGAAAATTAAAAGACAAGAAAAATGAAACATAAGGAAGAAGAAAAATTTAAAAGCAAGTAGCATTTGGATGCTTAAAACAACAACAGAAGAAGGAACCCAGAGAATAAAATGTAGGAGAAAGGAGCAGGCAAAACGCAGGCAACGTCTGCACACAACATAGATGTTGTGCGTTATATGCTACGTTGTGCGTTAAAGGCACAATGTTGTCTGCGTAATGCAAACAGCAGCTGCGTTTAATGCAAACAGTTGCATTAAACGCAGCGTGGAACGCAAAAGAAAAGAGGGTGCATAATGTTTTAAGCAACAGGGGCATGGACCAGTAGAGGGGACATTTATTCATCCCATCATGGGAATAGTGCGGCGCATGCTGAGAGGAGAAGGCAGGCATGGCGGTGTTGAAGGCTGTGGTTGCGGCTTAGCTTGGCTCAACAGCGGCATAGGGGCATGAAAGGAGCAACAGTAGTGGAGAGCATAAGTGAACAGTTACGTGGACCTTAAACTCCAACATTTAATTGTCCCGTCGATGAACAGTAAGAGGAGAAGAGCTGCATTAGAGAGTGGGCAGTGAAGGAGAATCGAAGGGCTATTTGGTGGGGCTACAATATGGGGGCTGAAGCATTTTCTAGGGAAAGACCCATAAAGGGCTAAACATTCCAATGCCAGTTTGAAGGTGAAATCGACGCCGATAACCTGGGCTAAGTATTTTTTAATTGTTTTGTTGTTTCTTTCTCTCATTAGAAATTGATTGTGTTATCCTATGGTAATTAATTTGAGTATTGTGTATGGATAACCAGATTTTTATTATTGTTCGGTTATTTATGTATAAACCTATTGGGTATTGTGACATGATGATTTTAATGCGTTCATTGAATTGTTAATTACAAACCCATTGCTAGAATTAGCAACTAATAATTCGTAATCATTAAGGATAACATGAAATAGGTTAAATGATGCATCGTACGTGGTTGTTGCCTTGATTAATCGATTTTCCTAATTCCTAATACTACTGCCTTATTAAATCTAGAGATTGTATCTTAGGTTATTCGACAGTTAGATTTAATTAACGATCGTATCTTGATTAAACAAAACCTAAGGAAAAACTCGGGTTAATTATTAACCCATGATTAATAGTTTCTACGAGGGGTTAAAGAACAACAAATTAATGAAATTTGCTTAATTAGGGTGTAGGCCGAGACTGAACCAAAGAATCGGATCCTTACCAAATTCTCCACTTTTATCATTTTTTGAATGTTTTCTTTAATTTGTTTCCATTAGGTTAGTTAGTTCCATTTTATTTTTTCTTTTAAAAATACAAAACCTCCCATTGAGTCTAAACACTGGTTAATTTCATTTCATAAACTTTATACACACTCTCTGTAGGATCGACCTAGACTCACCACTGCTATAGTAGTAGGTCTAGTTATATTATTTTGACTAGTGTAACGACACACGGTCAAATTTTGGTGTCATTGCTGGGGAGTACAGTGTTTTAGTTTTTGTTTGTGATTTAATTGGAGTTTTGTATATATTTTTTCATAATTGATTTCTTTTATGTTATTTTGTGATCTTTTCATTTTTTGTTTCGTGTATGGACAGAAGTAATTTCTTTTATAACTCATATTCGCAATCCTATAACAATGTTTGGACTGATCAACCTAACTTTTGATATGGATGGGATAATCACCAGAATTACTTCCATGATAGTTTACAGGACGCACAACAATTCTTGTATAGGCCAGAAGCTTCCTATCACGACTACAGTCCATCTCTGGAAGAGTTGAATAATATTTTGAAAGCTAATACATCGCAAATGCAGCAGAATACTCTACAATTCCAGAAGGATGGAGGGCAATTTCCAAAAAACACATAGTCTAATGCCCAAGATTCAGAGAGCTAACTTGATTCAGGTGCATATTTAGAAGAACTTGTTAAGAATCTTGCTGCTAACAATTTGCAATTTCAACAGAATATGCAGCAATTTCAACAAAATATGCAGCAGCAATTGCAAGAATTCTGACAAGAGACAAAAGCAAGCCAACAGAGGATGGAACACCTAATGGGTCAGATGGTAATAAGCTTTGATCGCCTAGAATCGCAAAGTGAAAAGAAGCAACCATATCAACCCGAGGTGTACCCAATGGACGTTTGTGCAGAAACTTTGCAAAGTGATAAAGAGCTTGAGAATTTTGAGGTCAACCCTCAACGAATTATTTTTGTCGAAGAAGTGGAGGAGCTTGAAGCCGAAAGGGACACAGCTCGGAGGTAAGTATTGAGTTCATGATTATTTTTTAAACTAACTCTTTTCCTTTACATAACAGATTGGAGGAATTGAATGATGAAGAAAAAGGTGAAGAGATTTTCAAAATATTTCCCGAGTTATGGACTCAGTCAGGATTAAGAATCTGAGGATAGGGAAAACGCTGAACGAGGATGATGATCAACTAAGGCCCTATCCAGAACTACCTCACGTGGAGGAGACGCATGTGACACCTGAAGATCACAATTTTGTCACGTGAGAAGAAAAAGGAGTCGAGCCAGCGACCCTAAACGAAGGCGCTTTTTGGGTGGAAACCCGAGGGAAGTAAATATCTTTTCCTTTACATTTTTACATTACTTTTTATATGCATGTGTTTTTTTTAATTTGTTTGTTTCACTTTTTTAAGTTTTCAATCAAAATGAGAGAAAGAATAAAACAAATGAAACAAACATTTACTCATTTTCTATTTCTTTTGGGATTATATAATCATGATTAGAGTGTTAATTGACTAGAGAATTTCATAGCAACTTTAGCATGTACTTTTGCTCTTGTGATTGGTCGATTTGCATTATCTTTAGAAGAATAGTGACTAATAGTAGACAAAGCTAGTAAGATTTTGAGCTTTCTTTGACTAACACATCCATATCAGTCTCATTGGCTTTTAATAATGTGTGACCTTCATGACATGTACATCCCAATTTTGCATTGAATTTCTATTTGAGACCACATTTTTATCACATGCATTAATATGGATATAATTAGGCATTCTTTGTTTTTTCATAAACTACGTTAGCCAAATAACCTATCCTATTGACATGATTTTTCCCTTGATAAACCCCATTGAGCTTTAGCCTTTCGTTTTGTATAAACCACATTTTATGCTTTTAAACTTAACCAAATGTCCTACCTAAGTCATAAAGCTAGTGGAACATTTGTGATTGTTGAGTTTGTTGACATACAAAGTTCTAGTGTGGGGGTGTACATATGTGAGGGTTGGTTATAATATTGGGATGCTATTTTATGTCTTATCATTGAAATTCCCATGTTGATGTAGTTTATTTTAATTTTTATAAGGAAAAGAAAGGGAAAAAAGGAAAAGAAATGGGAAAAGAAAAGAAAATAGAAAAGAAAGAAAGAAAAGAAAAAAAAAGAAAATGAAAAAGAATGAAAAAAATTGTTTAAAATAAATGTATCAAGGAAGAATTGCATATGTGTTGAAAAGTTGTTCATTGTTTATGGATCTTCCTAGAGTTGTAATGAATGTCTTATTTGAGTATGTTGAATATGAGGTAGATGTTGGCTTAGAAGGTTCACCTTTGTGACTTCATGTTAGCATAAATTACACGAGTGATTTCTTTGGATTGATATATGCTTTATGTGGTTTGTGTATGAGAGATAAATGGAGTTGTGAAATATAAATATTGCATTCGTCATAGCTGACGGTACCCAGTTTTTAATGAATGTTGCTTTGTTTCACTAGCTTTGATGACTTGTATGCTACTTAATCCAAATATATCTCCCCTTACCTTTTCCCACATTACAACCTTAAAAACTCCTTTGATTTGTGATTTTGCATGTGAATTATAGTGGTGGAGAAATGAAATGATATGCAAAGTTGTGGATTGTCACGATCATGAATAGTTTTGAGTGTACCCGTGGATATATTTTAGTTAAACACATTTTCCGAGTCTACCATTAGATTGCTCAGTTTTTGAAGATGATGAATTTTGATTGATCATGAGTAAAAGTTTAGAATGTTGACATCTTGCTATGATTTTAGAAATTCACTCATCTTTTCTAATGATTATATAGTTTTGGAAAGTATAAGAATTGAGTAAATGCTTCGGGTCTTTGAGCTTAATTTGAATGTTTTGCCTGAGGACGGACAAAAGCTAAGTGTGGGGGAAATTGATATGTGTTTAATTATGATATATTTAATCATTTATACTTAGCGATTATTGACATGAAATTGCTTAAGATACTCACTTTAATTCATATATGATTTTAGGTATAATTTGGAAGTAAATAAATTAAAGTGAGCCGAAAGTACTGTATTTGGGTTATTTTCTAAAGATCAATTTTTACTTGTCTTCATGGAGCAAGAAGAAGAAAATTAAAAGACAAGAAAAATGAAACACAAGGAAGAAGAAAATTTTAAAAGCAAGTAGCATTTGGAGGCTTAAAACGACAATAAAAGAAGGAACCCAGAGAACAAAACGCAGGAGAAAGGAGCAGGCAAAACTTAGGCAATGTCTGCATACAACATAGACGTTGTGCGCTATGTGCGGCGTTGTGCGTTAAAGGCACAACGCTGTCTATATAACGCAGACAGCAGCTGTGTTTAACGCAAACAGTTGCGTTAAACACAGCGTGGAACGTAAAAGAAGAGAGGACACATAATGTTTTAAACAACAGAGGCATGGACTAGTAGAGGGGACGTTTATTCATCCCATCATGAGAATAGTGCGGCGCATGCTGAGAGGGGCAGGCAGGCGTGGAGGCGTTGGAGGCTGTGGTTGCAGCTTGGCTTGGTTGAACAGCGGCGCAGGGGCGTGAAAGGAGCGACAGTAATGGAGAGCATAAGTGAATAGTTACATGGACCTTAAACTCCAACATTTAATTGTCCTGTCGATGAACAGTAAGAGGAGAAGTGTTGAATTAGAGAGTGGGCAGTAAAGAAGAACCGAAGGGCTATTTGGTAGGGCTACAACATAGGGGCTGAAGCATTTTCTAGGGAAAGACCCATGAAGGGCTAAACATTCTGACGCTAGTTTGAAGGTGAAATCGATGCCGACAACCTGGGTTAAGTTTTTTTAATTATTTTGTTGTTTCTTTCTCTCATTAGAAATTGATTGTGTTATCCTATGGTAATTAATTTGGGTATTGTGTATAGATAATCGGATTTTCATTATTTTTCAGTTATTTATGTATAAACCCATTGGGTATTATGATATGATGATTTTAATGCGTTCATTGAATTGTTAATTACAAATCCATTGCTAGAATTTCAATATAATCCGTAATTGTTATGTTGAAATTCATATATAGTAACTAATGATTTGTAATCATTAGGGATAACATGAACTAGGTTAAATGTTGCATTGCATGTGGTTGTTGCCTTGATTAATCAGTTTTCCTAATTCCTAATGCTACTGCCTAATTAAATCTAGAGATCGTATCCTAGGTTATTTGGTAGTTAGTTTAATTAACGATCGTATCGTGATTAAACAAAACCTAAGGGAAAACTCGAGGTTAATTATTAACCCACGATTAATACTTGCTACGAGGGGTTAAAAAACAACAAATTAATGAAATTTGCTTAATTAGGGTGTAGGCCGAGACTGAACCGAAGAACCAGGTCCCTACTAAATTCTCCACTTTTATCATTTTTTGCATGTTTTCTTTAATTTGTTTCCATTAGGTTAGTTAGTTCCGTTTTATTTTTTTCTTTTAAAAATACAAAACCTCCCATTAAGTCTAAACACTGGTTAATTTCATTTCATAAATTTTACACACACTCTCTGTGGGATCGACCTAGACTCACCACTGCTATAGTAGTAGGTCTAGTTATTTTATTTTGACTAGCATAACGACACGCGGTCAAATTTTGGTGTCGTTGCTGGGGAGTGCAGTGTTTTAGTTTTTGTTTGTGATTTAATTAGTGATTTATATATATTTGTTCATAATTGATTTCTTTTCTGTTATTTTGTGGTCTTTTCATTTTTTGTTTCGTGTTTTAAAAAAATCGATATGGACGAAAGTAATTTCTTTTATTACTCATATTCTCAATCTTATAACAATGTTTGGACTGATCAACCTAACTTTTGATATGGATGGGATAATCACCAGAATTACTTCCACGATATTTTGCAGGACGCACAACAATTCTCGTACAGACTAGAAGCTTCCTACACGACTATGGTCTATCCCTGAAAGAGTTGAATAATATTTTGAAAGCTAATACTTTGCAAATGCAGTAGAATACTCTACAATTCCAGAAGGATGGAGGGCAATTTCCAAAAAACATATGGTCTAATGCCCAAGATTCGGAGAGCCAACACGATTCAGGTGCATCTTTAGAAGAACTTGTTAAGAATTTTGCTACTAACAATTTACAATTTCAACAGGATATGCAGCAATTTCAACAAAATATGCAACAATAATTGCAAGAATTCTAACAGGAGACAAAAGCAAGCCAACAGAGGATGGAACACCTAATTGGTCAGATGGTAATAAGCCTTGATCGCCTAGAATCGCAAAGCGAAGAGAAGCAGCCATATCAACACGAGGTGTACCTAATGGACGTTTGTGTGGAAACTTTGCAAACTGATAAGGAGCTTGAGAATTTTGAAGTCAACCCTCAACAAATTATTTGTGTCGAAGAAGTGGAGAAGGAGCTTGAAACCGAAAAGGACACAGCTCGGAGGTAAGTGTTTTTGTTCATGATTATTTTTGAAACTAACTCTTTGCCTTTATATAACAGATTGGAGGAATTGAATGATGAAGAAAAGGTGAAGAGATGTTTGAAATATTTCCCAAGTTATGGACTCAGTTAGGATTAAGAATTTAAGGATAGGGAAGACGCTGAACGAGGATGATGATCAACTAAGGCCCTATCCGGAACTACCTCATGTGGAGGAGTCGTATATGACACCTGACGATCACAATTTTATCACGTGAGAAGAAAAAGGAGTCAAGCCAGGGATCTTAAACAAAGGCGTTTCTTGGGAGGCAACCCGAGGGAAGTAAATTTCTTTTCCTTTACATTTTTGCATTACTTTTTATATGCATGTGTTTTTTTTAATTTATTTGTTTTACTTGTTTTTAAGTTTTCAATCAAAATGAGAGAAAGAATAAAACAAATGAAACAAACATTTACTCGTTTTCTATTGCTTCTGGGATTATATAATCATGATTAGAGTGTTAATTGACTAGAGAATTTCATAGCAACTTTAGAATGTACTTTTGCTCTTATGATTGGTCGATATGCATTATCTTTAGAAGAGTAGTGACTAATGGTAGACAAAGTTGGTAAGATTTTAAGCCTTCTTTGACTGACACATCCACATCAGTCTCATTGCCTTTAGATAATGTGTAACCTTCATGACATGTACATCCCAATTTTGTATTGAATTTCTATTCGAGACCACATTTTTATCACATGCATTAACATTGATATGATTAGTCATTCTTTGTTTTTTCATAAACTGCATTAGCCAAATAACTATCCTATTAACATGATTTTTTCCTTGATAAACCCCATTGAGCTTTAGCCTTTCTTTTTGTATAAATCACATTTTATACTTTTAAACTTAACCAAATGTCCTACTCAAGTCATAAAGTTAGTGGAACATTTGTGATTGTTGAGTTTGTTGACATACAAAGTTCTAAGTGTGGGGGTGTACATATGTGAGGGTTGGTTATAATATTGGGATGTTATTTATGTCATATCTTTGAAATTCCCATGTTGATGTAGTTTATTTTAATTTTTATAAGGAAAAGAAAGGGAAAAAAAGAAAATGGAAAAGAAAGAAAGGAAAGTTAAAAGAAAGAAAAGAAAATGAAAAAGAATGAAAAAAATTGTTTAAAATAAATGTATCAAGGAAGAATTGCATATGTATTGAAAGGTTGTTTATGGTTTATGCATCTTCCTAGAGTTGTAATGAATGTGTTATTTGAGTATGTTGAATATGAGGTAGATGTTAGCTTAGAAGGTTCACCTTTGTTATTTCATGTTGGCATAAATAATACAAGTGATTCCTTTGAATTGATATATGCTTCATGTGGTTTGTGGATGAGAGCTAAATGGAGTTATGAAATATAAATGTTGCATTCGTCATAACTGACGGTACCCAGTTTTTGATGAATGTTGCTTTGTTTCACTAGCTTTGATGACTTGCATACTACTTAATCCAAATATATCTCCCCTTACCTTTGCCCACATTGCAACCTTAAAAAGTCATTTGATTCATGATTTTGTATGTGAATTATAGTGGTGGAGAAATGAAATGTTATGCAAAGTTATGGATTGTCGTGATCATAAATAGTGTTGAGTGTACCCGTGGATATATTTTAGTTAAACAAATTTTTCTGAGTTTACCATTAGATTGCTCAGTTTTTGAAGATGATGAATGTTAATTGCTCATGAGTAAAAGTTTAGAATGTTGACATCATGCTATGATTTTTGGAAGTCACTCATCTTTGCTTATGATTTTATAGTTTTGGAAAGTATAAGAATTGAGTAAATATTTCGGGTCTTTAAGCTTAATTTGGATGTTTTGCCCGAGGACGGACAAAAGCTAAGTGTGTGGGAAATTAGTGTGTTTAATTGTTGATATATTTAATCATTTATACTTAGCGATTATTGACATGAAAATGCTTAAGATACTCACTTTAATTCATATATGATTTTAGGTATAATTTGGGAGCAAAAAAATTAAAATAAGTCAGAACCATTATATTTGGGTCATTTTTTAAAGATTTATTTTGCTTGTCTTCATAAAGCAAGAAGAAAAAAGAAGGACACAAAAAAGTGAAGTGCAAAACGACACAGTAGTGCAGTCTTAATGTGTTCAACGCAACACATATGGCTTGCATTTTCAGACACACAAAAGGAGAGTAGCAATAAAATGGGCAGAGAGGATAAATCAAGGTAGGAAGCAACCAACGCAGCGTTTTTGCACAGGTGTGAAATGTTTTAAGTCATGATGCTACAACATGTTTTTAAAGCAAAGCAGGGGACCCAGTAGCTAAAAGCAATAAATAGGCAATAAAGGCGCAACGTTTTACACAAAAACGCAGGAGACAAGTAGAGGATTTAAAGGAAAAGGTAGCACGAACGTAGAGGGGAGGCAAACTAAATAGAGACATCATGCCACAGTAGAGAAGATACATAGTGTGGCGCAACAGTAATGTAGAGGAATAAAAACAAGTAGAGTAGAGGCGCAAGCAGCAGCCAGCTGTGGAGAAGGGGCGGCTTGGTGACTAGCTGGGGTGGATGCATAGTGGACGTGAAGAGTGTAGCTACGGTTTGTTAATTGAAGAAACTCCAACATTAAATGGTCCAATCCAAGCAACAAATAGGAGCGCACAGTGAACAGCATGGTATTCATGGAAGTTATAGATCCTTCTTTTATCTTTTCATTGATATAAAGTTTGTAAATTTTGGAATTTTGGATCAAATGTTATGGAGTTTAGAAGTTGTGTTTCAGTGGAGAAGAAGAAGTGGAGTTGCACAAAGGTGACTTTGGTGGCTTAAAGGTAAAAGTCGTTATCGTGCATTGTGTATAAGGGGGAAAAGTCGCTATCGTGCAAATGCACAATAGCGACAAACAATAGCGACTTTGTCATTTGAAAGACAAAAATCGCCATCATGCAATTAAAATTATTTGCTGATGAACATCCGATGGATTTTTGGCTACATCTTCTTCTTCCGACCTCCAAATGGCTTGGTTCTTGAACCATTGGACTCATAAGACATGGATCTACCTCTCCATAGAAATTCATAACAATCTGAAATAAATGAAGAGAGTTAGAGTGAAAAAAGCGGGTCAGGTCCGACGGTGTGTATTCTTCAACATTTTTGTCTTTATCTATCACACCCATGACTCTTTCACACTCATATACCTCTCAAACCCATGACTTTTCTTATACCCATGAATTATCCTCATACCTATGACTCTTGCACCCCTTTGACTTTCCTCTCTCATTCCCGTGAGTGTGAAGGTTTGGACAAACTTTGATTTTATTTGTCACATCAGGCTATAGTGTTCTCCAATAGTATCTGCACCCGAGAGTTTTTGGTACAAGCTGAACCATCTTGCTTCTTTCGACTATAACTTCTTCACCCGATGTCCAAATAACTTAATTCTTAAACCAATAGATTCAAAAGATATTGAATTATATGTCCACCAAAAATAATAGCTTTTTGAATTGATTTGATTAGTGAATTTAATATGGAAATGTAACTGTGCTGAAGTATGATAATTGATAGGATTATCTAGCAGAACACCGTTCAGTGTTTTGATTATATCTAAAGCTATAAGATTCCAAATGAGAATTTTTTTGGTGATGAAACTGATGGTAAGATACTCGGGATTGTCATAAACATGCATTGTACATAATTTGTTACATACATATGCATTATTGAACAATTATAATTGTGCATAATGTGATATATATGTATGTTGTTTGATATAGAGGATCAAATGGAACATCAACCTCCAGACGTTGCCGGAACTTCCAGGCATTAGCTTCGGGAGCAACTAGTGAGTAATCACTTAATTACTTATTCGCTTAAATTATGTTTTGAATGATAAATTAATGTGTTTGATTTTGGATTCGGGACAGAAGGTCTGATGATTGTGTAATGTGGATTGACATATTAAAGTGATGCTTGAATTTGAATGTGAAGACCTAAGTGCTTGATAATGTGAGTGATTATGGTACATGCATTCCATTCATGAATGCACAATCAAATAATGGCAGTTGTGATCAGAGTGTTTACCGATAAGAGCTCAAAGCTCAACGAGTGAAAAGAGCCTTGAGCTCAACAGTGATTAAGAGCCTAAGGCTCACTATGTATAATGAGCCCTGTATCCCCCAAGCGGATAAAGGACAGTTATTAATGAGCCCGATATCCAAAATGGATATAGGACAGCTTAGGCACTTGGTCACAACAACGTAATAAATGGGAAGTGTCTCATGAGCATTTCATATGCATTTATATCAAGTATGTTTGATTTATTGAAATGTCGAAATTTCCTATGTTGGAGTAAAAGTGTGATACATGATCTATTATGTAAAGTTGTGAATTACATGTTATGCAAAATGGTGTGTTACATAAATTAAGTGAACCATCGATGATGGTTACCTCATTGAGTTTGCAAAAACTCACCTAAAATTTGGGAATATTTTTCAAGACTCAGAAGAACACCCCGTTAGGCAACGAGAGTATCCCTACTGCATACGAGCGAGTGAAAAACAAAGGTCAGGATTAATTCGCATCTACAATTTGTATTTTCTTATTTTTGTGCAAATTTGTATTCTGCAATTTTTGTGTAAATAATGGATTCTGAAATTTTTGTACCATGTATATACAAATGGATTTACGTTGTAATGAAATTTTGACAAGTATTTTGTATTTGTAACAAGCCCGATTTGGTTATCAATTTCTGCAATTTATATTTGTGTTTAAAAAAAACATTTGTACTGAGTTTTGAATGATTAAGTGTTCTAGCATGCCACCCTCATGGGACATGGACTTGAATATCACCTATAGATGTCGGGCACGTGCTTTGAAAGAGTAGGGTGCTACACTAGCGTAGGACATCATTGATCTTACTATTTCCAATAAAGTCTTATTTCTCCTCTCAGATACATCATTCTGTTGAGGTGTTCGAGGAGCTGACAAGTTGGAAACAATTCCATTGTCAATTAAATATCTTTGGAACTCTCTAGATAAGTACTCACCACCTTGATCCGATTAAAGTTGTTTTAATGGCTTGCCTAGCTGCTTCTTAGCTTCAACTTTGAATTCTTTGAACTTTTCAAAGGACTCACTCTTTATATGCATCAAATACAAATAGCCATATCTAGAGTAATCATCTATAAAGGTTATGAAATATTCATAACCTCCTCTAGCTTGTACGTTCATGAGCCTACACACATTAGTATGTACCATGTCCAACATGGATTCATATCTGTTTTCCTTGGAAGGAAATGAGGCCTTCAATACAAGATTCACAGGTGGGTAATGGATCATTATCCAAGCCCATAAGGATCCCATCCTTTAGTAACTTGTCAAGTCTTTTTTGATTGATATGACCCATTCTTAAGTGCCACAGATATTTTGAATTAATGCTAAAGGCATTGGATTGTCTTGTTTTTATCAATTCTGTGGTATTTAGTGAGCCTAACATAGGTTCTATAAAGAACAATCCCTGTTTAATGTTTGCATTACAAATAAAATCCTTATTCTCATATAATGAAACAACATTTTCAAAATACAAGGAATGATAAGATTTTATTAGACAAAAATAGAAACCATGTTCGTTACAATCATTGGGATGTAATATACATCCTCCAAAAATAACCTATGACCATTAGGAAAGTCTAAAATAACGACTCCCACTGATTTTGTTGAAACGTAGGATTCATCTATTATCTTGACTTGAAACTGACCTTTAGGTAGTCTTTTCCTTTGCTTGAACCCGTACAAAGAATTGAAAACATGGTTAGTGGCTCCTGAATCTAATATCCAATAATCAGATAAATCTGCCACATTTCTAGTTCCTAAAAAACTTAGGAAACCTATACCTTGTTTGCTTTTAAGGGAGTCAAGGTGGACTGGACAGTTTCTTTTCTGTTGGACCATTTCATCACAGTGGAAACACTTTCCCTTGGTGTTCTCTTTAGCCTTCTTTTTCATGGGTTGGGCCTTGACCCCTATTTGGGCCTTCTTTTTCATTAGGCCCTTCTTCTTTTGCTTGCCCTTAGCCTTGGGCTTAGAAGAAGATGCTACATTAGCTTCTAGCCCATAAGCCTTGATATTTAATATCTCCACCATGCTTTGGAGGGTATTCATCATTCCTTGATGATGAGCTCATAGTCCAACTTAAATTGTTGAAAAGATGAGTTTAAGCAATTGATGATGATTATCATCAGCATGTCCATATCCATGTCTTCCCCAAGCATTTTAGCTTGAGTGACTACAGAGATTACCTAAAGTATGTAATCCTGTACTGGTTTACTAGGTTTTTGTCTGAGATTATGAAAGGTTTGGATAGCTTTCACCTTTACAGATCTGGTCCTCACACCAAACATCTCATTTAGGTGATCGACCATTACACTAGCAGTTTTCATACAAGCAATTTGCTTTTGTAACATGTCTCTGACAGAAGCCAGAATATAGCACTTAGTGTTCTTATCAACATTTTACCATTGCTCATATTGTTGGACTTTCTTAGGAGTTGAATCTCCACCCACAGCTGTAGGCTCATTTTCATTTAATACCCATGAAATTTGTTCATATTGAAGAACAATTTCAAGGTTACGCCTCCATTCATTAAAATTCTCTCCATTTTCCAATTTGTTATTTGTCAAGAGCAAAGTGAGTAGATTCATTTTATGGTGATTATGTCTGAAAAAAAATTAAAGAATGAGCATACTAGTCAACAACGTTGGAACTTTGTATAAAATCACGATGCATGTATGCATGATGATAGATTTAATAAAACTTAAAAAACATTTAAATCTTTATACGATGGTTATTTTTCTTATCTGTAACGGACTCAGTGTCAGTGGGCCATCTTATCCATTAAAAGCAAAAATGGGATTCTCCCACTAAAAAAGCTACCAAGCATCTTCATGCCTAACTTTTAACGAAGCTCCTTAATTTGGTCCATACTTTTATCAACAGAGCTACGATGGGTAGGTCATTGACAAAATATGTTGAGTGTATTAACCATTTGATTCATCCACTAAAGGTACTTCCAAATCATGCCTCGGTGGGAGCTCACATTTGCTACCAATGAGTTGACTTATCCTTTAGGAAACCCAAACCATGAAAGATCTAGGATTTATGCCCTTCGGTGGGGAGTAACACTTAACTACATGCAAATTGGCCATCATATGGAGACTGTCAACTCTCACATAAGCATCCTCTCCCACTTAATCTTATTGGGCTTTAAGTTTTAATAAATATCATCTTGTCTTGATGCAATTTATTATCCATACTATATTGTTTCATTATACATCTCATACATAATGAATGCATGGCAAAGCCTAGGGTTGGCAAAATTTTCTAAATGACATGCAATCACATAATATCACATATTATTTGCATTCATTTATCCATTCATCCCATTAACTAATAAGCCACTTTGATTATCCATCTTAGAAACATAAATACAACTCGTCAGTATCCTAGCGCCCAGGCTAAGAAGAGGCTTGAGTGGATTCCTCGTAATTCAGCAATCACCTGTGAACCTCGACAAATGTGCCAAAATTCATGTGATTTGATCAATATGTGACTTAACTTAGATAAAGAGCTAGATTTCTTTTATTACTGTGAGAAGAAAAAACCAAGAGAAT
>JANZLC010000007.1:4013940-4031534 GCA_026413385.1 Erythroxylum gracilipes | reverse complement strand
AAACCTATAAATCAACATTTACATATAAGAATCAATTACAACATTTAAATATAACATTTAAATCAATTACAACATTTGAAAGAATAAACATATAAATATAAATCAATGTTTGTACTTAAATATAAATACAAAAAAACATTTAAATATAAAGACAAAAAAACTATACACTATCCACATGTATCGGAGAAAGAGGGGAGGGAGGATAAGTGACTTACCTGTAGGAGACAACGACAAGGCGACAGGCGGTGACTCTACTCAGCGGTGACTGACGACGTTGGAGGAGGAAGAACGAAGAAGAAAGGAGAAGGTCGAGCAGCTGGGCGCAGGAGAGGAAGAAAGGAGAAGGAAAAGGAGGGTTTAATAATTTAATAATAAGATGAGCAAAATTGTCACTTGGAAAGGGACCGGGATGACTTGGGAAGGCAGCAGCATTAGAAGCCCTCCCCTGCTCTTCTTCTTCTTCTCCCTTCTCTCTCTTCTTCTTCTCTTCTCTTAATGCTTTTCCCAAAGTGGCAGAATGGAGAGCTCCATTTAAGGTTCTTTTCTTTTCTTTATATATTGTTTTCTATTATGGGCAACCTTAAGGTTTTTCAAGTCTGAAAAGTTCAAAGAAAACTTGAATTTGGAAGGTCATCCTCGTCTCTTATCACGCAGGTCATGATCGTGGCACTTGATTTCACCTTCATGTTATGATTGTGGCAGACTAGCCATGATTGTGGGGGCTCTGTCTTGCTTATGTCATGATCGTGGCATATTAGCCACGATTGTGCCTATTTGTTTTGCCTCGAGCTTCCTCCAATTCTCCGATATTTTCCTTGAAACACTTACAAACACATCAAGGCACCTTAAACACATAAAATTGATGCTCAATCGTGTGCCCTAACCCACAAAACACACAAAACAGAAATATTTTACTAAATAACAAAATCCTAACCTAAACATTCAATTTAATAACTAAAAACGTGCTAAACTACCCACTAAAACATTATGCAATCTACCACTATCAGTCTTCACTTTATGATTGTTGGATCCGGGATCAAAATGCTACTAGGGAGGAAGAACTCTAAATTTTGAGACCATTCTTGATTCTATATTAGAGAGGAAACTTTAGAGCTTTGATTAAATATACTCGTTATGTGTGTAATCTCACTTCTTGCAATAAGTTGACTATATTCAATCCAATTGTCAAACCAGAGCGAGTTGATGCTTTATCCAAGAATATAGATGACTCCTTAAGCTTAAAAGATGTTTAAAATTCCAAGAGAGATCCCCATTAGCTTGTAATTACTAGAAGTTTTGATTTTTCAAATAGTATTGATCTATCCATTTTATCCAAAGAGCACCTTTATCCAAAAAAAATCTCCAAATTCTTTTACTCATCAACACATTTTGCATGAGGGATATTGGAATTATTCCTAATCCACCTTGTTCCTTGGGGATATCAATTTTATCCCTCTTCAGTTTAGCACCTTTAGCATTTTCAGCTTTACCTGACCGGAGGAATGCCTTGATAATTATATAGATCTCTTTGATAACCCTTTTTGGTAATAGTGAATAGTCCACTGAACATGTAGGCCAGTAAGTACTAAATTAATAAGAGCATTTGTGGCTACAATGGATAAAAATTGTTTTGCTAAGCATTAATTCTGGAATGGTGATGCGTGCTTGATTGTATATTCATTTACTCAATGAAACTTCGTGATTAATGCTTTTAAATGCTTAAGACATTCATTTTAGTTCATGTTTTGATTTAGGTACAATTTGGAAGAAAAACAACTAAAATGCATTAAAAGCATATTTTTTGAGCGATACTATTGATGTTCAAACTCATTTGTCTTTATGGAATAAGAAGGAGACAGATTTGGGTAAAGATGGGATAAGAAAATGTAGGAAAATGAAGTTTTTAAGATGACCTAAAAGATGCACGGTCGTGCATCCACTTGCACAGTCATGCTCTATTTCTAATCTATAAACCTAATTTCTTTTATAAAGGGACATTTAAGCGACAAAGAGAGAAATGAATCATTTTTGGGACATAAAGGGAGTCAAGACATTGCATTTGAGCATCTCTTTATTGTGTAATGTTGTTCTTTCTCTCTCTAGGGATTGTTTATGTTATCCTTCACTTATTGATTTGGTTATTTATGAAAAGATGATCCGAATGCTTCTATTAGATTGTTTCTATGTAAACCCATTACTAGAATCTTAAATACAATATGTAATAGTTGTGTTTTGGATTCATCTGTGGCAACTAATGGTGTTGAATCATTACAGATAATGTGACATAGGCTAATTGACCTGATCTTGTGTGGTTATTTCCTAGATTAATTTGTTTTCCTTATTCGTAATGCGACTGTCCTACCAAATCTAGAGAGCTTGTTCTAGGTTGTTCTATAGCTAGGTTTAGTTAAGGTGCTTATTTTGATTAAATACAACCTAAGGGAAAATCGAGGTTAAAAGAGCTTATTCTTAACTTGCATTTATTAGTTTCTAAGAGGGTTATGAGATTAAAATGATGAATAAGTATGCATATTTGTGAATAGGATGAGATTGAACTAAGAATCTAATTCCAAACTCATTCATCAATTTTCTCACTTTTATGTTGTGTAATTTGATTTTCTTTTATTAGTTCAATTTTACTTCATTTTGTTTATTGAATAAAACAAAAACCCCCGATATCCTAAACACTGGTTCTTTTCATCAAAAAAGCTACACAAACACTCTCTCTAGATATGATCCCTACTCACCACTACTATAAATTTAGTTGTGTAGAGATAGGTTTTATTTTCTGGTGTATATGAATTTTGGCACTGCTGCCGGGGAGTGTGTATATTTATTTATAATTAGTTTTAAAATTTATTTCTTGATCTTTTCATGTTTGTTAATGTTTGTGTATAGAGGGGACAATGCAAAGGGAGTATGTCCCTACTAGAGGATGTCAATACTATTGGTGAAAATTTTGCCATAACCCATATTACTAATCCTATAACTCAGGTTAGAGAGATCACCCTAACATTAGTTATGGAGGGGATAACTAGCAAAACTACTTCCCAGATAGGCTGCAAGATGCACAAAAATTCCCACATAGAGTAGAAACCTCTTGTTCCAAATCAAGTACATCTCTGGAAGACTTAATTAAGTCTCTTGGTAATAATACTTTGCAATTTTAGTAGGATGTGAAACAATTCCAACAAGATACAATGTCTACAATCTAGAACTTGGTAAACTAGATTGGTCAGATGATGGCAGTTATCAACCGCCTAAAATCATAAAGAGGAGATAAGCAATCATCTCAACCTTGAGGTGAATCCAAATAACATTAGCGCGGTAACTTTAAGGGGTGAAGAGGAGTTTTAGAATCTTGAGATGACTACTTAAGGGATTGCTAATGAGAAGAAATGGAGAAGGAGCTCGAAGGAGAAAAGGATATATCATTTAGCTTAAAGGTTAATACTGAGTCCCTAATTGTTATTAAGACTAACCATCTACTATTTTTTAGCAGAATGGAAAAATTGAACGAGAAAAAGGGTGAAGAAATATTGGAAACTTTTGAAGAGTGTAGGAATTCAGTGGAGATTAATAGTTTGAAGATAGGTAAGACAATGAATGTGTGTGATCATCAATTCAGATCCTATTCTAAGGAACCTCAAGTTGAAAAAGTAGAAGTTGTGATACTTGAAGATCATAATTTTTTCATTTAATAAGGAAGACATAGAGTCAAGCTAGCGATAATAAACAAAGGCACTACTTGGGAGGCAACTAAAGAAAGTTTCTTAAAGTTTCTTCTTTCTCCTTTACATTTTCGCATTTGTTGTTTTTGTTGAATGCTTCATTTCTTACATTTAATGTTGCATTGGAAATAATGTAAATTTTATATGTAGGGAATGGGGATTATCATATGTGCTTTTAAGTTGTATGTTTCTTATGTGAATGTGTGTTTTTAAGTTTGTTTGTTTATGGCGTGCTTTTAGGTTTATAAAGAGAGAGAGAGAGAGAGAGAGAGAGAGAGAGAGAGAGAGAATCAGATCAAACAAACAAAAAATCTCTTTTTCTATTGCTTCTAGGACTATATAATTATAATTAAAGAGTAGAATTCACTCAAAAAATTCATGAAAACTTATTCATGTAATTAACTCTTATGATTGGTCAATATACATTATCTTTAGAAGAATAGTGACTATTGGTACGTAAAAACCAATGATATTTTGAGCCTTTTTTAATTGACATGTTCATATCAGTCTCATTGTCTTTCGTTCATGTGTGACCTTTATGACATTTACATCTTAACTTTGCTTTGATTTTCTAATCGAGACCATATTTTTATCACATGCATTAATATGGAAATGATATGGGCATTCTTTGTTTTATAAGGTACATTAGCCAAATAGCCTAGATATTGATATAATTTTCTTCTTGTTAAACCCCTTGAGTTTTATTAGCCATTTCTTGTTATGCAAACTACATTGCAAGCCTTTAACCTTTCCAAATTTCTTACCCAAGCCTTAAAACTAGTGGGGCATTTGTGATTGTTGATGTTTGTGGATACACAAAAGTATAAGTGTGAGGGTGTGCATATATGCAATTGTTATAATTTATGGAATGTCATTTTATCTTTTTTCAATGTATTCCATTATTGATGTAACGTCATTCACTTTTTATTTAAAAAAGATAAAAGAAAGAAAAAGAAAAAGAAAAAGAAAGAAAAATAAAAATAAAAATAAAAATAAAATTATTAAGGAGGAAATTCATTTGTTTTGCAAACTTATTTATGATTACTCTTTCCTCTTAAAGTTGTATGTAAAGGGTGATTTGCTTATGATGTAAATAAGGGAGATATTGTTTTGAAGGGTTACTCCTTATAATTTCAATGTATTTTTATCGTCAATTTCTATAAGTGATCCCTTCTAATTGGCTATGATTCATGTGGTTTATGGTGTGAGGGCTTGAATTGAAGATGTGGAACATAGTTTTTGCGTTCATCACAGCTAATGGTACCAAGTTGTGAGTGAATGTTATTTTTTGCACTTGATATTCTAATGAGTGCTTTCTTTTTTCACCAGCTTTGATGCACTAAACTATCCAAATACATCTTACCTTAATCGTTGCCCACATTACAAGCTTAAAAGGTCCTTTCATTCATGATTATGTATGTGAATCCTAGTAGTCAAGAAATGAAATAATATGCAAAGTCGTGGAATGTCATGATCATGAATGGTGTTTAAGAGTACATATGGATCAATGCTATTTACTCACACTTTATCTATGTCTACCACTAGATTGCTGAATTTCTAAAGGTGATGATTGTTCATTGATCATAAGTAAAAGCATTAAGTTTTAGTTCTTGCCATGGTTTTAAAAGTTATTCATCTTTTTCTTATGATTATATATTCTTAGAAAATATGGAAAATATGGAAGTATTTTGGTTTGTGACTTTGATTTTTTTATTTTGCTAAAGGATGACACCAAAATTCTTAATGCATGTCAAATGCACCAAAAAATAAAACCTAACTCTGCGCACTAAAATTTATAGTACTAGTGAGTAGGGATCGCATCCATAGAGAGTGTGTAAAGATTTTGTAATTTAAGGAATCAGTGTTTATGTAACATCTCATTACCTATGTTAAGGCTAGAATAGTAATTTGTGAGATAGTGTTGTGAAATTAGGAAAATGCACATCATCCATAATATGACATACACTTACACGACATTATTGATTTTGCACAGTCATAAGATTGTACATGCATTCATTGGCATTTTAGGGTAAATTTAATTTGTAAATGGAAATTGTGAATTAAATTGGAATGTATTTCTTGTGATTTGGAAAATTTGGGATGTTTTGGATATTTTGGAATTTTTTGGTTAATTTAGAAAAATATTGATTTTTGGCCCAATTATAGTGTGACAGATGGCAATGATATAGATATGACATATGGCTTACTTATATGGTGACAAGTGATTGATTGTTGGGTGAAACGTGTGAGATATGCAAGGAGACACATATTCTGATATTTTGAGTTAGGAACATTGATTGTAAGTGTTCTGCACTATGAAGAGATACTTAACACCAAATAATCAATTGTGGTGCTTTCGGTGCATGTGATTCTTTTTCATTGCTGGAATTAAGAGCTAAATCAAGTAAGTAGTTCTGATGATGTTTGCTTTACCGTGTAGAAATAAACATACATGCATGGATTTGTGATTTATGATTTCGGTGATGAATGAATTAAATGATGGATTTGTGAAATAGAAATTGTTCAAAAAAGTATGAAATAGGTTATGTTGTTATATTGAAATGGATATGCAAAAGTGCTAGAAAATTTGTGTAAATGTACATACTTTGTTTCGGTTTAGGGAAATCCGAATATGGTGATTTTTATTGTTCATGCATGAAATTGTGTAGTGCTTCTGGAGATGGTTTTAAATGAGGTTAATGAATTTAAATGAAGATATGGTGAAGTCGCGATATGGAGTTGATGAATTGATAAGTTGTTTTGATGAAATGAAAGAGTAACAATGAAACAATACATCAGATGAAAGTCGAAAGAGAAACAAAATGCTGAAATTTAAAGTTGCATGTGTAATAATCAGATTTTGATGTTAAGTGTGGAGTTTGGATTTTTCTACTATGTATGTGTACTGATGTGTCAAAAATGAGCTAGAGAAATTGTTTGCTAGTTATTGGAGTTAATTTATGAAAGACTAAATTTTTGAAAAAAAAAAGTTACAGTAGAGAAAGAGAGAGGAAGAATAGTGGAGAGTTGGATTTTCGATCTAAAACTTCTGTGATTTTATGTACTGATATAGAGAGATTTTGATACAATAATCTTCATGAAAGTTGTATATCTTTCTTTTATCTTTCCATTGATATAAATTTTGTAAATTTTGGAGTTTTGGAACAAAAGTTATGGAGTTTGGAAGTTGAGTTTATGGATTTTGTCATGGTTTGGAATAGTCTGTAGTGTTTTTAGCATAACTTGCAGAATATCAAACCAAATTGCAGGAAACTAGTTTCATTTGAAATTTAAGACATAAAGGAATAATTGTGTAGAAGAAATTGTGGCCTAAATCCTTCGTTTTCATTATCAAAATGATCATGTAAAAGTGACCCGAAATTCTATTTTGGAAAGAGTTGGAGAAAATGGAAGAGAGGGAGAAGATGCAATTTGTAGTTAAGTAGAAGTTGCCTTCATGATTTTTGCACTTTCTTCCTCATATTAACACACTTACTAAGATCAATTCTACTCCAATTTTCTAGAATTTACCTCTTTTAATGGTACATCATTTCATAATAATTCAACTAGCATTTTGAGTGCATTACTCTTTTCATTTGATTCATCATCTTTTTCTTTATCTCGTTTCTATCTCATCTTCCTATTGTCATTTATTTCATCCCCCATATGTATGTCCTCAATCAATTCAGAATTATTAATGCATAATCATTATGAAATTATAGTCTTAATCCTCCTAATATCTTCTTACAGAGGACCATAACTCTTGTCGCATAAATCAAACAAGCATTTAGGTTCCAAATTCCTCTTTTTATGATCACAACAATTTTTGTTTTCATTACATTCTACTTATACACTTTGATGTTATCATTTCCACTTATATCCCCATTTTCCTTAATCAATCCATGGCAATATACATATTCACACCTATATCACATTCAAGGGTATACCTTCATAGTACAATATTGATATCGTGTTCAATAATATGACCACCAATACAAATACATTGAATCATTATCTGTCATATTTTACCAACATACTATTTCTCATTTCTAAATATCCACAAACTTTCATTTTCTGACATTCTGAAAGAGCATCACTCTTCTCACTAATTCTATCAACTCAAACTCTTAACATATGCTCATGCGTGTGACTCATACACTTGTGACACAGGCTAGGGATCAGTTACTGCTGTTTGCTATGACATGACTAAAATGCATGTAACTTGACATATATTTCGAAAAACAACCATATAAGATACTAATTCTGGTCTCTGATACCAAATTTTAACACCCCCCTCTCGCAAGAAACTTTCCTAACATTGGCATGCTAGAGTAATCAAACACTTGAAACTCAGTACAAATTTGTCATATTTATCATAAATGTATGCAGAAATCAGTAATCAAATCGGGCCCATACTTTTATTTTATAAAACTCTAAATCACAATTATTATTACACTTTGATCAATTTCATTTACAAAACATTTCCAATTTCAAAAGTTATTACATAAAAAATATTCAAATACACGTTGTACAGAAATTGTTGAATACACAATTTGATACAAAAAATTACAAAATACGTTCTTTCACACAAAAATCAATGAACATACTTATGCAGATGTGAACAGATCTCAACCTCTATCTCTTACTTGCATGTAGAGGCTATACTCCCGTTTGCCTAACAGGGTAACTCTTCAGAGCTTGAAAAATATTGCAAATTTTGGGTGAGTTTTGCAAACTCAGTGAGTGACCATCCTTGATGGCTCACCCAATCACTTAAACATACAGTTCATACAATCATGTGGGTCACATTATATCTTTAATTGATCATATTGAATCACATACACTTGATCAGTCATTTCACATTTTACATTCAACACATATCACATTCAGAAATTATTCAAACCATTATAATCATTCATATCAGGCATATGTAGTGCATATGAGACTCACTTTCAATTTGTTACTTTGTTGTGATCGAGTGCCTATAACTACCCGTATCTATTATAGATACCGGGCTCATGGATAACTGTCCTATATCCTTTAGGAATACTGGGCTCATTTTATATAGTGAGCCTTTGTCTCTTATACACTTTCTGAGCTTTAAGCTCTTTTTCACATTCTAAGCTTTAAGCTCTTTTTCACAATCTGAGCTTTAAGATCTTTTTCATATTCTAAGCTTTAAGCTCTTTTTCAGTGGCTACTCTGGTCACAACTGCCTTTATATTTCATGCATTCATGTAATGGAATGCATCACATTCACATATTTTCAATCAGTCACATGATTTCGGATTCACAATCACTTTCACATTCATCATCAGACCTTGGTTCGGAATTCAACAATTAAGTTAAGAAAACACTTATTTCTTCTCATTCACATACAAGTAGCACTTTAATATTACATTTATGCATCAGGTCTCAGACCTTTATTGTCCGGCATCAACATAAGCAAATCACATTCATATAAATTATATTCACATTGCATAATAATCATAACTGTAGTCATTCAATGTAGAAATTGAAATTAGAAGAAACACTTAAAGTAAGATCATCTAGGTGGACTCACAGTACACTCCAGATTAGCATTAGCTTCCATGATCTAGAAACGTCTTAATGCAGAAATTTATCTTGCATATCCAAATTATGCAACACACACATTGCACACACTCACATTAATAACTTTGCACAATTATAAGCATTCATTTATGCACAAATGTGTATACGAAATAAGTACAAAGCATGCTCAATGACAATCCTGGGTATATTATCCAATTTCACATCTTATGCTTATTTTCATTTCATAATTCAATCACTCATCATTTATTTTCTAACATCATTTGCTCTCATAATAACAATTTCTCATTCACTTTAAATTAATACCCACTACTCATTTTCTTTGAATCACAACTACAATCATATGAACCTCTTCATTTCCATTATACACATTTTTTTGATACTTTAATACCAACAATTCATTAACGTTAGTCTAACATTATATAATCATACAATATCCCAACTCTCATTCTTTGTTATAATTTCTCCAAATCTCTAAACCTTCGAGTCTATTTTCCATGAACATTCTGACGCGGAAGATGAAGTAATTTAATAACACTTTCTTCTAAACAAATGTTTCCCATTATTTTAAGTTTCTATTGACACCAAAATCATTCAATTTGGTTTAGTAATCTGAAAGTTATACCCCAAACATTTTCAGACTGTTCTTATACTGAAACAGTATTCTATACTCAACTTTAATTAAAAATCTTGAATTCTAGAGACAGAATTAAAATTCTATTTCTTTAGAAAATTTTATCTCTATGTCTCTTGAAATTAAAAATCATTTCATTTAGATAACTATAGAAGAAATTATAGGCAAAAGAAGGAAGGATGCTCAGTGTGCAAAAAGCTCGCAATCACGATCGTCCTTGTGCACGATCATGCACGAGCCAACCCAACTAAAATTAAGTCATGGTTGTGCCACATTAGTGCATGGTTGTGCATTCCAAAACATTTGAGTCACGAGCATGCAACCATCATGTACGCCCGTACACACCAACAAATAAGTCACAGCCGTGCAACCTTAACGCACGACCTTGCCCACCCAGAACCCAAATTTCCAGATTTTTCCTCATCATTTCCGTCCCAATTTTATCATTCAATCTGTCTCAAATGATTTCATATGGCCAATGTTTTTGGTGGAGATGTAGATATTGTCAAAAGAATCTAGGATGTTCAAATACAGTCTCCCTTTGGTAGTCAAAGAAGTCATGATCGTGCTTCTCCAAGTTTTTCCCAAGTTTGGTAGTCAAAGAAGTCATGATCGTGCTTCTTCAAATCCTTCCCTGCACGATCGTGCTTCTTCATCTTCTTCTTCTAAAACTATTGTTTTCTCTTCTTCTCTTCTTCTTCTTTTCTTTCACTTATACCATTTCTAACTTATTTCAACCCCCATTTTCGACTTCATTAAACCCAACACATTCAAAAATAGACCAAAAACCAAGAATCAACACAAAATATAAAAAACATCTCATATTTATGCATCTTCTTCATTTCTGCGTTTTCTTCACTCTCATTTTTCTGCACTTTCATTTTCTGCATTCTCTTCCCTTCTATCTCAACTTTCATTTTAAATCATTCATTCTCATATATAGACATTACTTTACACCTATTCTTTAAGTCTAACTTCATTTTTAGTCATTCTTAAAAACACTCAAAATGCTCAAGTATACACAGTGAAGAAAACAGAGCGCACACACACACACACACACACACACACACACACACACATATATATATCAACCCTTCTCTAAAAATTTATGCACTCATTTTATTACTATTTTCATTGTTCTTCCAACTCTAAAACCATTTTAAAATACTCTTATGAAATATTAATCATCAAATACGTAAAAACCACAAATCAATATTTTCATCTTAACCCATGGTGTTCATGAAAATAACTATTTTCTCATGATCATGTAATGACAAATATATCACCAAAGTTGATTCATATTTCTACGACTCATAAGGATTTACTTAATACTTGATAAAACTCCAAGTTCTTCAAAATTTCAAGAAGCCCTAACTCTTCTTACATCCATGTACATCATCTTGAATATGGATTAGATTAGGTTTTTTTGGGGCAAATGAAAGAAATAACAAAGTGGGAGTAGCAATAGGTAGAGGAAACCAAAGTGTAACTTTGGTGAAGGCTTGGTGAATCAAGATCCAAACAAGAAGAAGAAGCTTCAAGAAGAAAGCCACAAAGAAGATATTTTTAAAATATGACAAAAAAGTGTCTTTGTCTTTTAAAAGTTAAAGGAAACGTGGGCTTAGGACTTGGACACTTGTCCAATTTCTAAAGCTTTAACTAATTTCCCAACTACCTAGTTCTTATTGAACTAGTTCCATAACTCCCATCTTTTTATTCCAATTATCACCAAAATTTTCAACAACATCTTCTCACAAATTCTAAAATCATCTCCAAAAATTTCTTCAATATCATTTAACTCATTTCCATTTCCATTTATCAATTTACTAGCCAAGTGGCATTTTTCCTAGTCTCATAATATTCAACATTTTCAGAATTTATTCTTAAATTCACCAAAAATTAAAAATCACTAAACACACTTTCCAATTAAATTTTCAGTACCCATAAACCACAATTCTTAATAAAATCACCTTTCACATATATAAGACAATTATACCTGGAATGTCAATGAATACATGTACAGTCATTTTACTGTGTGCAAAAATTCAAATTCACATGCATGTATGCTAACATTATGCATGAACATGAGATGCATTTTTCTTAATCTCTCATTGATCTCACATGTACAATATTTTAGGGTTCTAACCCTTAGTATGAGAACGGGATGTTACAAACAGAGCTTGTTGTTAATCATAGACCAATAGTTATAGGAGAGATGTGAAAGCATTATAATAATGAAAAATGTTTAATCATGAGTAGGATGAGATTTATCTGAGAACCGAGTTTCACATATATTCATCATTTTTATCATTTTCGACTATTTTCTATAATTTGTTCTTGTTAGTTTAAGTTTACTTTATTTTCTCAATTGTATTAAACCCAAACCCCCATTTTTATTTCATTTTCATCAATTATTTTTGTTACGAGAATTAACCAAATATTCTCTATGGATATGATACCGACTCACCACATCTATAAGTTTCTAGTGTGTAGAGTTAGGTAAATTTTGCAGTGCTTTCGAAATGCACTATCAATTTTGATGTCATTGTTGGGGAGTGTGGTGATTTAATTTTTGTTTTTGATTTTAATTGGTGTTTTGTGTATATATTTTTTTATAATAATTTCTTTTCATTATTTATTAATTTTTAAACGTTTGTTAGTGTTGGTGTATGGTAGTGATGAGATCTCCTTGTGGAGAACCTGAGCAACTTGATTTGGAGATCGAAAGGACATTATGGAGGTTATGAAAGGAAGCAAGAACAACTCTGAGAGTAGAACAATTATTTGAATTTGAAGAAAAAAACCAAATCCAAGAACACTACGAGAATTGGTTCCACTAGACATAGCGCAAAGGCCTTTATGCATTACATTTCCTAATTTTGCTGAGCATGTTACCTTTGAAG
The DNA here is from genome assembly GCA_026413385.1 of Erythroxylum gracilipes. NCBI lineage: Eukaryota > Viridiplantae > Streptophyta > Magnoliopsida > Malpighiales > Erythroxylaceae > Erythroxylum > Erythroxylum gracilipes. Next base: position 4,018,695 of record JANZLC010000007.1, on the reverse strand, counting down.
TTAAGTCTAGATTAATACATTTACTGCCTAATTTTCATGGCCTTGCAGGTGAGGATGCGCATAAGCATCTCAAGGGACTTGATGTGGTTTGTCTAAGCATGAAGCCTCCAGGGGTAATAGACGACCAAATCATATTGAGGGCTTTTCCATTCTCACTTAAAGATGCAACAAAGGACTGGTTGTTTGATCTACCTACTAGGAGTGCAAACATGTGGATAGAGATGAAGCGCTATTCTTGGAAAAAATTTCCCGCATCAAAGATAGCGAGTATTCGGAAGGAAATTTGTGGCATAAAGCAACATAATGGAGAGTCCCTTTACAAGTACTGGGAGCGCTTTAAGAAGTTGTGCACCAGCTGTCCCCATCACAACATGCTCAAACAACTCCTTATCTAATATTTCTATGAGGGATTGTTTCCCATAGAGAGGAGTTTGGTTGATGCAGCAAGCGTGGAGCATTGAGTGAAAAGACTCCTATGGAGGCTCATATTTTGATTGAGCAAATGGCCGCTAACACTTAACAATTTGGAACTCACAATGATGTTCGTCATGTGAACGAGGTAAAAATTTCATCCATCGGGAAACATTTAAATGAGCTAACATCTTTTATTAGAAAGCTTGCAGTTGGCAGGAACAAATAAAGGCTTGTGGAATATATGCAAACACATGCCATCAGATTGATGAGTGCCCAACATCACAAGAGGGAAGTATAGAGTACGTGAATGCTGCAAAAGGGAATTTTCGTAACCAGCACAACCTGTACTCCCAAACGTATAACCCAGGTTAGAGTGATCATCCCTACTTGAATTACAAGGGGAATAGGCGGCATAACTACTTCCCAAATCAACCACAAGCACTGCAATAATTCCAACCAAGACCACAAGCTTCTTCCTCAGATTTAAGTACTTCTTTGGAAGGTTTTATTAAGTCCACTTCTAATAACACTCTACAATTTCATTAGGAAGTAAAATCAAGCTTCCAAAAACTGGAACGACAAATGGATAAAATGGCAGTAAGGATTAACCTTCTAGAGTCATAAAATGGAGAACATATTGGACCCCATTTCTGGAGCCCAACTATTTAGAGTCATACTTGCATAAGTGGATTCCCTTGTAGGGTTACTTCATTAACCCTCATTAGGCATCATCAGTTCATCTTCATTCTCACAACATCCCAAAATTTTCCTCACAATTTGTTCAATGGCGTGCCCATACAAAACAATCACCAAAATTACAATTTGACTTCTTCAAAGAAATTGGAGCTATAAATCTCTAGTTTTTTTTTAAGCAAAAATCATCTTAATTGGAGCTCTACAGCTCAAGATATACTTAAAAAGCTAAAGCATGTACATACCCCAATCATACTCTAACAACCAACCCCCTCATTTTCTCTCCATAAAACTTATACAAATCAACTCTAAAAGATACCAATTTTCTTTGAGAGATAGGCAAAGATGTTAGGAATCCATTTCTTCAAGAATCACTTCATTTGGAGGTCAAATGAGGAAGTTATGGCTAAAAGAATCCAACACATTTATGACCTTACTCATATTGTACATGTCTTGGTGCAAATGCCATAACTTTCTCTATAGATGTCGGATTGATTTTGTGTTTAGACAGTTTGAAAGAGGACTTCGATATCAACAACTTGTATGGAATAGAAGATAATGATACAAACTAAGACGATGAAGAAGGTCAAACTAAAACGAAGCAAAACTAAGACGAAACAAAACTAAGACAAAGCAGAGGTTAAACTAAGACGAAACAAAAGTCAAACTAAGATGAAGCAAAAGTCGAACTAAGATGAAACAAAAGTCAAACTAAAATGAAGCAAAAGCCAAACTAAGATGAAACAAACTAAGACGAAGCAAAACTAAGATGAAGAAAAACTAAGATGAAGAAAACTAAGATGAAGCAAAAGTCAAACTAAGACGAAACAAAAGTAAAACTAAGACGAAACAAACTAAGGCGAAGCAATAAAAAGGGCATAACTTTCACTATAAGTATCGGATTAAGGTTATTCTTTGACCGTTTTAAAGAATTATTTTAGACCTACAACTTCCATGAAGACCTCATAAATGATTTTTGTCTCTATAAGGGTTAAAATTACCAATCAATGTAGCTATCCTGAAAGTTCTCCCTATGCAGCAACACAAACTTCAAATGATCATAACTTTCCACTACGATATCCAAAACTTACAAACTTTATATCGTTGGAAAGATGGAAAGATCATCTACAACTCCCAAGAAGACATTTCTTTCCAGTTCTACCAAGATCAGTCCAAATTTTTCCTTTGAATACAGAACATAATTCCTACCCTTTTGAAAAATTGAATATAGCAATGTCAGAACTTGAGAAGCCATAAACAAACATAATATATAAGTATTTCGTTCGCATAAAAAAAGTGTTTTTTAGCGTTTTAGTGGGCATTTCGAGTTACCTTACAGCATAATCCAAAATATAACCTCTTGTAAAACAAAAGTTTCTCAAAATGCAACTAAAGCCTTGGTTTACATGATTAGCTCAAAAATACAACATTTCAAAAGTGGACTGATGCCTTGGCCCTTGACCACTCAAATCTCTTACTTATCACCTGCTTATGGGGAGGAAAGTGAGGTTGAGCTTAAAGCCCGTGGGTAACAATTTTATAGTTTGTAACAAGCAAAGACATTTTAAAAATATCTTCAATGCAGAAATTCATGTGTATGCAAATCATGAATGCATCATTACTATCAACTTGTCATGAACACATAAGCACATCAAATGGTTTGGGTAAGTCCAAAACATGGCGCACTACACATTTCCATCGAGATGGTCTTGTGTAGTCGTAAATTCTTGAGGGAGCCCTTGAGAGAGCTCCATGCCACTAGTGGGCAGGCAGGAGAAGCCTATACTTAGGTCGACGTGCATGTGACGGTTCTTGAGGGACTACCACAAACCCATATAACACATAGAGTTCAAAATCTTGTAAGCTTGATGCCCAAAAAGGCGCATTCTCTTAAAAACTTGCTTTTCATATGCTTGTTATATCTTAAAAACCAAAATTGGCCTTACACTCTCCCTTTACTTTAATAGTTCAATGCCTTTAGCCCATATTATATTATCTTACCCACATAACATAATCAATTCCAACATGACTGATCTAGCAAGACTCCAAAATTAATCTAATCACGCTTATAATTTAAAAAAAATTCAGGGGCCAACATTTCTCCCCCTCTTAAGAAAATTTCATTCTCGAAATTCTTACCTAAGTCATTGAAAAGGTGTGGATACTTTTCCCTCATGGCCTTCATGGACTCCCATTTGGCCTCTTCAATAGAGTGATTTCTCCATAAGACTTTGAGTAGCTGAACCGTCTTATTCCTGAGGACTTTCTCTTTAGTGTCCAAAATCTCCACTGGAATCTCCTCGTAACTCAAATCATCCCTCAATGGAACCTTAATGGTCTGAATGATGTAGGATGGATCCGATCTATACCTTCTCAACATAGACATATAAAAGACGTCATGTATCTGTGACAACTCTAGTGGTAGCGCCAACCTATAGGCTAGTGGTCCAATCCTCTCTACTATCTCATATGGACCCACATACCTCGGACTCAACTTGGCCTTTTTGCCAAACCTCATGATTCCTTTCCAAGGAGATGTCTTAAGAAATACTTTCTCACCAACTTCATATTCCATCTCCTTTCAGTGTGCATCAGTGTAACTCTTCATTCTATCCTGAGCTGCCTTAAGCAGTTGCTTAACCAGACTAACCTTGTCAACTGTCATCTGAAGTAACTCTGGTCCTGTCAGTTTCCTCTCTTCTTCTTCATCCCAGCATATCGGAGTTCTACATCTCCTCCCATATAGTGCTTTATATGGGGCCATCTGAATGCTCGAATGGTACGAATTATTATAAGCAAATTCGATCAATGGAAAGTGTTCATCTCAAGCTCCCTTGAAATCCATCACACATACTTTAAGCATTCCCTCAAGTGTCTGAATGGTCCTCTCAGATTGACTATCCGTCTGGGGGTGACTAAAAAACTCCATTAAGAATTCTTAGCTTGTTGTCAAGGTCTTTAATTTCATATTGAGCTCTAAGGTGGTAGAAGGAGGGAATAAATTCTTATTAGACAATACTAAAGAGCTCATAAATCAACAAAATATAGTTGAATTGCTTGATCTTAGTTCAACTGACACTCTTCAAGTGGACTAACAATCAGCAGGGTAATATGAACATTTGAAGAAATCTTGATAGAGCACCTAGAAATCTGGAATGGATTAACAAATTCCCTTAGTCCTGCATGCATTTGGGGAAAAATATGCGTTCAAATTAAAGATGGCTAGAGCTACAATCAAAAGTTATACACATGGTAAAGTACATAACCTGGTGGACCTCAACAATAAACTGGAGCAAGCATAAATTGATTGTTACAATTCACCATAAGATATACAATTGAGGGTGACTGAAGTGAATTTGCTAAAGAAGTATCAATAAGTGTTAAATTTATAAAATTCGATCCTCAAACACAAAGCTATATTGAATTGGCTAAGATATAGGGACATAATGTTGGGCCCCGATTCCTTAATAAGCATGTTTCAATTATTTTGAGGATTTCAGTTTCATAATTTTAATCTGATTAGAATAAATTGAGGATTTTTATTCCATAAGTTATGATTATTTAATTAAAAGATTTAGTGAATTTTGATGAGTTGATAAATTATTATTTTGTGATGTATTGTTTGTATGAAAAAGATTTATATGATTT
>JANZLC010000007.1:3951381-3971081 GCA_026413385.1 Erythroxylum gracilipes | reverse complement strand
CTAGCCACGCAAATAAGGTATTTTCGTTGATCCGTCGTGTTTTCGATTATACATCATGTTCTTGTATGGTCTTTTTCCGCAGCGTATTGTGAATACACGGACTGTACGCGATCCAACAATATATATATATATATAAAGAAAAGAAGCAAAATCTACCTAAAAGAAAAAATTACGAGATTAATAAAAATAAGGTTTTCCTAATATGACAATCCTTAGTAATAACATTAAAAACTTGTTGATCTGATTTAATTTTAACTGCAATCATATAGTGTAGTTGTAGCTAGTATTAATGAGTACAGGTCAATTAATAACGACTAGAATTACTCTTATTTACCATCTTTCTGTCATCTACTCTAACAAAATTATAATGCTTATAATTAATCAATTTCAAAATTAAAACAATAATCTAAAACAAATTAATACAATTGACTAACTAGAATGAATAATAAACTAGAGGGGAAATATTTGCCACGATCCTTTAAAAGATAAAACTCTATGCCTTAATGAAGAAAGATTGCTTGAAGTTTTCCTTTAATCTATGTTTAAATCCCTTAATCAACTAAGCTTTTCATATTATTTTAATGTTCACTAGATTGTATCTTAATTCTATCCTAATTTAGGTCCTGTTAACCCTTATTAAAGAATTAAATGAACTCCTCTGTGTTCTACAACTTGATTCATTTATTGAATTCTTAACTTTAAAAAATTAAAGAAGACAATGGTAGCTAGACTTTCGAATCCCCCATAGGACTTCTCATGCATTCATGATTTCACTGCTCAATTTAATCTATAGTTTATTAGAGGGAGGCAATTCCTTAATTAAGTTAATATCTTTATCAAAACTATTAACACCTAATCCTAGGCTGATTAATTGAAATCTCTTTCTATTAAAACCCCTAGAATTGCATTAATTGATTCATGAAATTTTGCTATTAGGTTTGGTCCTAATCTAGAGGATTTATGTTAATCTATCTCCAGGTTTGCATACAACTCCTTTTAATTACACTAGAAATATTCATACATTAGATTTTTCAATCTTAATGGAGTGAAATCATACATCAATCAACATGTTTTCAATATTAATTCAAAAATAATTAGGAACACATAAATAAATCCCAATGAAACCAAATAATGAATTAAATTACAATAAAATCACTATAAGGTCTACCCTAGGGTTCATCTAATCTAAGTACCAACAAAGGTTTAGATCCTAATCATAGAAAACATAACATCAAAACTAATGGAAAACTAGAAAATCAAAAGAAACTTGATGAAATCCTATTTAATATTCATGAAATCTACTTTATATTGTTGCAAAATCCACTACAAACGTTTTTCCTTGCTTATTCTTCATTCTTTCTACTGTCCTAGGTTGTCAATTTATGTTTCCTCAAGTCTCCTCTGAGCCTCTCTCTTTTTCTCTTAGTTTTATACTTTTATAGCTTTAAATTTAGTTCTTTTATAGTGGACATAGTCACTCATATGATCATATGTATGACTATGTCCCTTGATCTCACTTTAATTCTTTGAAAATCACATAGAAACTTGGTTTCATAAAAATACATAGTCGAGGACATGCTCATGTGCTCCTTTACACGAATGTGTCCCTCAAGGACATCAACCCTCTAATTTTAGTCCTCAATTCTATCTAATTTCTACTCCTTTTGAGCCTTGAAGGCAAATTAAGAACTAAAATTATAATAGAAACAAATTAAGTAAAAACTCAAATGAAACAAACAAAATGCAATAGACATGAAATTCCAAAAAAAAAGGCAATAGACATGGATTATAAATATGGTTTTTTAGAATGATTGTACACTACATAGTATTCTCTGAATGAATTATTAATTCTTAAAAAATGGCTTTTTAAGCATTTATCATCCTACTAGAAATTGGAGGAAAATTTAAAAAATAAGATAGTGTCATACAAACTTTTTTCTTTCAAAACGTAAAGTAATTCATTGATTTCTATGTATGTATAACCCTACAAAGAACTAAGGTACTTTAAGGAAAATATACGAAGAAGCTAAGTATCCTTGTTATAAGCTAGAAAAGTGATTTCTAATCAAGTAACCATCTTCTTCTTGTATTAGTGTAAAGATTCTCTTTTATTCTTTTTACCACCAGGATAAGTCTCCATTGCAATATGATTTTCTGGTGGTGTCATACAAACTTATACCATTAATCATTTATTTTTAAAAATTAAAAGAAAGCAATAAAAATCTCCAAAAATAGAAGTAAGGTTTTCAAAGCCAATACATATGCCAAAAGTAGGTAGAAAATAATTGATCTTACAACAAAATCAATATCTAACCAATGTTGGCGACGGAGAATATCACAGGCATCAAAGTTGACTACTAGAAAGAATTATCAAAGATGATTACTAGAAAGCATTCCCAAAATTAGTTCTAGCATATGTGTTAAAAGATATATTAGCATTAGTTTCATCAAATTTCATCTTGTTATATTCTTCTTAATTTTCAATCAGGGTAGAAATACCCTATTTTGTAGCCATTTCATTGCTACAAAGGAGATGAACCTTGTGAGCTATGAGATACTCTCTGTTCTAGCATATTAATTCTTAAATGATTTGTTAACTCTGCAACTCCTTGCCTTAAAAATTTATCTAGTTTCTTTCCCTGTATATATAATAAAACACATTCTGAAATATGATTTTATATATTAGAAAGATGACTTGCACACTCTATGTCTTTGACTAATCTAATCAATAATTTCAGACCAATCTAATTGTGTACTTGTAAGGTTACATAATTGTTGCATCTTTTGCCAAATGGTTAAACCTAAGCTACATTTGAAGAATAAACAACATATAGATTCAGATTCCTTTTTAAAGAGGAAACACTAAATAGAGGTAGTTCCTTTTAGCATATCCTAGTAGATAGCCTCTTTTTGATGACTAATCACAAGATGAAAGAGGCTTTTTGAAGAACTTGTTTGAGCTACACAATTTTGAACCATTTTGCATTTTGAGCTTGAGTTCTGAGTAACTCTTTGCATGATCTATTTGTGAAGTTCCTTAAGGAATGTCTTAACCAATTGAATAAGTCCTTCTAGCTTGGTTCGGATTTTAGTTTAGAATATTATACATTATACCAGATAATTCTTTAATGTTGTAGCACCATTGATTATCTTCAATGACTTTTTAATATTAGCATCATTAGATATTAAGTTTATGAGATTAGAAAGCCTATTGACCCTATAAAATTTATTTTAATCACCATACCAAAAACTAGGTTGATTTACGATCCCTAATTCTAAAATTGAACATTAAACAAACTGGCTCCCTTAACTTAAGAATTTTTAACATAATCTAGGAAGAGTTAGTTTTTAGTTTGACTTTCCAAAAAATCTTTCCTTTCAAATATTGTGTGTACCTATTTTAATTATAAGGCCTCTTTATCAGTTAACATTCTCCATATTCCCTTTATAATTAAAAGCTTATTTAATATTTGTAAAGGGATGATTTATAATCCTATTGTATATTTATTGAAATATACATCTACATATGTCACTTTGGCTAGTGATTTTCTTGATAGATCACCTAACCATGGGACTCACCTTAGCATCTTCTTCATTGTCTTAAATAAGCTCTTGGGGGAAACAAAGAATTAAGAACTAAAGATGTATAGGCTATTGAGGATTGAATTAATTAGTTAGACTATATCTGTAACTAATAAGTGATTGGTGGTTTCATATTCTTTAAGCCTGTTAAATTAGAGAGCTAACTAGAGAGATGATTGGCCACAATTCACGTAAAGATATGACTCTTGTCAACATTGATTAAAAGAATTGACAACTCTTTGAAGGTATGAATAACAGTCATTAATGTATGAGTTGGGATCAGCTCTATCAAGTATAAATAAGATTTTTCGCAAATGATAAACTATAGTTTATAAAGTTCTTACACTTTTTGTTGTACTTGAAATTCTTTTCCTATCTTATAACATGGCCAGTTAATCTAGTCAGTACTTTAATGCTTTAGTTAAATATGTAAGAAGAAAGGGGATCTCCTTACTTTACTCCTTTTAGCTCAATTGATTAGATCAGTTGCCCCTCCATTCACTAAGGTGTTATAATAGATTTGTTGATACATTGTTGAATCTAACAAATGAACTTCATTAGAAAATAAAAGGTCGTCAAAGTGCAATAAAAGTTCTAGTTAATAATATTAAAAGCTATATGGAACTTAATCTTATTTGCATAAATTTTAATTGAATGTTTTCTATTATAATTCTTGAATAACTCTTGAGCTAATAGAATATTATCTTCAATTTTTCTTCCTTTAATGCTTTCTATTGTAATTCTTGAATAACTCCTGAGCTAATAGACTATTATCTCCAATTTTTCTTCCTTAAAATGAAATCTCTTTATGATGGATTGATGTCTGATTTCAGCACATCATGAGTATTAAGGCTATGAGCTCTATAATGATTTTGTATATGGTGTTACAACAAGAGATAAGCCTATAATCTTTGAAGGATTATAGGTTTTGTATTTTTAGAATAAGGCTAATGAAAGGTTTGTTCATTTTTGTCAACATCTTGCTCTTCTTGAAGAACTTCAAAAATCCTTCAATGATCATTTTTTTATTTGAGTCTATATCTTCTAGAAGAAAAATGCATTGGATCTATTAGTTCAAAAGGATTTGCTTAGTTTAAGCTCAAAGAGTGCTTTCTCCATATATGTTGCATTGAAAGGTCTAAGAAAAATGGAAGCTTCAGCCTCTCTATTCTACATATAAATAAATGAATTAAGTTCTTATGTAGATAAAAAATAATTACTAGATTTACTAAGAGTATTCAAAAAGTATTTGTTAGTTTCCTACAAAATCTCAACTTGAGACTAAGCCACTTGTCCATTTTCTTTTGGAAATGATGTAGTCCTATTTATTTTCCTTCTAAAGAAGATAACCTTATGGAAGTAACTAGTACTCCTGTCTCCATCTTGAAGCCACTAAACTCTTGGTGTTTGTTTCAAAAGGGGGCAATTACCTTCCTAAATACAAGTATTGTTGAGTAAGGATATTTTCTCTTCATTTTGTTATAATCATCTTCAGGCGACAGGTGTGCGTCTTTCTAGGCCTTGATTAATTTGGCTTTTTTTCCTAAACATTTAAAGCTTCCTCATGTAGATAAAGGGTTTATATCCCTAAAATTTTAAGTTTAATTATCTAATTACAACTTCTCCATACCCTTCAACTTCTACTAAATAGTTATTGAAGTGAAATGGAGTTTTCCTTTGTATCATCAATATCAAATAGAGTGTGATTCGAGAAAAGAGATAAACTAAATATAGCCTCTCTCTGAAAATTTGGATAACTAATGATAATTAACAAAAGCTCTATCTAGTTTCTTTCTTATGAACCATCTACCATTGTTTTTGAAGAATAATAATGTATTCATTGAATGAAATAGGGATTACATGATAGAAATACAATGTTGAAAGCAATTACATCAAAATAATATACCATTTTCCTTGTTATTGCTCCAAGTGATAAATTGGCTTCTTACTTCAGATCAATAATTTCTATATGGTTAGCCCAATACCCAAAGTTATCGTTACAATTTCTTAGTAAAGCATTTCTTTATGCTTCAAAAGAATAGAATATTCCTTTAAAATCATTAAGGATTAACCATGGAGCATCCATATAAACATGAATTTTTCTCAACTTATTTCCTAAAGTGTTTCTTTAAAAAACAAGATTGGCTAAATAGACAAATAAGACATGAACATTGATTTTCTTTTATAGAATTCTTATTGATAAATGGATAAATTGGCCAATGATCAAAGTTTGTGATACCTCTGATATGTTGGATCAAAAGGAATGAGTAGCAATTAACAAAGAATTACATACTACTTTTTTAGGCTATTGAGCCTCTTACATTTTAAAAAGGGATTGATATCAGGAGGGGACAAGGTTTTAGAGCTTTTAACCCCATTTTTCCTATTTGACCTCCTCTTGTTAGGAACTTTGAAATCATTACCTGGATTGTACATTCTTCCTTGCTCGTGTGGTAAATTCCCAAATCTACTATTTTGGTTAATAGAGGGAGTGAAGGATTCAAATTTCTTATTCACCTTATTATTGTTATTAATTTGAGAAGCATTAGTACCAGTGATTTCTTCTTCATCATCTAGATCCTTTAATTATGTTTCAACATCCTTTTTCATCATTGTGGGCATAGTTTTATAGCTTTATATCAGATTCCCTTTGTTATTATTATGCCCATTACTAATGATTATACCTTCTTCCTTAGGTAGGTCAAGTCATTAACTCATAACAATCCCCTATTTAAAATTTCTTTCTCGTTGGCATCCATTTCTTATGTTAGTGGATTAGGCTCCATTAATATAAGACTATGATATAGTCATTAAACAACTTATCATCTTCTCCTAGTCTCATGAGTATAATTAATTATAGAAATTCTTAGTGAACATCAACCAGTAAAAAATTCCTACTATAACCTATTCTTTTCATTCTAATTGTAGGTTCATCCATATAAATTGATTTTCAAAATATCATGTCAAGTGATTTAGGACCTTGGTAGACCAATACTTCAATAACACATTATATATATTGAACTATTTAGGTATCTACTTCTGTTTCATTTTCTTTATATGAATGCTAGGTTTCCATATTTAGAGGAAGATCAACCTATTATTGAAGTTACATAGGCCAGCCTTAATAATCTTTTAAGCACTAGTTTCTAAATCAAGCTTAAATTGGGATAGTTTTTATTTATTGATCAAGACCTTCCTTAATCCTAATCTTTTTTGGTGGCTACCTAAGAGTTCATCAATGGATAAGCTAGTCATTTATTAATAAAGAAACTTACCAAGTTTGAATCCCTTTCGAAATCTCCTTCTTTTAGAATTCCACTAATAGAGTAACAATAATGCTTTTAACAATGAATTTTGGTTGATAATCTTCAATCTTTTTTCATAGGGAAGAGCCCTTTATTACTTGACACTAAGAAAGTGTGGTGGGTTTGAGTTTAAAATAAGCTTGGTCAGTTTATGAAAAAATAAATAAATAATAGAGGAGTTTTATAAACTTAATAAGGGAATTTTGGATGAATTTTGGATGGCAATAAGGGGTTTAAGATTATCAAGTGAAAGGGAGTTTAGGGAGGGGGGAAAAGAAGAGAGAAGTCTTGAGGATTTAGGTGACTTATCTAGTTGAGTTGTAATAGGGTGAGGTACATTTTACAATTAAAAGAAAAAAATCCAACTAGGTAATAGAAAATTTAAAAAATAGATCCTTAATAAGGAAAGTGGGAAAAGGCAGTAATTCATCTCTAACTCATAAATTAGGAAGATTCTTAAGTGGTGTGCTTGTCATTTGACTAGCTGCAGGAAGGAAGAAAAATAAACAAATGGAGATGATAAACCAAAAACAAGGAATTAGGGACATATGACATATGGGGAAAGAAGAAGTAAAGGCCGGAGACAACATACCAAAATTAAAGAAGAGAAGCGAGTAATGAAAGAAAAGTTAATAGAGAATAAGTCTATCATTCTTTAAATAGGAAAGGAAAAAGGAAGTTTAGGTTAAGTAAAAGAAGGAGTTGGAAAGAATAAGGAGAACAAAGAACAAATGCATCATTAAATTTTTAAGCAAGTCATATAATTGATAATCATGTTAATCATTTGTTGTATTTATATAGTTATAGAAGAACTTCAAAGTTTCTATTACTGATAATCTATTCATCATACATATTTATTTCCTAAATTAATTATCTCTTAATTGTTTATTAGATTTGAATACTTATGTAAATTATAAACATATATGAGAATAGAAAACTTATTCCACTTAAATTCTTCCAATTAAAAACAAGTTAAAAGAACAAGCTCTATTTAAAATTTATTCACACTTAAATTCTTTTTAAAAATAACAAAAATAAAACCAAGTCTCTATTCAAAAGAATCTTACTTAGATTAGAGAATAAGCTTTATTTAGATGTTAAGGATTGAAGTTGTCCTTAAGCTTGGGCTGTATATGGAATATCTAACGCACTTAGAGATTAATTGGTCTTAACATGTCCTATGCTTCTACTCTTGGAATTGGCTTTGGTTAACTACTAATTAGCTCCAAAGACCATGCAAGTATATTGCTTTTAATACTAGTTATGAGGATTAGTTATAACGGCTTATTAACCAATAGTTAACGTACGATGTATATATCCATCTGTAAGACTATGTTCCATTCTTTTAGAATTAATATATTCTTTAATTTTTTTTCAGGTACAAAGATAGGAATGATAGTGGGTCTGCTTTGTTAGACTTTTTGGTATCATTTGATTTAGTGGTGGCCAATTCATTCTTCAATAAAAAAGAGGATCACCTCATAACCTTTAGTAGCAGAACCACAAAGACTCAAATTGACTACTTCCTCGTAAGGAGAAGCGACTAACCTAATTGTAAAGATTGTAAGGTGATACCTAACACATGTCTATTAACTCAACATAGATTTTTGGTCTTAGATCTTACAATTAAGCATTAAAGAAAGAAGAGAAATTCTCGAACATGCACTAGAATTAGATGGTGGAATCTTAAAATGGGCATTATGTAACAATTTATGGACAAACTAAGTTTTAAAGAAGAATGGAAACTAGAAGATGATGATAACCAGATATAGAAGGGAATAATAACTCTTTAAAGGAAGGCATCTAGGGAGATTTTAGGAGCTTTTAAAGGACCTAGGGGTAGTAAGAAAGAGTCTTAATTGTGGATTGAAGACGTACAAGAGAAGATGAAGATCTATTAAGTTTTATTAGATATCAACATCGATAAAGAGAAGGTAGCTAATAAAGAGAGTTATAAGCAAGAAAAGAAAGAGGTAAAGAAAATAGTCTTAAAATCCAAAAGTAGAGCCTACATAACTTTTATCAACAATTGAAAATTAAGGATGGGGAAAAAGGATATATTTGGGTTGACAAGAGCAAGAGAAAGAAAAGTAAGGTACTTAGATCAAGTTCATTATATAAGGATAAAGCAAGATGAGTGCTCATAGATAAAAATGACATCAAGAGAAGATGACAGAGATCCTTCTATAACCTTTTAATGAAGGTAGAGATGACATCTTTTCCTTGGGTGATCTTAGAACTTTTAAGAATTATCATAATTTCACTTGCTGCCAGTATTTGACAAAAGAAGAAATTAAAGGAGCTTTGAGAAAGATGAAGAGTGGAATAGAAATAGGACCTAATGAGTTACCTATAAAGGTATGGAAGAGCTTAGGAGATAAGGGTCTTACTTGGTTAACCAAGCTTTTCAATGTGGTCTTAAAGTTTGTCAAAATGGTAGATGAGTGGAGACTTAGCATACTAATCCCTCTCTAAAAGAACAAAAGAGACATCCAAAGTTGTAACAACTATAGAGGCATCAAACAACTCACTCATACTATGAAGTTATAGGAGAGGTTAATTATAAAAAGAGTGAGAAAATATTTAACTATCTTGGAGAACGAATTTGATTTTATAATAGGAAGGTCTACAACAAAAACTTTACACCTCCTTAGATGATTGATGGATTATTATAGGGATAAATAGAAGGGCATGCATATGGTTTTCATTGACTTAGAGAAGGCTTATGACAAGGTACTTAAGGAAGTTATATAGAAGTATTTAGAAGTTAAAGGAGTTCATATGGCTTATATAATGGTTATAAGGGATATGTATTAAGATATTAAAACTAGAGTAAGGGTGATAGGAAGAGATACAAAGCTTTTTTCTATCAATATTGGACTACATCAAGGATCCTTAATAAGCCCCTTCCTTTTTGCAATAGTTACAGATGAACTCACCAAGAATATCCAAAAGGATGTGGAATGGTGTATGTTGTTTGCTAAAGTGGATAAAATAAAAAAGGGTATTAATGTCAAGCTAGAACTTTGGAGGGATACGCTCAAGTCAAAGGGCTTTAAGTTGAGTAGGACTAAGATTGAATACCTAGAGTATAGCTTTTCAGGTCATATGGTTGGATCTGATGTTGAAATAAAGATTGGTTTAGAAGTTATACCAAAGAAAGATTGTTTTATACACCTTGGATCCATCATACAAAGCAATAGTGAGATAAATAATGATATAACTCACCGTATCAAATCTGGGTGGCTTAAATAGAGGGGTTCATCAAGAGTTATATATGATAAGAAGATACCAATCAAGATAAAAGGTAAATTTTACTATTTAGCAACTAAGTCAACCATGCTCTATGAGGCAGAGTGTTGGCCCATCAAATAGATGTATATTCATAAGTTAATGGTGGCGAAGATGAGGATGCTCTATTGGACATGCAACTTTACAAAAAGAGATAAGATCAAGAATGCAGTGGTGAAGGACAAGTTGGTGGTGGCTAACATTAATGGTAAGTTAAGGGAGACAAGGCTTCGGTGGTTCAGAAATGTCAAAAGGAGACATCCTAATGTTCCAGTGAGAGGATACGAGAAGATTATACTTAGGGACTATAAGAAAAGAAGAGGAGGACCTAAGAAGAATTAAGGAGACGTGATCAGACATGACATGAAACTACTAAAGCTTACTGAGGACTTGGCCTTTAATAGGAGACTTTGGCAATAAAGGTAGAGGATCTTTCATAGAGAGGATATTTTCTTTTCATAAATAGGCCATTTTCTTTTCACAGGCTTTTGAATTTTTTCCTTCCTTTTTCTTCATTTCGTATGTCTTCTAATTATCTTGAATATCTTTGTTAGTAGTTTTTACCCTTTAGTTTATTTTTTTTACCTATTTATTTTTACTTACTTTAATAATTATTTTATTTTTATTTTTATTTTTATCTTTTTTTTACTTTTACTTTTATGTATTTGGTTATTTTATTTATCTATTTACGTAATTATTTGTTTTGGTTTTTGTTTATTGTTCTTCTTTTTTCTTTTCCTTTATAAATAGTTTCAATATGTCTTTCTTTCTTTTGTAGGTCTATTGGCTACAACCTTTCTAATAATTGTAGGTAAGGTTGTATATTATAAGACCTCCTCAGACCCTGGATCTTAGTGAGATTTCTATTGGGACATTGTTATTATTGTTGTATGCTCTTTAATATTCAAAAAGAAAGAGCAAGCCTCATGTAAGAAGTTAATGGTATGTTCAACTTTTAGCCTCTATTAAAGTAATGATTATGAATTACCTGAACTTCATAAGTACTTAAAGTTGCTATTACACTAGAACTTGCACTTGCACCTAAGAATTAGTGCCTCACCAGTAGCATTGAAACACAATGAACCATGTTGTTAGTTGCTTTGCAGTTGTGCTTAAATAAACCCCTTTATATGTTGTACTTTTCCACCTTATTCCATCTTTCAACAAAATCTTGACAACAATTTTATTTTTATCAATTGATTTTTATGAAATATTTTAATTTAAAAATTTTAAATTTATCATTAGTAATAATTTATTATTTTATTATACAATTTCTAACATTAAAATTTTTTAAGAAAATTTGAATTTATACTTAAGTTAATATTATCTTTCTATAAAATATTCACTCACATTCATTACAAACAAATATTAAAACAATTTTTAATTTGTTTCTATAAACTTTTTAATAATTGTTTAAGTATATTATTAGAACTAATCCTAATCAAATTATGGGAAAGAATACTTGACCATTATCTGGTATCATACAAGTGATCTAATAAATTAATAGATACCATCATTAGGATTGTAAATGACTTAATCCAAACCAAAATTTTGAAGATTTCTAGAACCACTCCAAATATTAAGATTTTAAAATTTGAATCTCTATAACTGTATTGAAAATAAAAAATCTATCCAATTCCTACGTAACTATTATTTTCCTGTATTAGTTTAACTTTCCTAGTAGCTTGGTTTTCTTGTATAAACCTTTTTGGTTAATGAAGCTTCTTTAACTTCTCAAAAAGGTTAGAATAATAAAATTCAAAGATTAAGTTCATTTATTACTATAAATAATATTTATAAACTAATATAATCTATATCTTATTCAAATATGAACTGTTAAAACCTAATTGATTAAGACTTTTAACTATTAAGACAACTTTATCTATACAATCAATTTATCCTACTAGAAGTAAGAAAAGGTTAGAAAATAACTAAGAATAATTAAAGAGTCGAATTTCAACTGAGAAATTAGAACCTCTTAAAGGCCTTTTTTGTGTTATACATTTTATGATTATTGTTAATTACAAATATGTGAACAAGAATACCAATTAGTAAAGTTAGATTTGCCATCATAATGAATGTTAAACATCATACTAGAAGGACATTATACAATTTTCATAAGACTTAACAATATACATCAAGTGTCCTTGCACTATTTGTATAACTATATGAAATAAAAGAAATTATAGACTCGGTATCACAGTTTCCTAGTCTAAAGTCATTTACTTCTTTTTGATGACTGACATCAACTATAAAAATTAAAGAGGCTTAATAAGAAGTCTTTATAACAAGAACAATAAGTTAGTTTTGTTTAGTATTTATTAAAAAAATTCCAGTCCATGACAATTGGAGGTCTAATAAGGAGATTAAATTCTCCTACTCCTCCTCGGTTTCTTAAAGCAATGGAGATCTCATCTGTCAGGAGATTGTAGTACCCTTTTGGTTTTCTCCAAGGATGTCTTGGGTTAGAGTTATGCAAGTATATGATGGTGGTTTTAGGCAAGGAAGTAGTCATTCAAAAAGTCTTGGAGCTGAAAGTTATCAAGACTTGGGATCAAGCTATTAGGACAAGATGTGTGCAAGAAGCAGGGGGAACTCCATCTCGTCCTCGGCATCTAAAAGCAGTGGAAATCCTATCATTTCACCATAATAAGAGAGTTCGGTTAAGAAGCTTCAGCCTATGAAGTGTTTATCACGATATATCTGGGTTTTGGATGATGAACTGCTTTATTAGTTCAATCTACAAATGTGTGTGTATATGGTAAAGGTGTACCCTTCTAGGTCTATCCAAAGATATCTTGGATGGAAGATATAAATAGGTTGATTGTGGTTATTTGCTTATTGTATTCATACTATTATTCTTTTAGGAAGAAGTATCTGAAGTAGAGTGTCTCATGTACTCTTAGGTTTAGCTAAGTCATTTTGGTTTTTGGAATGAGATTTGTACATTGGGCAATCTCTACGTTTGTACATAACCTTTTTTGTTGATTTATTAAATTACTGATTTACCAAAAAGAAAACATTGCAAATAATAGTGATAAAGAGAAAAGTTAAAGTAAGAATAAGTTCGGAGTTAAAACTAAAATATGAAATCAAAATTCAATTTTTAGTAATTAAAATAAGATAGAATAATACATCCACTAGTAATTAAATTTCACTGCTAGAATACTTTACAATTTATAGCTATTTAATTAGCACTCTAATGTTTCTCTTCCTTACACCAATATAAGATCAAAATTTATAAAATATTCTAATATATACATTATTTAGTAACATCTTTATTAATGTTTTATAAATATTTAATCGTAAAAGATAATTCAAGTTGCCAATTGATGCAAACAACATAATTAAGTCATTAGATCCATGAAAATTAAATATTTACAAATGATATAAGTTACTCACAACTTTATGAAGCACTATCATGGGTGTCTTAAAAAGATTTATCTATCATAACTGCTTTAAGTTACTAATTGAATTATGCAAACATATCGCACTGTCATACTTGGATAAAGATACCACTCTAATACATTTTAGTGTTGGTAATATATTATTTAATTACTTCATTATCAATACAACCAAGTAATAAACTGATAAGTAGATTGGGGCTTTATCTTGAACATTTTGCATGTTATTGAATTTCTTCACATCTTTTTCCAGTGGATATCTCAATGCATCATCCTACTTTCCTTTAAGATATTAAAGAATGGTTATCTTGGTAAGTCCTTCAAAAGCACTAAAGGACTTTCACAAAGAGATCGTATATCACCTTACATCTTTGCAATTGTTGTGGAAGTTTTTAACAGAACCTTAAAGAGAGTAGTTGAAAGAACCAAAGACTTCAGGGTTCCTTCCAAGTGTAAGAAGCTAAGGATTACAAATCTATACATTAAAAATGATCTCATACTACTTTACAAGGCTAATTAGAGATCTGTATCAACTCTTATAAAAGCCCTAAAAATCTTTAGCAAGATGCCTAGGCTAGAAACCAATTGTCTCAAAATTTTCTTTTATTTTTCAAAATCTGTTGGAAGTAATCAAACTGCCATTGAGAATGTCATTGGTTTTAAAACATAGAATCTTCCTATATTGTACCTAAGAATTCCTATTTTAGCAACCAGCCATAGATATGGAGAGTTCACTAAACCTCTTAATAGTATTAACTGCAGAATCTCTTCCTAGAGTTCCAAATTGCTTTCTACTGTTGGTAGATCTGTGTTTATCTCATTTATGCTGAATACAATCAATGCTTTTTAGCATGCACATATCATACCCAAAAGAGCAATCAAATCAATAGAGATGTTAAATATATGGTTTCTTTGGAATGGTAATGAAGATAATGTCAAGAGAGCTCAGATGCAGTGAAAAGAGGTATGCTTACCTACGACAAAGGTGGTTTGAGGATAATTCCTCTAATGAACAATTCTATGATGTCTAAGAGGCTATAGATGTTATCAACTAACAGGTATTCCCTATGGTGTAAATGATCCATGAGATCTATATAAAAATTAGCTACATATGGAACATAAAGTTTAAATCTTTATATTCATTAACCTTGGAAATCATTCTAAAGACCAGGAAATTATTGAGGAATGAATTCACTTATCTAATTGAAGATGGTAAGCAACCTCATGGACCTTTTCATAATGTGCAAGGTATGAAATGTATTAAATCTATAATTGGTAAGAGAGCAGCAGTAGCTAATGCACTAGTTGACAAACAAATCTTCATACAAAGCTCTATCCCTAGATCCATCTGTGAAGAAATTGTGCTAACCAACTTAAGTCAAGGGAATGATTGCATTATCTGTAAGAATTCAAAAAATGGCACGTTTAGTAATCAATCATACAGGAAGTTTCTACAGAAGCACTATAACAAGATTACCTAGCATAAAGTTGTTTGGCATAAGCAATCTCATCTGAGGGCATCAATTTATCTTTGGCTAGCTATTAAAGATAAGCTACCAACTGTGGATAAGCTTAAGAGATTCCTCACTATCACTAATTGATGCATTATTTGTTAGAAAGATGAAGAAAGTAATGAATATTTGTTTTTCCGATATGCTTAGGTCAACAGTACCTAGAAGTATGTATTACACAAATGCTTTATCCGTAATGCACCTAAAAGATGGGAGGGTACGAGGAGTTGTAGTGAAATCAAGCATTATGACCCTACAATGGAGTGGAAATTTAGTCTAGTAATAGCATGTCTTGTTAAAGCTATATAGGATGAAAGAAACACTAGAATGTTTTTAAACAAAAGTTTAACAAAAGAACAATTCAGTAGAAAATTATTATCCAAATCAAAGGATATATGAGCTTACATAAGTCCAGTCTCCATAATTAAACCTATTGCACTACAATATGGAATGTATATGCCTATTAAATGCTGCAATAGTTTGTTTGTAGGTTCATAAGCTTCTAATGCTAGGTTTTCATTATGTATAACTCTTTATAGCTATTATGTAACTTTTGTTTGCTATTCATGGTTTAATTCATTATTATTTCCTAATAAAAAAAACTTAAGAAGATTGTTATGTTATGCTCTCACATATAAGAAAGGGTGATCGATAGTAACATAACTACTACATCTATTGAAAAGCCAAATATAATGAAAGTGATCTTCATGACTATAGAACTCTTGGATACCTAAAATCGCCAGGTAAACTAAAAAATAAACATATAATTTCTAGACGACAACAGACCCAAGATAATCACAATTGTATAAGAGGATTGTTACACTTGTAATTCTTCAATCAAGGTAGGGATGATATCAAGTAGTAATTAAGAAGCAAAGGGTGGAGAGATAGAAATATACTTTTAACTTTTATAAGGAAGTAATGTCGTTGTTAAAGAAGAAGAGAGGTAAGCTATAGGCTATAGAGAATAAAGAGACAAGTCTCCAATAACAAAAAAATCATCCCAATGTCTCTTAGTGTTTCTTTATTTTAACTTTAAATTTTATTTTTTCAATTTTTCTTTAAAAGAAAATTTAATTTAAAAACTAGAATTTGATGACCTTAAATTCAAATGGACAATTTTAGATTTAAAATATTTTAAACTATATGAAGTTAATTTTATAAATATTAAATAAATCATATAATAACGTATAAATTTCAATCCAATTCAATTTAGAATAATTTAATATAACTTAGTTTGCTTCTCAATTTGAGTATCACATAATATCCATAATCAAACCAAATTAAAGACAAAATAGAATTTGGTCCAATTATGGTTAAAATGTTACTCCAATAATTAGGTTTTAGTTCTTTTTCTTCAATTCTTTCAATCAAGTTCTGAATATCTAAGATCCGTACATCCTTAACCAACATATATTTTGGTCTTTCCTTTCAATCTTTCATTAGCTTTTCAGGCTTTATATACATTTTTCTAATGCTTGATCCTATTATTGTCAAATTTTTAATAATATTCTTACCTCATAGCATAAATAAACAAAATTCCTTTTTTTTTTGTTTACGTGTAATGACCACTTGCTACATTTCTACTACACTACCACATGAAACCAACCCCCTTAAGTAGATATAACTATTTAATAAGTCTTAATTTTTCATATTTTTGAAGGATAAATTATATTTTAAATTCAAATTTTATTTAATTTTTCAATACTTACTAAAATTAAAAAATAATGTCAAATTTTAAAACAATATAAACCTGTTTAATAAAATCATTCAATGTTGGAAAAAATAATATTTCTTTTTCAAAATTAACGGAATATATCCTTGGTACAAAAGCTCCAAGGAGAATATTTATTTGAATTAGGGTCTTCCTTTAAGTGAATTTTGAAGATATACGAATCTTTTTCTTAAAGAGTTTTATATAAAACTTTAGAAAAGATAAAGTTTTGTTTTATTTAAAAATATATGATAACATTTTCGGTTTTATTTAAAAACATATGATAATGTGTGTATGCTTTCCATTTAAAAACCTAAAATCTATTCCTTTTGCAAAGGAGAGAATAATTTCATAACTTTCTAGGAGGATGTAAATATAATTTTAAGGACTTATTTTCTAAGTTTAATAAAGTTATTATTCAAATAGTTCACTGTGGGATTTGTCTTAAATTTCTATAGAAATAGTTCACTAGCATTAGGTATATGTGGAAATGGAAGTTCATTGATCTTAATCTTCTGTGAAAATAAAGTTTCACTATACTTACACTTCTTACATGAAATCCTAATTTATCAATACCTGGTTAAAGGTTGTGTAAATGTTATTGTTTTCCATACTTCTTCTTGCATAATTTTTATCACAATAATGAAAGAAATATATCTCTTTATGTATGGAATTCGGTCATATATTGGTTGAACCATGAAAATGTTATGTTTTTACTTTGTTTAGTTTCTTTTTATATTGCTTATATTTGTGATAAATAGTATTAGAACAATTAATATCGTAACAATTGGTATTAGAACATAGGTTTTACTATCAACATGTCTCTTCACAATTTTGCTATGAATAAATTCAGTGGATCGAATGATTTTACTCTAGAAAAGGTAAAGCTGAGGGTGATATACATATTCAATAGGGATGCAAAGCAACATTGGAAAGGAGAAAAAAGACTGCTAGAGAAATTTGGGGGCATTAAAGAAGAAAGATATTTTATCAAAGGTGCACAACATAATGCTATCAAGTTTAGGTAACGAGGTCCTGAATGAGGTAGTTAATGAAGCAACTGCTACTTTGTTATATAAATGATTTGAAAGTAAATATCAAAAGAAATTAGTTATGAACCATTTATATCAAAAGCAGTACTTTAAGGATGGCAAAAGTTTACAAGTAAAAGATAACATTTATAGTTTTACATGGAGCATCTTGGATTTACAAGATGTTGGGATTAAAATAGAGGATGAGGATGAAACCATAATCCTTTTATTCTCTTTGCTTAACCTATATGAGGATTTTATTGATACCATAGTGTATGATATAAAGACTGTTTTTGTCAAGGATGTGAAGAACACTTTACAATATAAAGAATTTAAGAAAAAGCTCTTTAGTATATATAAAAGTGGATCAAAAGTGAGTCCAGTTATTAGCAATGGAAGGAACAAGGAAAAAGATACTGAGAATAAGAGTAAGTCATAAGTCAAATCAAAGGCTAAAGTTGTTTGATACTTTAATTGTAAAGAAAGGGAATTTTAAGAGGGAATGTCCATAGTAGAAGAATAAAAATGAGAAAAGGGAAACAAATGAAAAAGCAAGTGTTATAGTAGTGCATGAGAGTTTCAATGAAGAGAATGGAAAATGCACCAATATTTTAACTATAAGTAATTCTAATTTTGCAAATTAGTAGATGATAAACCATGACACATCCAATTATATGATTTTCAAGAAGGATTAGAGCTATTTTTTTCAAAGAATAGAATGGTACTATTAGATTAGACAATGATGGAGAGTATGCTATCAAAGGTAGTAATTTAGTGCAAATCAAAATGTGTGATAGCATTTTTAGAACATTTGATGTCTGGTATATTATTGAGCTTTGAAAGAATATGATTTCCATAGTTACTATTTATAGTTGAGAGTACAAGTTTTTAGTGATGATGGACAAATTAAGGTGGTAAATAATGCATTGATTATGATGAAAAGAAAATTATAGCATGACATATATGTCTTAATAAGAAAGATAGTAATGAGATCAATGACTATTTCTCAATCTACAGAATACAAAGATGATAGTAATTTATTATGTTACATATGAGTGCATCATCTTGGTGAGAAAGAGAAAACAACACTTCAAAAAGGGAGTTTATTAAAGGATAAGAAATATAGGAAGGTTGGAATTTGTAAGTTCAGTGCGGTAGTACAAATGGCACTAGAATAGCTTGAAATAGATGTTAAAGGGATTAGAAATTCTAATTTAAGAGATAAAATAATATTAAGGAGAAAGCATTAACTTAAAATGATGAAGGATGGAGTAAGATAGATCATCAAGTAAACAAGGAGATGTAGTTGAAAAGACTTGATTACATATGCTCTTACCATTCGTGATAAGCATACAACTATCTTTTAAGGGACTAAGAAAAGTTATGAGAAAGAAGAATGGAGGCTATGATAAAGGATATGACATTTTAAAGATTAGAAAGATTGAATGCAGTTAGATCTTGTTAAAAAAGTTTTAATTTTAAAAGATGCAACTAACATGTTGATAAAACTATTATGCATAAAAAATCAAGCATAACTTAAACTTAGGTAATATTTATATAGCTTGAAGTCCTTAAGAGCTTGTATAGGAAGTAGTGATTTTTGGTTAGACATTGGAGAATTTAAGACGAGGTTGAGAATTGTGAAATATGCCTTTGTAGAAATAAAAGTTCACTGATATTAGGCATATGTGGAAATAAAAGTTTGCTAATATTAGGCTTTTATAAAAATAAAGTTGTACTATACTTAGAATTCTTATACATAACCATATCATATAATACCTTTCTAAGGATTGTGAAAGTGTTGTTGGTTTTCATACTTCTTCTTGTATAATCTTTCTCATAGATATACAAGAAAGATTATA
>JANZLC010000007.1:3910225-3922673 GCA_026413385.1 Erythroxylum gracilipes | reverse complement strand
CTATGATAGCCAAAGTTCATTTTCAAGAGGATTCTATCACATTTGATCATTATCTTTATCTTTCCAATTTCTTTTCCCAAAAATCCAAAAAAATACTTTTTACGCACATTTCTTACAATTCATTTAATTTTGTTTAGACTTCCAAAAGTCAAAACCCCCTTACTTACTAATTAGCTTGCATTTTATGACATATAGGCTAGCTTAGGTCCATTTCATTAGGTTCCGATTAAGTGAAACTTCCCGAGGTTGCAATCTATATTGCAATCCTTGGATTATATTTTTGATTTGACCTCCAAGGGTAAGACTAAGGCTCAGATCACTCCTAATGAGGTTTCATCCTTCTATCTTTATGGGGACTTTCATTAGAGACGGTTTATGTTGATCGTTGTGGTTTACGACAACCCAACACGAAGAAGATTAAAGAACAAAGGAGATTTTTAGAAAGATTTGTAAACAACTTACATTTCATGTTTTGTTTTCTATATCTATATGCATTAGTAGATCTAGTTTTTAAGGTTATGTTTTATTTTCTGCTACATATATTTGACATATATTATGTAAAAGATGTATGACCGAAATCTTACAAGGTCAAATGGAAAATAATTCTTTAAAGATCAGGCACTCGTGGTAGCATTTGGAGGAGTTCCTTATCATCATTCTACTTTTATAGGTATATCTGTCTATAGATTCTAGATATGTGAAGGTATTTCCTAAGGCCACTCAAGAAGCTATAAGAGAAGTAAAAATCACCCTTGTTATTGACCAAAAGAACTCATGCTTATCTTGATCTGCAAACTCTTTCTTTGCAATTTCATAAAATTCACAACCTGGAAAAAGCATCCATAAGAAGTGAGAATCTAGCATACAGGGATATTAAATTATGTGTATTTAAAAATTACCTCAATGTGTTTTGTTACTTTGGTTCCCTTCTTGAGCAGAATCTTATTTGCAGAAAGAAATTGAAAGTTGACAAGAGCATCTATATTGCCTATGTTAAAGAAATAAGATTAGCACAACACTTCATTTACATTAAGAATCAGTACTTTTTTGGATAATCCTTTTATTGGCAATCATATAAGAATCCAAGTACTTAATAGAATAAAAATATCGTTATCTCTTGTTTAATTTCCTTAATTCACTTATGTTGTACATTATCTTGTTATGTTTTTTGTTAAGATTAATTGCTTATGTTCATGCTTCTTGAATTTGTTTATAAAAAGAATTGAATTATTGTATTGTAAGTTTTTGAACTATATTATTTGTCTTGATTAAATTAAGGTCACAATAAAGTAGTTAGTATTTTATTTTTTAGATACATCGACCTATTTGTAAGTATAGTAGTTTTACAATTCTAATTTACTTCTTGTTTCTTTCTTCTCTTATTTTTGTAGGATGGTGATGATTAAGAGTGGATAAGGAGGCATTTGGTGAAGGATTTTAGAGTGCCCATATATGTTGGTTTTGTTTAGTATTTAGATTAATTCACTTATATTCCATATGGAATGGAGGACATATTGTAGACAAATATTTTAACTAGTGATTTTTTGCTTTTGTATTTTGAATATGTTAAAAGGTTGAATTTTACAGGTCCTTATGGACTATATATCGATATAAATGTAGTTTATTTGTCGTTTACATTTGTCAATACATATGCAAAGTACATTAATATCTATATATTGCTTTTAATGTATATATGGATGTTGCCTATATAATGACAAGAGTTTGTTTTTATGTTAAATATTATTGGTAACGAAAGAATAAATTGTTACTTTTATTGTTACAAATTGTCGCCTAAAAATTTTCACTTATTGCTTTATTTATTTAACATTGTTACCTAAAAAACTTAAAATGTTGAAATATTCATTTACTATTGTTGCTATAGTTTGAAACTAATGTGTTGCCTTAGTCAAAACTTAAAGCAACATTTTTAAAATTTTTGCGTAATCAAAAAATTTTATTGCCTTATACTTATTGCAGCGCCACTTCTTGTAATGATATGAATTATGTTGTCTTAATAGAAAGGCAACGATAATTGTACTTATAGCTATGCTTTTTCTGTTGCCTAAAGCACTTTTTCCATAGTGAATCACTCTCTTTAAGTAATTAGTTAGGTAATATTAGGAAACTTTTACTAGTATTCTAGTGCTTAACTCATGGAGTTAATACTTTGTTCACTATTGCATTACTACTAAATGATATGTGCACTTATCTTTAGTTGTAAGTAACATTTAGTAATAAAATAAACTGAAGCAGGGAACACCACTTTGCTCACTATATTTTTGGTGTCATTTTAGGGGAAGCAATTAGTGTTTAGAAAACTTAAGAACTATTAGTCTACTTATTTTCTTTTTATATATATTCTTGAATTTTTTATTGTATTCTTTTTTTAATTTCTAATTCTATGTAATTTTTTCTATGCTTGATGTTATTTTGATTTTAGGTTTGGCTAACCTATTAACATGGTGACAAAGAGGATACAACCATATGAAACTATACAGGCTGATAAATGAAATATCTAACTATTAGTAGTATGACAAATAAACACTTTATAAGACTTGGGAGAGATGTCAGGATTTGATAAGGAGGTGGCTAGAATATGAGTTACCTACTTATTTTCAATTTCAGATGTTTTATAATAGTCTGAATAATGCAAAAAAAAATGGATGGTTGATGTAACAACTGAGGGAGCCTTGCATTACAAAAATCTAGATATAAGCTTAAAGTTGATTAAGGAGATAACAATAAATATGTCAAAGTATATGCAATACACCCTAAATGATCACGTAATGATTGAGCTCTTAAGGTTACAAGAAGGGTTATAATGATTTACTTAAATCTTGATGTATTCTATTTATCCTTTTTTTATTCTTCACTTGAATTATATATGTTCCATTTGCCTATTTTCTCCATCCTTAGATTGTTTTATTGATTCAAATAGCTCTTTTACTTATTTTACCCTTCTATTGAACTTGATCTTTCACATATTAGCTTAATGACAAAAATATTAGTAGTAACATATTTTGTTATCATCAAAACTATAATTTAGAACCTCATTTGATCCAATATGCTCCTTATTTTAATGAGAATAAAATATTAGGTGATATTAGAGAAAAAGACATTGAGTAATACTAGCAAGTACAGGTTGATCCCACAAAGATAGTGATTACTAGTAATTACCTTTTTCTTATTATCTAACCTATGGATTGATTTTGGATTTTTAATAACAAGAAAATAAAATTAATGTTGGATCTCGTTTCTAGAATTCAACCTCTTAACAAAATACCATCACACTTGAGCGTGATTCCTTGTAATCTCTTCTTGCTCTATTACCAATATATGTTGGACCCCGTTTCCGGAGTTCAACCCGTGAACCATAAACGCAGGTGTAATCTAGAGAACTCATGAACCTTAAAGTCTCGCACCATTTCTATATTCCTTTTTCCATAACACATCTCACTTGTATTAACAATTCATGATCAAAATTCATCATCTCAACCTCATCCATACACAAATTCATATTTCTACTCAACATCATCCATACATGATTCATAATTCATTAACATCAAAAGATAAGGGTTTTTTACCAAGCTGAAGTGACATTTCAAATCCTAATACATCAATGTCTCAAATCTCAAATACAAAAGTTACACATGGATTGGGAGCTCATGTTCAATACGCCACTAAAGCTACTCAAAAATCAAACTAACTTAGTACAAAAGCTAACTATCTTGTAGTTTCCAAAAGCCTTTATGCTCTTGATCACTTGCCCTCCTGTTCATTACCTAACGATGGGGATAAAAGGGGAGTGAGCTTGAAGCTCGTGGGTAACAAGTTTATAACTGAGAAACAAGCAAAAACCCCTTTTTAAAACTCATTTTTGTTGAACCTTTTCATAATAATAGTAATTTCGTATTTAAAAATCATAAAACGCTTATTTCGTGCAATTCTCAATTTGTCAATAATTTACAATAGTACAAATCATGTATGCATCCATCATGTCAAATATGTCATGAGCACATAAGCATATCAGAATGGTTTAGGTAAGTCTGGATTCATGACGCACTACACATTCCCTTATAATGGTTCTGTGTAGCCATAAATTCTTGAGGGAGTCCTTGAGGGAGCTCCATGCCACTAGCTAGCAGGCGGAAGAAGCCTATATTTCGGTCAACGTGCACTTGACAGTTCTTGGGAACTATCACAAACCCACATAACACATAGATTTCAAAATCTTGTAGACTTGTTGCCTAAAATAGCATTTCTTGTAAACTTGCTTTTTCATATGCTTGACGTATATCTTGAAGACCCTTCTTGAAAACATGATTTCATAAACATGCATCTTTTTAAAGTTATCATTTTCATGATCTTTTCCTTTTTGAAAAACATCACTCAAATCATATAACAAACATATAGCAGATTTCACAAATCATTTATGAACAATGATGCAGCACTTATGATGCAAATAAAATCAGAAAACTTCTTGGATGTAAAGAAAACAGTAATAGCTTATTTATTCTATTATAAACATGTACCCACCTTGATTTCCTTGCTTAAATACTTGCTCAAAGGTGCCTCATGCTTTGCTCCTCTTGCCTTCCTTGATTTTCTTTAACAATAGCCAAAATTTCATTCAATAGGAATTCCAATTTATGATCAAGTAAATGAAGAAATTTGATAATACTTTCTTCTAGAAAAATGTTCCCTATTGTCTTAAGTTTCTAATGACTCTAAAATCATTCAATTTGGTTCAGTACTCTAAAATTTATGCCCCAATCATTTTTGGTTTGTTCCAATACTAATAAGTATGTTCAACTTCCCTTCAAAAATTGAGATCTTTAGAGACTTAATTAGAACTTTATTCCTTCATATAACTTGTAGCCCTATGTCTCTATTATACACCAAATCAAAAATCACTCAATTTCGACATCGACATCAAAAGTTATGCTCAAATAGCGAAACATGTCTATGTAGGAAAACTAGGCCTCGCCGCGGCGGAATCAGAAGCTCGCCGTGGCAAATTCGTTGGAGCCCGCCGTGGCCAGGGCAGGAGTTTGCCGCGGCGAACGTTCCTAGAAACTCATGCTGAATACCTTTTTCCAACATTCATCACCTATACACTTCCCATCTTTCAAATATAATCTATCTTAACATTAAAACACCTCTTTCACTTCATTTCCAAGCTTATTTCAACCCAATACCATTAACAAAACATCAAAATCTATCTTGATCATTAACCCACAATACAATCTTTACATAAACCATTCATCAACAATTTCCCACACA
This sequence comes from Erythroxylum gracilipes, assembly GCA_026413385.1. NCBI lineage: Eukaryota > Viridiplantae > Streptophyta > Magnoliopsida > Malpighiales > Erythroxylaceae > Erythroxylum > Erythroxylum gracilipes. The sequence goes on along the minus strand of JANZLC010000007.1, from coordinate 3,917,390 downwards.
TGTTAAGCTATATTTGGGTTTCATCTAACCAAAACAAGATGGAATAAACTCATACTTACTTGTTTATGCTTCAAATTCTTCAAATTCTTCAAGATTTCCAAAACCCTAATTTTCCTTCTTTCCTCTCTTCTCCCTCCACGATCCCTTCTTCATTTTCAAGAAAAACAATAACTTCTTCTTTTTATACCCTTAATAAGTGTGCAATATCCATTTTCCCCCTTCGTTCAAGCCTTATATCTTAACTTTTAAGTGAACTTCCAACAATGCCCTTCATTCATTCTTACAATTTTCAAACTTCAATTCAATTAACCTATGTCATAAAGTCTTACCCACATTAACATAATAATTACCTCCATAAAATAATCCCTTACAGACCTCATAAATTATTCAAATCATGCTTATTCCTCAAGAAAAAAAATTAGGGGCCAACACCAATAAGTTCTAAAGATTGATCATCAGATAAAGGCTTAGAGATGAATGAGCATAGGACCTAACCTGAGAAATTGTTTTAGGGATAAGAGCCTAGAGTATTGTACAAATACTTGAGTCTATATCCTTAATCTCTTTTTAGTCCTACAACTTTTCGTCATTTTCCTTAACAAGGTCAGTAATTTTATTAAATTTTCTTCTTGCAAGATTAGATTTGAAGAAGAAAAAGGAACACATGTATCCATCTTGCGCCTATAGTATCTTAGATTTTTGCTGAAGGAGGGAGCTATTAACCTTAAGAGCTATAATGTAATTATGAAGAGTTGATTGTTCTTATTCTATCTTAAATGCATTTTTTGGATACATATATAGATCATTTTTAGCTACGAAAAGCTTGCTTTTAGTCTCCTTAATATCAAGGAAATTGCTATTTGAAAACCTTTAATGTAGCTCTTTAAGCTTCCTTTTAACCTCTTGTAACTTTTAAACATATTTGAAATGCATATATCCCTCCCTTTCATAATCCATTATTGCCTTAACTGCTTCTTAGAAGCACGTAAGTTTAGAACGAAGTCTAAGAATCTAAAAGGAGCTTTTCTATTAGCGGGGTTTAGTAAGTTGTGTATTTTTATTGGGGAGTGGTCAGAAGTGAGTTTTTTTATTTTACCAATGGTATTATTGCTACTAGTGTGTTCCATCTACCAATATTGATTGACTAAAGCTCTATCGAGTTTTTTCCTCTTAAATTATTTGCCTCAAATTGATTTAAGTAAATTGGTTTCCCTCTTATGAAAAATCTAAGACTCCTATATTGGCCAAGAAAGCTCGAAATTCATTACAGGATCATTAAGAGAAATTTTCTCTTTAAGCTTCCGATGTAAAGAGGGTATAATTAAAATCACTAAGTATTATCTATAGAGCACTTATGTTAAACTTTCTACTATCAAGGTCTTTCCATTAAACAACCCTTTACAAATTCAAATTTAAACATTCACAAATGAGAATCAAATTTTGTGCTTTCTCATCTTGATTTCAAAATATAGGTGAATGGCTTACTTATTGATGGAGTAATACAGGATCTCAAGTTTTCAGGACAATAAGCAATTATAATTCTCCCATTACAATGTGCTTAAAGATTATAGATAATTTTCCAGTTTTTTTTGTTAAACCATAACTTCTTGCATTTTTTGTTCAATATGGTTTTCAAAAGAATTTATTATGAAATTTCAACTGATTGAGTCAAATTATTTATGAAAATCAATTTTCATAGCATAACTTTTGATGGATCCCTTTATTTAATATACTTTGAAAATTTCTTGATATTATAACCTATATTACTACCCTTTAGGTAAACATATTAGGACTTACAAATTAAAAAACCAAGAATAGGACTTAGCATGTCAATAATAATCTTGGATATAATCTTTTATATGGTCTTGTAGCAAGTAATTGGTTTGAAACCCTTAAGGAATTGGGATTTGTGGATTTGGTAGGTTGGAAACAAAGTAACTATTAGTTTTGTTGACTTTTTTTAGGGGTTTTCCTGAGCTGAAGAATTCTATAATGGTTTCGAATATATGAGGTCTAATCTAACACTAACATTCTTTGAACAAGAAGGTGTTCAAGTCATTTTGACCCTAGGGCTTTACTAGAGTTGAAATTGAAAAGAAAAACTTCAATCTCTTATATATTAATAGGTCTAACAAGTTCTAAAGATTGTTCATTAGATAAAGGCATAAAGATGAATGAGTATAGAACCTAACTTGAGAAATTGCTTGAGGAAGAAGAGTCTAGAGTATTGTAAAAATGCTTGAGACTATATCCTTAATCTCTTTTTAGTCCTAAAAATTTTCTTTATTTTACTTAACAAGGACAACAATTTTATTGCATTTTCTTCTTGCAAAAATAGACTTGAAGAAGAAAAAGGAACACTTGTAACCATCTTGTGAACATAGTTTCTAAGATTTTTGCTTGAGGATGGAGCTATTATCCTCAAGAGATATAATGTAATTATGAAGAGTTTATTGTTCTTATTCTATCTTAAATGGATTTTTTGGATCCATAGATCATTTCTAGCTATGGAAAGCTTGTTTTTAGTCTCTTTGATATCAAGGAATTTGTTATTTATAAACTTTTAATGTAGCTCTTTAAGCTTCCTTTTAACCTCTTGCAACTTTTAAACATATTTGAATTGCACATATCCCTCCATTTCATAATCAATTATTGCCTTAACTACTTATTGGAAGCACGTAAGTTTGGAAATGAATTCTAAGAATTTGAAAGGAGCATTTCTAGTAAGGGGATGTAGTAAGTTGTGTATTTTTATTGGGGAGTGGTCAGAAGTGAGTTTTTTTTTTTTACCAAAGATAGTGTTACTACTAAGATATTCCATTTGCCAATATTGATTAACTAAAGCTCTATCAAGTTTTTTCCTCTTAAACTAATTTCCTTATTATATATTAATCCGAGTAAAGTGGTTTCCCTCTTATGGAAAATCTAAGACTCCTATATTGGCCAAGAAAGCTCAAAATTCATTACAGGATCATTTGGAGCAAATTTCTCTTTGAGCTTCTGATGCAAAGAGGGTACAATTAAAATCACTAAGTATTATCCATAAAGTGCTCACGTTATCCTTTCTGCTCTCAAGGTCTTTCCACTAAATAGCCCTTTACAAAGTCAAATTTAAAGCATTCACAAATAAGAAGCAAATTTTGTGTTTTGTCATCTTGATTTCAAAATATAGGTGAATGGCTTACTCATTGATGAAGCAATATAACATCTCAAGTTTGTCTGGATAATAAGTAGTTATAATTCTCCCATTACAATATGCTTAATGATTAGAGATAATTTTCTAGTTGTTTTTGATAAACCATAACTTCTTGCATTTGTCTTTCTTCAATTTGATTTTCAAAAGGCCAATAAGCATTGGCTTTATTGAAATGAGACAGTTTGAAAGTATCTATTACTTTTTAGGCGTGTTGATACCCCTAACATTCTAAGCTAGGACTTATGTAAGATTTAAGACTTTAAGCTTCCTTTAGCTTTAGATTTGCTTTTTGATCTCCTTTTCAAAGTTGGAGAGAATGTATCTAGATTAGAAACATAATCTTTACCTCCATCTAAAGTGGTTGTGTCTAAATTTTTAAGATTGTTTATAAGTTTCAATGGCTATAATAATAAAGGCTCTTATGTCTTCTTGGTTTAAGGAAATAGTATTTTCCTTTTCTTTAGGTTGAGTAAATTATTCAAGGTTTGTGCCATATTTTAGTTCCAAACTTCTTTGTTCTTCAGTTCTCCTATTTATCACCTTAGAAGAGATATATCTATCACTTTGAGTTATATTGTCTAACACATTCAATTCTTCTATAACACCATTTATAAGCTTGTTTTTCCATATGCATTTGTGTTTTCTTGTTGTTTAAGTTATCTACTCCTGTTAGTTTGAAATAATATCCCTTAACAAACATTTTACCTCCTACTCCTTTCCTTGTTATTTAAGGGATGGTTCTCAATGATAAAAGACTAGCACTAAATCCTTTACCAGTTCTTCAATTCATTCGACCTCATAATAGGAATTGTTTCTATGAGGTTTTGAGTTATATCAGTTTGAACACATAATCTTGCAAAGCCAATCCTTTTTATAGCAATAGTGAATTTATCCATACATAAATATTTCCCTTACAAGATAGCTTAGACTTGTTGTGGATCAATATTTACGTGGAACATTATGAATATTGATCCAAAGAGGAAGATGCTTAAGCTTCAATTGTTATAACTACAATATAATGACCCATTTTAAAGAAAAATTAGTTTCTCATTCATGTTCCATAGACTAGTTTCTAGTGTCCTTTATGCCTCCTCTCTTAACCAAAATTTAAATATGAAAAGCTAATATTGATTGATTAGAGTTTTTAGCAGCCCCATTTTCTTCTAGTGAAAATTAACCAAGCTTTGCATAAAGGAGAAGGTAGGTCTCTTATCAACAAAAGAACCAAATATGCATTCCACTTGACCATACCTTGTTGCAGAATTTACTTTTTTGGAGTAACTATGAATTGTCCTTCTTTTCCTAAAGGAGGGAACTAAGTCAGTTTGCCTATTGGAGAGACATAAACTGTTGGGCCCCGATTCGCATTGATTGAGTTTGAATAAGGAGCATGAGAACAAATTTGTATGAAAATGGATTTTAAGATGAATACGATGAAAAAAAATTTATCGGGATTTTCGGAGTAGTCTAAGTTTTCCAACGCAGATTCGGATTTGGGTTTTCAGTTTGATTTTTCATAAGAGGTTGGATATCCAGATACGGGTTCCAACATAAACAACAATATGCCACTAGGTTTTCTTGGAGTTCCCTATCAGCTCACTAAAGTCAATAGTAGGATTCACATCAACAGAAGGAGGCAGAAGGGAAGTTGAAGAAGATCCCTTAACATGATCCTGAGAACTTGAAGTAAGTTGGATAGCCTCAGACAAAGAAGAAAAACTAGTAAGTGGAAGATCCATCTTAAAGAGGAAAAAGGGAAAGGAGGAAGTTATGAAAATTGAAAGCTAGTTTCTTAATGGAAAGGTAGGAAAGAACACTGTTGCAGAAGACAAGTAGAGAAATGAGGGGTAAAGTGGAGAAAAGGGAATGAAGTAAAACAAGTATTATGAAGAGTTGAAGTGGAAGGAAGCAAAAGAGTTTAAATGTACTCGGGGAACTATAAAAAGCACCAAGGTGAAGCCTATACCTTATAGCTTGGAAGATAAGAGTGAATAAATAGTATAGAGTTCAAAAAATGGGAAAGACAAAACCAAAGAGACACAAATGTGGAGTATAGAGTCAGTGAGCAAAGAAAGTAGATTAAAGATAAGATTCTAGAGAATTGAGAAAAAATTAGCGTGAAGATGGATTCATCTTAGTGAGAAGGAAGAGTTTCTTTTTCTGGCCTCCATCTTTTTTTCTTCTCTTTACCTTTCCCTTGTCTTTAATTTTAATTCAACACAATTTTGTTTATTATTCCATTATGTATCTATCTTTTTTTAAAAATCATATTGTATATTTTCATGATTATTATGCCCATATTCTACACTTATACATTACTTTTATACCTATCTAAATTAAATTTAATATATTTAAGATAAAAATAATGTTACATATTCATTTTATGTTAACATTTTTAATAAAATTTATGTACTTATATTTTTCTATTAGATGAACATAATTTGAATTTAAATGTCTATTAATAATAAGCAAAATACATCTAGTTCTCAATCATTATTTTACAATGCAATCTTATAACTACAAATATGTAGAGACCTGAGATAAGGAACCATGTAGTGGAAGGTGTGACTGAAAACAGCAATAAGAAGCGGAGTGCCTTGAAATCAAAGCATGTAATGTAAGACATAAGTATCAACTTCCAGAATGCCAGTAGCATTAAAGGCTCAGATTCGATACAAAAGAGCAAGATACCACTTACAAGGGTCGCAATGTGAAAGCAATACAACATAGCTGAAAACGGCTCCCAGCGACGCTTCAACAACAGATATGATGACCCTAGGATAGATAGACATGTCCTACAGCACATAATCTGTGAGAAAATGAAGTATGTAGAAAGGAGTCCTTAGAAAATAGAGTATCTAAGTAGAAGGAAACATACGACCCTAGAATTAAAGTTGATGCTTATTTTAAAACTAGTATAATATGATATTAGTGTCAAGTAATACTCAATACCATGTCAAATAATTTTATAAAATTATAAAATAATCTCTTAATTTATATAATTAAAATTTACTTTGTTACTGAAATTTACTATGTTAATTCTAAGTTTTATTAATAGTTTATATTAAATGGTCAAATATTTTTTATTTATTTGACAATTAAATTATATTATAAGAATTAAAATAATTTCATATGATATGACTTAAATTAAACTCACATGCCTATCTTAAAAAAAACAGAAAAATTATTCAAAAATAATGTTGAAAAAGATATTAAAAATGTAAAATTAATATTTGAAAGATGAAAGTAATTAATGAATATAAAATCATTTTTAATTATATACAAATTTAATTTCTTGTTAAAATTTAGTTCATATTTTAAATAAAATGAAATATATTAAAATTAATATAATAAGAATAATAATAATCAATTTATTTCTTTAATTTCCCTTAATTTATAAACTTAACTTGATACTTCCTAGAATTTCGGTGTACCAAACAGTTCATTCAATACAAAAACTTAGATTTTTAGATATAACAAAAGCACTTAAATGCAATAAAATTTAGTAGCATTTTTAGTAGGAAATCCAATACAACGCATTGTTCGAGTCTAAAAGGTGGTTAGTTAGTTGGTAAGAAAAGAAAGGAATAGATAAAGAATGATTTGTAATATGTTATAATTGGATTAAAAATATTTTTATATCCTTTTTAGGGCAATACTTCGTAACTTAATATAAACTCTATATTTCTAATATAGTAAGGAATGAAGTCAATTTCCATTATAATTCTTATTATCATTCTTCTGAGTATTGAAAGTGGTCTCGTTTGCTACTTCTCTTAGCTACTTGAAAGTGATGGATTTCGTATTCGCATTCTCTGTTGGAATTTTAGAATGGAAACTAACTAAAAATAAAGTAGAATAGGGAAGAGAGAATGGAAAAGACATTTTATTTATTGGATCTAATTACATTGACATGAAGACCTAAATATATAGATAATGAAATAACAAACTTAGCTAATATCTAGATAA
>JANZLC010000007.1:3889430-3901021 GCA_026413385.1 Erythroxylum gracilipes | reverse complement strand
GCTGATCGGATTTTCACATGCAACAAAAATTTAGTACCGAACGAACTGAACGACTGCTCTAGCTCGCCGCTTTCACTAGCACGGACTCGAATACCCCTCTCGGTGTTGAGTTCGGGTCGGTTGGGAGCGGGGTGCTACAATAGATATATTATTCCAAGATAGAAGTAATCTCTTATCTTGTTAATTATAATGTAGCTAAATCCTATTAGATAGAGTCCTATTTGGATGGGGATGTCCCCTTATTAGTTAGTATAATGTAATATAATTAGGATAAGATGTGATCTAGTTAGTTGAGTTCAGTTAGGATTCTAAATTGTAATTTGGCCATCAAGCCAAAGGTGCCTATAAATAGCTCATTTGAGCCTAGCTCCTTATAATAAAGATTGGAAGAGCATTCCTTTGTATACTTTGAAAGAAGCAATAAAGGTTAACATTTTTTGAATCTCTTTTGTGCTCCTATTGTTCTTTTTGTTATTTTAGTGTTTTCTTAGTAATCATTGTAAGAGTGTGAGAGTTAAACACTACAAGAGTTGTAAGGCGTTTGAGAACAAGTTGGATGGTTAACGATCGCGTGGCAACGACTGAGTCTTGGTTAAGTGGACCCAAGTAAGATTGCTTAAAAAGGAGTAGGCACATTTGTTGTACAAGTTTGGGGTCTAAGAAAACCATTGTAACACTAGGATTGGCAACTTGGAACCCAATATGAGGTATGATTAGGTTTGATTCATTCGATTTGAGCTTAAGCTTAATCAAGCTTTAGGTAACCTAAAGTTATGTAAGCTTTATACCATTGAATATAAACCCAAGCTTGATCAATCATGGATAGCTAAAAGCCTAATCAAATCAGGCTAGGCTTAAAAAGCCCAACTCAAATTTTCAATTAGTAAAAATGCCTTAAATGCTAATGAATTTAACAATGTCCACTAATGATTATGGCATTATAAAATTTTACTATTTAATAGTGCAAGATAATTAATGTAAATGTTGTTAAAAGAATTTAAGTTTTCATAGGAAACTTAACAAAAGCTACTCCTCCTCCTTAAATGTCCTTGGAATGTTAAACACAATGAGTAATTAAGTGCATGAGCTACTAGAACAATAACTTTATTCCAAGTATAGATATACCTAAAAAAATAACATTGCCATGCAATAACAATATACAATGTTAAGCTTATGGGAAACCTCTAAGTCATGCATTTTCTATGATCAAGTAATTAAATCCTTAGTCATAAGAATGAATCTAACCTAGAGGCAATAGTTATAACATTAATAAAATAAAACCATAACAAAAGATAATAAAAAATTCACTAGTGAGTTTTCATCTATAAATTAAAAGATTATAATAAGTGTTATACTAATAATAAGATGTAGAGTCTACATATTGATTTCTAAATATATAACTAATGATCATAAAATTATAGTTGCAACATTAGATATCAAATAATATGAAATTCCAGATAGAGTAGATGTATTTGCTATTTAAGAATCAATCTTTCATTACAATTCAACATCTAGGATGATGATGTTATATCTATTTTTACTTTCTCCTTTTTTGTAAAAAAAACTAAAAATTTTGATATGATATGCCATAATTACATTGATATGCTTAATTCTAGATACTGCAAAAAGAGAAAAAAAAGGAATAAAATTGTTAGACAATGGTCTATTGGCCAAACATTAATCCCATGATGATATGAATCGTGAATCTTTTTAGGAGGATCAAGTTCTTTAAGTATTGAATAATTCAATTATTACGATGGTTCTACTATTCTAAGTAAGGATTTTTTGAAGATCCAAAAGCAAAATTTTTAGTTGATCTTTTTAACATATAGATTGGATTAAAAAATGAACTTAAGTTTCTGCGCAGATTCATAGGATAGTATAATGATATAATAACTAATTGGCATAAAGCTTCAATTATAAATTTATTACTAGAAGAAACTTATGAAAGCTCTTACTTGCAGAGATTATAGATTACTTAGAGGCTAGAAATCAATTGGGAAGAGAGGTAATAAAGAGAGTTGATAAACAATGAGCAACGAGTGACAAGTAGAAGAAAAACAAATAGGTAAGTGATAAGCGCTAAAAATGTAAGAAGTGGAAAGATGGTATAATTAAGGGGCAATGCTTATGGCTTCAAGTATTTTTATTGATAACAAAATTACTTTATTTTTCTACTTATTTTAAAAAATGTCATTTTAAAGAAAGATTTTGGAAAAGCTTTAGTTCAGGCTAGGCTGTGAAGCCTGAGTTGGAGCATGACCTAAAATCTAATACCTTTTTAAAAATACCATGATCACAATCAACTTAGGCTTAAGCCATTAACTTTGGGTTAATATAGGTCATGCTGAGTCAAGTTGGGTTAATTCAGAATGGGTATAAATTACCATGCCTACTCTTGATAAACACTTCTTTGTAGTCTCTTAGTTGGACTTTAATAATTTGGACGTAAAGATAATGATTTTAAACATTTTTCCTTGAGTATTATATAGGTGCCACATTCTTCTCTGTTTTATATTTAAGATATCTTTTGTCCATGCTTGCTTGTACTCTTATCACACTCCCTTATCTTGCTTAATGATATCATTAACAATATCATCGACTTTGGTATCTATTACATTAAGAAAATAACATGAATCTTCATAAAAATAACTGATTTTCTCATTAGTGAAGTAATAGATGACTTCACTATCATTTTCATAATAGAAGCCTTATTTTTTCAATTAGTTCCTCACAAAGCTTCATAACCATTTCCATTGTGTGCTCCTCATAATTCAACTCTATCTTGCTAGATTAACTAAGTTGAATAATTAACAAAGTTGGTTAACTATCTATTACAAAATTCTAGATTCTTGTTTGAAACTACCACCTAATCAACATATACTTTTACTTTATCAATTCCTTTAGCCTCATTATGTACCATCTATTCAATTATTAGATATCTGGTCCTTCTTTGGTTACCGATTTAGACATATTGGTCAACTAATGCCCTTTTATAGTCAACTAATGTTCCCATATTTGACATTACCTTTTTCTAATAATTATATAAGGAATTTAATTTCTCCTTAGGTTGATCATTTATGCATCTTGTTTAGCCAATGTCTTTGACTGATTGACCAATATCCCTTTAACTAAGAAATTCTTCCAACAGTGAGTTTGTAACCTATTTAGTTGATAGTATGGTCGACCACACAATGACACTAATCTTTTTGTAGAGTTATATGGTTGATCATTCTTGTGAGATCCTACATCGGTTGGAGAGGGGGATGAAGTACGCCTTATAAGGGTACGGATACCTCTCCCTTGTAGATGCGTTTTCCATGGCCTAATGCATCGGATCCCATCAGAACTCCGAGGTTAAATGTGCTTTGGTGAGAGTAGTTCTAGGATGGAAGAGCTCTTAGGAAGGCCTCTGGAAAAGTAAAACTGTGAGGGCTTGACTAGGCCAAGGGCCAAAGTGTACAATATCTGTAAAGCGGGTGATCTGGGATGTTACAGGTGGTATTAGAGCTAGTACTCAAACCGTTATGCCAGCTAGGCTGGGCCCCAAAGAGGGTAGGGCCAGTGTGAGATCCCACATCGGTTGGGGAGGGGAGTGAAGTACGCCTTATAAGGGTACGGATACCTCTCTCTTACAGACGCGTTTTCTATGGCCTAATGCACCGGATCCTATAGGAACTCTAAGGTTAAATGTGCTTGGGTGAGAGAAGTTCTAGGATGGGTGGCATCCTGAGAAGGTCTCGGGAAAAGAAAAACCATAAGGGCTTGGCTAGGCTAAGGCCTAAAGCGGACAATATTTGTAAAACGGGTGATCTGGGATGTTACAGGTGGTATCAAAGCCAGTACTCAAACCGTTGTGCCACTAAGCTGGGCCTCAAAGAGGGCAAGGTTCTAAAGGGGTGGAGAGTGTGAGATCCCACATCTGTTAGAGAAGGGAACGAAGTACGCCTTATAAGGGTAAGGATACCTCTCCTTTACAGATGCATTTTTCAAGGCCTAATGCACCAGATCACATCAGAACTCCGAGGTTAAATATGCTTGGGTGAGAGTAGTTCTAGGATGGGTGACCTCCTAGGAAGGCCTCACGAAAAGCAAAATCATGAGGGCTTGGCTGGGCCAAGGCTCAAAGCGGATAATATCTTTAAAGCGGGTGATCTGGGATGTTACAATTCTTCTTAATTTAACCTCTTTTCCAACTCCTTTCTTCGATTTTCATATTTTTTGTTTATATCTTCAGAAACCCTAAAACTATTCTCTCCTTTCTTTTAACAAATCTCATTCCTTATAACATAAAAATCTCATTAGATTACATCAAATAGAAAATTTTTCATTCTTAGGTTTCAAATTATGGAATTTCAAATTTTTTTATTAAGATTTATCTTTTCAAATTGATTCTTCCATAGTAAAATTATGAAAGGATTCAAGGTTGTTTCCTTTTTAATTATGTCAGTACATCTTTAATCAATTTTGGTATTTTGGGAACTAATTCATTTATTATTCTATCAAATTTTTGGATTTCAAAATTATACATTTTTAAATTAATTGTTGGATATTTGTGATTATGCTTATATTTGTTATAATTCCATAACCTAATTTAGTCAAAATTTGCCATTGGTTCTTTAATTGGACTTTTTTTTACTTAGGCATAATACCAAAATTGGAGATTTTTTAAAATTAGACACAATTAAGGATTTTTTTTCAAAATTGACTTTTTAAGCATTTACTTTGACTCGTTTAAAAATTCAATAACCTTCTCTCTTGAACATTCTTAATTAGATTTTTCTTGATCTTTTAACCAAGTTCACTTGATGTGTGAAACTTTATCTTATGCATTTTTAGATATGATTTATTTTTGTTGATTCCATAAAAGAGGAGAGATATTTTTATTTTATGATATTATATTTAGGGGTAGTGACAACATTAAGGGGAATAACATTTGTATATGTGGTATTTTTATATGTTTTTATACTTGGTTAAGTTTATGTTTTAAGTAAATATGTTGATATTCCTTTTATAGTTGGCATTACATATTAATTTTTTTCTTGATATTGAATTATGACTTATGCTTGAATTAAGGAAGTGCTAATCATTATCTTGATTGTATGCTTAAAAATTACAAATTTTGTCATCATTTAAAAAAGGGACATAGATTAAACAAATGAGGTTCCTACTAATTTTTTGATGGTAAACAAACATAATTACTAGTAATAAGTTTATTATTTTGATGAAAAGCAATACATGAACAAAGTGAAGCCATAAACTCAAGAAGTTAGTTTATGAAATCGGTAAAGAGAAGCTAAAGTTCACAACTGTCGAAATGAATATCAAACTAAGCAAAAGGAAGACTAAGGCTCATCAAAGTCATTCTACATTCTCCATTATTATTTTTATACTCACTTGGTTAATGTGATGCTCTAAAAGGCTCTCCATTTATAAACATTTCATTTCACTTCAATTTATGAGTCTTTACATTCATCAAGAGTCATTGAAACTTTTAATTTTAATTGAAAAACATCTTAATCATCTAAACATTCTTTAGGGAATGTTTTTGAAAGTGTTTTAATCATAACTACATTAAAAAAATTGGTTTTAATCATTTAAAGTTTGTTAAAATCATGTTTTTGGAGAGCTTGGTTAACTTATATAGGTTAGTAGTTGACCAATATAGGTTAAAGTTATTAAATTTCTTATATTGGGAGTTTGTTATAACATTAGTTAATGTTTTGGTCGATCAATGTTTCATATCAGTCGATTGGTCATCCAATCTTTCAAAAACTAGTGAATTAGTGCATTTGATACACACCGGTCAACCAACATACTATATTGGTCAACCATTACTCTATAAATAGCTGTTATAACAACTTGTTGTTGGCTCCAATGGCTATTTGGGGTCCCAAAATACCTTAATAATTGTTTTATCATTGTCTTTAGCATCAATAAGTTTTTAGGTGCCTTATATACACATTTCTAAGTGTTTATCAAGCATTTGCACGTCATTATCTCCTATTTTTGCGAGTGAGCCCTTTTGAGTTATCAAAGTGAAATAATGATAATCTTGAGTAGTAATTCCTTGTTGGGGGTGTTGCGTATTATATTTGGGAATTTTCCACGTGGTATTGAGATTCCTCTTCACCTCAAAAGAAGATTGTTAAAAAGGTCCCTCTTTATTGATAAAGATTGTACAAAGATTACTTTTCGCCTTGAAAGAAGATTTATTGTGGAATCCCAAGAAGAGTTTTGGGAATGGATGTTGGAAAGAGCTATTTATCAAATCACTATAATTTGGTTTATACTCTCTCTTCCTAGTCCTCTTTTTATTATTGTGTATTAATTTTATTAACTTATATTAAGCAACTTCCTCATCTTTATTTATTTAATTGTTATTAAAAGAGTACATTAGTTATAAAAGTTTTTTGAATTTTTATAAATATCTTATTCACCCCTTTCTTCTTGGGTGCTACTGGGGACTAATAATTCTATAATATTTGATCATCTGAAAGCTAGTGATAAAAGAAAGAGAAGGGTTCTAAGATGGCCCACAGTTCCAACATGAAAAAATCCTCAGTAAATCCTTTCTTTAAGCATCATTTCTCATTTTATCAAAAGACAGTACACCTTAATAGATAACATGATCAAGAATGATTGTCTACATCATTATATCATCTTACATGTAAATTTTGTGCATATTAGGTGTATTAGGGTAACTAAAAAAGATTGATAATTTTGGCTATTTTTTTGTTTAAAACCTACAAGTGCATAGTGATTCCATGTTAGAATTTGTAATTTCCATAATTGGACAAAAATAAAAGATCATGTTAGCACTTAACTAATATAATCCTAGTCGAGTTAAAGTTTTTATTAGTTAAGAATTTAATTAAGATGATTTTTAAATATTAGGGCTCTTTTTCTACATTTTGAAGCATTAAGATCTTATTTATATTTTAATGGAACTGCTAAGATTTAGAAGGAAACTTTTACCAATGATAAGATTAAAGTTGGTTAATGAGTTTATAATCAAAATCTAAGAACCTTCATTAAAGTGGAAGAATAAGCCTTACACTTAAAGATGTTTCTAGTAACATATAGGTTTATTAACTTCTTATCCTTTTAAGCACGATTTACAAGAATTATAAGAGAAGGCAAAGACTTAACCACCACCTCTTGCATAAGTAGGCTATCTATTATGAAATTTTATACCCTTGTATCTATCATATGGTTCCTTTCCTTATGTAATCGTTAATAAGAAGAAAGTAAATTGGATAGCAGACTATAGGCATCTTGATAGTTTACCCTTAAAAGGAGGTTATGTATAGCATTGAATAGTTGTTATTTACTAGCATATCCATCTTAGTTGATATTTATAAGCACATTAATCTAATATTATAGCATCTCTATAGTGAATGACTAATTTGACTTTTGGGAAGCTTATATTTCATTATATTATGAATTACTTTGTTAAGAGTCTATCAATACAAGCTAATAAATCACAGAGGCTTAGTAGAATTAAATTCTTAATTGTTAATACTTTTCTTATGGTTAGTAGGTTTGCAAAAACAGAAAAACTATATTGTAAAAATCTCATCTTAATTTTATTTGCAAAATATATTAATTATGTACTGTATCTTAAATTTTACTAAATTTAAAAAACACATAATATAATTAGTCTATTTAATTAATTATATTAGAAAATATACAACCAACTGATTAACTTTAGAATATAAACCAAAAATCAAAATTTTCCCAAGAGTTAAGCATATTTACTATTAAATCCATTTTGTATCAATGTTAAATGTGTTAGAGTAAGAAATCAATATTATCATCATTTCAAATGGAATGTTATTTCCATTATATTGTTTAGTTTTATACAGGATGAATTTCATTAAATAAACTTAAATGATAAATTAAAATTTCCAATAATTGGTTCCATACATAACTTATATTTATCGATAGTTGTTTATAGGAATAATTTGTTTAAATGTATAAATGATAGGAATAAGATATATGCAATAACAACTTTTTGGTTGAGTAGTAATGGCAGAGAGCTTCCTCCATTCCTTGACATCTCAATGTCATGGCATTGGTTCTTCAACTTGAGCTTCATATTCTCCCTCCAAACCTCGTTATTCACCCTCACTCTTTTGCTTGATTAGTGATCTTTAAGTTCTACTTTCAAAGTTGAAGCTTTACTTATCTTTTACTATTTTTGTCTCTCTTCTGCCAAGTATATCTCCGTCTATTTTAGTTAGCTTCCTCTACCTACTTTCATCTCCCTTCCTACATTCTCCTTACCCCTCTAACTCAACAACTTTCTATCTGAATTCTACCTCTTAAGTTCTTTACATATCACGTTTTTTCTTTAACCAGTAGACAAATAACTATGTCAGTTGTTGAACTTTTCCCACCCTGGAAAAATCTCAATCTTCTCTAGCTCCTCCTTCAAAACCTTCCCCTTCTCTTTTACCTTCTCATAATGACCTTCCTGCATAAACTAACTCTGCTCCATCTAGTAGTTCTCTTATATCTTTTCATTATAAATCTTTGTGGGTTCAAGTAGTTGATAATTTGAATCCAAAAGCTAAGCTCTGTTATTTTCCTCCTAACACCACTTTTTACTACCTATTAGTTATACCCCTATCTCCATCCTTCATGCTAGAGCTCACAAATTGAAATCCACTTTGGTTTGTTTCTTTCTAGATAAAAGAGTCCCTTTTCTTGTAATGAAATCCTAGGTAGCTAGCAAATGGAAACAAATTAGCCTTCTAGATATTATGGTTAACAACCAAGACATATTCTTCTTTAAATTTAAATCTCCAGAGGTAGTGGATTCAGTTATAAAGTTTGGTCCTCTGCACATTTACAATAAACCTTTCCTTATTCAAGCTTGGATACTTGGTGTTAAATTTACAAAGATCAAACATACTAACATACCTTTGTGGCTTTGTACAAATTATATAACTCTATAGTACAGGACCACTAAAGGATTGAGCAACCTAGTTAGCTCAATTGCAAGACCACTATGTCTTGATCAATCCAATGAAGAAAGAAAAGGGTCAATTTTACTAAAATATGTGTGGCTATTGATGAGGAGATATCAATTATGAGGTTTCATAACAAACTTGAGCTTGTTGAAGATATAGTTAAGATCACATATACATGGAAACCCCATGCTGCTAAATGAATAAAAACTTGGCAACCAACTAGAAAAACGTTTTAAAAATGTAGCTTTGAGGAACTAATACTTGAAGCTTAGGTTCAGATTCTTGTTATAGACTTTAGTGAAGACTCTAATACCCTAACAGCTAGTGATAAATAGAACACTAAAAGTGTTGATCTTGCTAGAGACAGTAACAATCCTGTAGAAAACACAAAAGTAGTAACTCCTATTGTAATGGAAAAAACAATTGAAGTCCCTAAACCTAAAGTGGTAATCAAAACATAAACACCAAGTAGTGAAGCTGATTTCAAAACTATGTTAAGAAGGAGATATGATAGGAAGAAGATTATATCTTCTTCCCCTTCTTAAAGTCAATATGTTCATGAAACTTTAGGGGTTTTAATTCTACTAAAAAGAAAAGTCATCAAAGACTTTATTATTGACAATAAGCCCTACTTGATGGGTATTCTTGAAATAAGAATAAATAAGAACATCAGGAGCCTTTTGTCTCTTTTGCGTAATAACTAGAGGTCCATTTATAATTAGGATTATCACCCTAATGGAAGGATTCTATTTATCTATAATAGTGATAATATTGATATAATTGATTCCATTATTACTATCCAATTGATCCACATGCAAGAGTTTTCTAAACATATCCAAAACGTCTTGGATTTTTTTAATCATTTATGCTCTCAATAATGGCTTTCAAAGACTTTCCTTATGAAGCAAGCTACAAGAGTTATCACCTGATATCAGGTCTCCTTGGCTTTTGGTTGGCAATTTCAATTCCATCACCAATCAAGATGAAGATGAAGGTCATTATTCCAATATTCCTATTTTCTATTATCTTAGTAATTTCTTGGCTGATCTTCAGGTTTCTCATTTGTCTTAGGGGACATTTCTTCACTTAAAGAAACAAGTACAATAATGAAACATTCTTGAGGAAAAAACTTGATAGAGGCTTATCTAATTTGTTTTGGTTGTAACATTTCCCCATACTCCTATCAGGTATCCTTTTCGATTCAATGACTTCCTGACTTCTATTTATGGTTTTCTGGATGGTATCAAAAGAGGCTTAGCTTCTTAATTTTATGGCTCTAAGCAATTTTAATATTTTATTAAAATCAAAAGCATCTGAGATAAAGTTAAAGCCTTTCATATAGTTAATGTTGGCCCCTGAAATTTTCCTTTTTGCATTAAGCATGATTTAAATAAAGGCTTGCTAGGGTTTGTAAAGATAAAGGCTTGCTAGGGTTTGTAAAGATCTTGAAGAATTTGAAGCTAAAATAAGTAAGTATAAGCATTAACCCTCCTTGGATTGTTAGATGAAGCATGTTTAATGATAGTTAGAAGTGAAAATGAAGTGGAATGTGTGAAGTGAGTTGTTGATGAATGGTGAGTAATGTTTTAATCTTCTAGGTTTAATGATTATGTTGTGTTTGTTAATGATATTGGGTTGAAATGAGCTTAGAAATGAAGTAAGAATTATGTTTTAGGGTTGAGATGGGTTGTATTTGAAAGATGGGAAGAATATAGTTGAAGAATTTCAAAAAAATTAGGTTTCCGGAGATTTCTAGGCTCACACGTCGCAGCGAGCTCCTTTTCCTACACAGACATCCTTTGGTATTTTGGGCATAACCTTTGATGTAGATGTCCAAATTGAGTGATTTTTGATTTGTTGCAAACTAGAGCCATAGGGATACAAGTTTTATGAAGAAATTAAGTTTTTATTCAGTCTCTAAAGATACAAAATGTTGGATGGAAGTTGAGTATTGATTATAGTTTCAGTATAAGAGTAGTCTGAAAATGTTTTGGCTATAAATTTTAGAGTACTGAACCAAATTGAATGATTTTTGAGTCATTAGAAACTTAAGACAATGAAGAACATTTTTATAGAAGAAAGTGTTAACAAATTTGGTAATTTACCTGATCCAAATGATCATGGAAAATTGAACTGAAGGTTTAGATTTCGAAAAATTTTGAGTATTAAGAAATTATCTTAGTGCATATGCTTTTTGGGTTCTTAAATTGGAATTCCTATTGAACGGAATTTTTGGCTATTGTTAAAGGAAATCAAGGAAGGCAAGAGGAGAAAGTGTGAGTGATTGCAGCTCGTTCTTCGATCTAGGATCGATCTTTAGAAACCGGTCAAAAATAATAAATTCCAAGATAACAGTATAAGCTGAACCTCGTGTCGTCTCACTTCTTGGAACCAACGAAAAATGGATTTTAAAGCTAGCCTAGGTCAAAAGTGCAATTAAAGCTGATAAAGAGGGGGGTTTTGGTTTGTTGATCAAAATTGAAACAATTAACTAAAATTAAGGCAAACTGTAAGAAAGTATATTTTTTTGATTTTGGGGAATTATGAAATTAGCAAAAACTGAGATTTAATCAAATTGGATAAGTTCCTCTCGAAAATGAGCTTAGGCTATCA
>JANZLC010000007.1:3855639-3879044 GCA_026413385.1 Erythroxylum gracilipes | reverse complement strand
ACAATAAAATTGCATTAGGCACGAAAACCGGGAATGTCATGTATGCATGAACAGTTATTGCATGTGCACAAATTTTACTGAGTACCAATTCTAGTATGCCTGAACAGTCCTATGCATGAACAGTCTGAATAAATCCCAATCTATCTCATCCTATGCCAAATTACTATGCTACCCTTCCAGTAGAGGGTGGGATGTTACAATTACGAACGTCGTTGGTTGGGATTCTTGGGAAGGAGAGGTGTTTCAATAATAGGTTGATGGACAGATGGAGTGATGGCTGGTGGTGATGGTTGCGGCGCAATGAGCAGAAGGACTAGGAGAAGGAGAAGAGAAGAGTGCAAGAGATGCATCTGTGAAGTGTGAAGTGTGAATTGTGATGGGCTGATGGCTGCAGCGCACTATCAGTTTGCTAGAATGCTAAGTCAAAAAACAAAATGGTAATTGAGGAGCTTATATACTAGAAGGGCAAGCTTCTATTTTCATAATTCTTTTAAACCTAATTCGGGTATTCGGGTAACCCGAATTTTTTTCAGAGTTACCTGTCCTAAACTGAAAATAATTCGGGTAATACCCGCCTGACCCGATTTACCCGTATTTTAGCATTTTATTACCCGAATTAATTCGGGCTGGCCTGGGTAATCGGGCTGGCCCGAATAATGCTCACCCCTAGTCGTAGCTAATTGTAATTTATAACCTATTTTTTTGTCAAATTACTTTTTAGGAATTTTTAAATGTAAAATGGATAATTTAAAATAATGTTGGAATTGTAATATGAATAAGTTGGAAAAACTATACGATTATGTTCACGAGTGCAATAATAATTTATGTAATAGTTTTAAGAGGGCACGGCTAGTAATCTTTATGGGGTCATTTGATATTTTTACTAGTAATTCACAATAATAATAATAGGGATGGCAGTTGGCTTAAAATTCAATCCACTTCGGTGTTAAGTCAACAAGTTAGGTCTAATTAGTTCGAGTTTCAAGCTAAGTTTAAGTATAAGGGTCAACTCACAGCCTTACTAGTAAATCACTATAAAATGAAAATACTTTAATCTTAAGTTTAATGAATAATCATTTTAAATAGCTCGAATGGATTCAAGTTATGAGATTCGAGCTTAATCAAATTTTAAGTTAAACTTAAGTTGCGGTCTTAAAAATTAGGTCAATTAGGGCTAGATTGACAAAATGTTTAAATCCACTCGATTTATTGCCATCTCTAATTGAAAATAATAATTTTAAGAAAGAACAAAGTTTCAATAGAGATTTGCACCTTTTATTCTCCGAATCATATACATAAGTCGCCTTCTTTGTGATATTTGAAGAAATAACTCATTCACTTATAATTTGTGGATGCATCATACTAATGAATTTGTCAAAAACATTTAATACTAGGGGTATGAATTTTGTACCTTACCAGTTGAAAAATGGTATGAAATGTGTGAATTTCTTACCGGTCGATATCGGCGTTTCTTCAGGTATCAGCTGATATTGGAAATGTCTGTCAAATATTGGCTGGTGTTGTAAAATTCTAAAACTTTAGGGACTAAATTGTAATAAAAAAACTAAAAAATAAACAACAAAACGCAGAGTCGTAGACACTCACTCATAGTGTCACTTCAACTCTCTATCTCCTCTCCACACATCTTCATTCTTCACTCTTTAAATTACAAAATTTTTTCAGTGTTGTCACCGATGACCCACTGCCATTGCGTCACCACCTGCCCCCTATTGCCATCATTCCATGCTCCACTACCCAAGCTAAACATTTGCACGTTGTAACAAGCTTCCTCCACCTCTGGGATCACTTGCCTAAGCTTGCTCTCTCCATCATCACAGGTTCGTAGTTGTCTCCATTCTCCAATTCACCATCACTGCTCTTCTCCACTCCACCATCACTGCTGCTCACTTGCTCGTCAGACAGATTACAATAATCCAAGATTTCTAGATCCAAATCTAGATAAGATGGACAGCTCCTTAAGGACAGCTTCCTTAAGCTTCTTATCTTTCAAGGTAGCAAGATAAGATGGACAGTTCCTCTTTTAGTGTCCGTTGACTTTATAGTGAAAGCATGTGGCCTTTTCATTACTCTTCTTCTTGACATGTCCTTTAGGCTTTACTATATTGGTAGAAGCCTTCTGCTTCTTATTCTTATTCTTCTTATAGCCTTTTTTCATGCTCTTAAAACAACCCATAACAAGTACAAAATTAGGTTCCTTCTTAAAGCACCCTTCTGCAGTCTTGAGCATGTTCAACATTTCGGGCAATGACATGTCCTTTTGGTTCATATGGAAGTTCATGAAAAAGTGTGAAAGCTCAAACTTAGAGATTGCAACCCCAAATCAACACTCAACTTACAGTCCATGATAAAACCTAATCGGGCTTTTCAATATATCTAATCATCTTCAGCACGTGTAGGTTGATTGAAGCTCCTTGTGTCATGTTGTATTGAAATAGTGCCTTGGAGAACTGATACCTCTCCACCCTACTATATACACCAAATAACTCATTGGGATATAGGATCATAGTAGGTGCATCAATGTTTGCATACTACCTCTGCAACGCAAGAGAAATGTTTGCCAACATCATACATGTGGCTTGCTGAATGTCATCAATATAACGTTGATAACTCTCTCAAACCTCATAAATCGCATCTGAACTAGGCTCTAGTGGAGCATGAATGTCAAGAACATAAAGCTTCTTTTCTTTCCTAAGAACTATTCTCTGAAAAGTTAGGTCCAATAAGCTTGTTAGCATCTATGATACTCCTCAACGTCAGGTTGATACTCATCTTTTGATTCAATAATCGAAATACATAAAAGGAGCACGTATTAGTTCATATCTAAAATCAAATAAAATCAGGACTTTAAAATTTTTTATTACTCCCACTATTTTATTCAAAATAATAGCTCTCACTATTAAATCGAGAAATTATCAAATAATTTCCTAGTGGGCTAGAATCTTATTAAAAAATAATTGATCTTGAGTTTGCTGCTCAACAAACCAATTAAATTTAAATTAGGTAGATAACAACTTTATCAATCATATTTCATATGACTCCTAGATCCGTTAGGTGACAACTTGTAACATCCTGTTACCCATGTTAAGGCTAGAATTGTGATTTATGAGAAAGTACTGAGAAATTAGCCAATGCACATCATGAATTAGTTAAATATGACATGCACATTTTTGCACATGAATATGATTATACATGCATTCATTGACATTTTTCGGGTATAATTGATTTATAAATGTGATTAAAATGTGAATTGTGAGTTATTTGCGTTAAAAATTTATTTGGAGACCATTAGTATTATTTCAAAATTTTTGGTGAATTTGAGGTATTTAAGAATAGGAAAAATATTGAAATAAGAGACAAATTATGTAGTCACAAATGGATCTATTAATGTGTGACATGTGGACAAAGAGTTAAGTGACAATTGTTTTCCTTACTTGGAAGGCACATGTAACACATGCATTGGAGACATGCGTCAAGCCTTAAAAAGGAACACCTATGCATTAGAAAAAACGTTTCTGCAGCTCCTTTCTTTGGTTTCACCGAAACCATCTACACCTACCTTCTTGTTTTGCCATCACCGAAACCATTATTTGCTCTCCCCATTTTTGGAATTTCTACTAAAGGAATTGAAGTGTGAATCAAGTAAGTAATGCTTTAAGTTTTCTAATAGTGTAAATGATTTCTGTTGAGGTTTTAATGTTTGTAACTGGATGCATGCATAAAAGGTGTATATTTTCATGCTTGTGAATGTGTTAATGGCGTTGATGCATGTGTGGGTGGTGAAAGAAGAAGCAAATTCAGTGATATGATTAACAAGATGAAGGATTATAGTCATTGGAATATGATATATGCAGTATTTTACTGAACATACATCTGTATTTAGGGTATAACTTGATCTGTGAATGTCCAAATTAGATGGAGTTTGATTTAGAGTAAACTAGAGACATTGAACTACATTTTTCATGAAAGAATTGAATTCGAAATATGTCCTTAAGAGTATGGAAATTTGGCTTGAAATTGAAATTGGTGTTCTATCGAGGTATGAAAATAGTCTGTGGATTTTTTTATTATAACTTGCAGGATACTTAACTAAAATGCATGATATTGGTGCCATTAGACTTTCAAAACATTGAGGAACATTTGATTAGTAGAAGATGTTGCCTAAATACCCCATTATTGATGTCAAAATGGTCATGCGAATCAGACCCAAAATCTGCTTAAGAAAATTCTAAAAAATTGATAAGTTTATGATTGATTTTATGAAGAAATTGTGAATTTAAGGAATGAGTAGAAAGTGTATCGAGATTGTGATATTTTGAGTTAAATGAAGTGAAAGTCTAGGAAGCAAAATCTGAAAGCAAAAAAAAAATTAGGTTGAGGAGAAGAAGAAGAAGAAGCTGCGTTTTATTAATTTAGAGAGTGAAAAGGTGACGGTTTGCATGTATGAGTTTATGAACTAGAGTATTTTATTGAATAACTTTAAGTCTTTTGGCTATAAATTTTTCATCTGACCTCCAAATGACTTGAAACCTAAACCAATAGATTCCTAAGACATTTTTCTTTCTCTCCATGAAAATTTAGAGCTATCTGAATTGATTTGAAAATGATTGATAGGATGAAAGTGTGGAAGTATGCTAGAATGTTATGAACTTGCATTGTACATATTCAGTGTACATGGATGTGCATTAATGAGTACATAATTATGCAATAATGAGTACATAATTGTGCAATATTGTGATATGTGTTGTGTATGTTATAGAGGAGTACGTTGGACGATAGTCAAATATTACTGGACCATCCAAGCAATAACATATCGGAGCGTATTATGAATCAACCTAAATGATTTTCCTAGGATTGATTGTATTTGTTTAATTTCCAAATATTAAATGATTGCGATTGTGTATGAATTTCGGACGTAAGATCCGAGGAGTTTAATATTTGGGAATGCATTGGAAATGTTCTGATTGTTTTGACAATTCTAAGCGATATGTGTATTCTCAACGAAAGTTGAATGTCATACTTAGGTCCGATGATTGTGAGATTCTTGACTATGTATTATGAATGTTTGCTATACATGGCATATTCTGTATTTGATGCATTTCATAAAATGGGTGTTCAGATAAAGGCGTTATGACCGGAGTAGCCAATATGAAAGCGCTTGCACGTAGGGCTTTGCTCCATGATTTCTATTTCTGCACGTAGAGCTATGCTCCGTGATTATGTTCTGACTGAGCCCAATGGGCCAGTATCTGTATACGTATGTGATAAGCAATCGGTCACAACAATAATAACAAATATGGAGTCTCATATGCATCTGCATTTGTGTAAATCTCTGCGATTACGAATATGCTCTGAATTTGTGATGAAAACGTGATATGGCGTGATAATGTGAGTATTTGGATTATATATGATCTGAATGAATATTTTTGACGTATGTGATTTGTGTATTTGACTTGGGTAAAATCATCAATGATGGTTCGCTCATTGTGTTCGCAAATCTCATAAAAATTGCAACGTGGCTTTTCATATATGAGACAGGAGACTTAGTTCCTTAAATTGGACCAGAGGAACTTTTTGGATTTAGTTATGGCTCAGAGGCTTGTCAGCTGACGTTAGAAGTGTTGTTTTTGTATTTTGTAGTTTTTGTCTAGAACTTGTTTAAAGTTTGTAAAATACTATGTAAGCTTTTGTGAATGAATGAAATGAATGGTTTTAAAAATTTCTTGACTTTTAATTATGTTAGTTAATGTCATGTGTAAATTGGATTTATTTTTACTCTAGCCTACCATTATTATAGGATATGTACTTGAATGTCCTTGGATGTTCGGGTATATACCTTATAATAGTGAGATGTTACATTAATTGTTAAAAGGATTGGTTGATGGTTCAAAAGAACTAAAGGCTATGTTTGGTTGAATGTAAGGTTTATAATAGAATGGAATAGTTTATAATGGAATGAAATGTAAATAAATATAATATTAGAAAATTGTTATTTGAGGGAATGAAAGGATTTATAATATAATATAATGAAATGTTGTTTAAAAGAAGAGTTTATAATGTAATATAGTGAAATGTTGTTTACTATTTTACATTAAATCCTAAACTCCCAAATTGAAAATTACTTATTTTTACTATTTATGATAAAATGAGATATGATGTGAAACTTTTCTTTTCTATCTTATTCTATTTCATTATATTATAAACTCTTATTTTAAATAACAGAACAATATTACATTATATTAATTATTAATGGTCAAGAGACATCAAGCCTGATACAAGGCTTAATAGTGAAGCAAGGTTTCAGCTGCCAAAAAAAAAACAATTCTTCCAGACCCGATACAATCAAGCTCGCGAGAGAGCGACATGCATCTCTCGGATTAGTCGCAACTAGTCAACTACCCCTATCACGCTTCAGGCACATTGCATTGCAAGGCGAACTCCTTAGACACTTCACTTGTAAGTTTAGCCATGCCACCATTCCATTAATAATTTAAAAAGTTAATAGTTTTTTTAAAAAAATTATAATAAGTAGAGATGATATATATGTATATATAATGTAAAAAAGAAATGTGGAACAACTCCGCGTAACAAGCTAAAAGATGGCCTGGGAACGCGGCTGTTATGACTAAGAGCATTCCATTTCAAGTTCCACTTGGCTTGGGTATTCCAATGCCATATATGAACACTCAAAGTTCTTGAAACACCTTGACGACTGTTTCCATTCTCTCATACATATTGTAGCCAAGAAATTCAGAGATCTTGAGGTCGCAATTAGGTATACGTGTAAATATAATTAGTTCATCTTCAGTTGGGTGCTTTGTTTCTTTTGTTCTTCACTACTTTATGCTTTCCTACTATTGAGATGCAAGTACAGTTCTCCTAGTTGTTGCCTTTTTTGACAAGATGGGGGGCCTTTGCAAATGGTTTGTGGTTGGTCTTTGGTCTGAGCTTGTGTGAAGGGTAGTCTTACAGTTGATTCAGCATTTCTTTTTTATCAATTATGTTTTGGGAATTGTTTTGGTCCTCGTACAGTTCTCCATTTTTGAGATTTTGGATTTCTTCACTTTTTTTCTCTTTTGGTGCTTTACGTATGTGGAACGTTGACTTGTCTTTTTTCGTTGTCTACCCCGTTTAAGTGGATGGCGGGAAACGATTTTAGTACATAATTAATAATAATATAGCAAGCTACAAGTTTCTCAAAATATTTGATGGAATTTCAACTGAAGTATTAAATTCCTTGACGTTGTTTTCTGTTGCATATTAGATGGTGGATCGGTATTGGATTGGGTTGCTTCTGCTTGTTTCTTCTCTTGCCGGAATTTCTGATGGTAGTGCCGGTGATGCTGATCCCTTTTATAGGTAACATTTTTCTTTTGCAACTTTTTTCGTGTAAGCTTGGTGCCCTTCATTCTAAGTGTTTTCCTCATTTCGATTACCACAATCTGTTCAAATTTTCAACATGACTGTTGTTATAGGTTACCTGACAAGTTCTCTCTCTCCCTCTCTCTCTCTCTCTCTCTCTATTTCCTTTTATCCGTCTTCTTCGTTAACATTCTTTCTTACCTCCCTTCACGGATCTACCTCTTATTAAAGGGTGGAAGAGAAAGGGATATCTTGGGTTTATGTACTTCAACACTGTTTTCTAGAACAAGATTCCTATCTAGACTACTGTAGGCAAAAGGAGCCAAGGAAATCCTAAAAATAAGAGCTTTCATATGGGAAAGCGTTGCACTTTCTCCCTAAAAATAATAGCTTGAAAATTCTCTGCTCTCCTTTACAATGGAAACATTTGGTCTTATATGTAGATTTTGCAATCTTGATCCTAATACTACTTAAATAAGGACTCTTACATAAAATACTCGAATAAAAATTGAATATTACTCTAGTAAGGATTTTTATTATTCCTTCCAAGACATAAGTCCTAACTACCTTTGTGTGAAAAGCGACAGGCATATTATCATTAGACAATGACAAATTTGGAGGAAGGAGCATACTGGTGGTAAATGGAGGAGTAACATTAGAACAAGTTGCAAATGGAATAAGACCTTGAACATTTTCACTGAAGAAGAGTAGTTTCCTTTCTATCAAAGCATGAGTTTGTCTAGTGTATACTTGAAAATTTTGATTAGGGCATCGAATACATAAAAGAGGTTGAAGGTGCATAAAAGCCAAGAGGGATTGGAGGGACAATAAGAGGGAGAGGACTAACAAGTGAAGAAAACACGATAAAAGAGGAGTAACATGGGATATGCTCAAAGAAGGTAACCTCTGTAGAAGTTATCACTTAAGTTGGGGAATAACATAATTCCTTTTAAAGTTTGGGATAACCATGGACATGTTTTTCAAACATTGGAGAATTTGGTAGAACTAGGAGTAAGGAGATGGACAAAGCGCACACACCTAAATTGATGAAGTGAAAGATGATATGGAGAGTATTAGGGTGTAACATTACATAAGTGGTATGACCTTATAGGATTGTGGAAAATTTTTGATTGATTGAGTATAAAATAGTAAGACTGATATTGTTACAATGAAGAGAAAGGACATTTATATGAAGAAGTTGAGTGTGAGCTATCTTAAGTAAATGATGATTCTTGTGCTCAACAACTCCATTTTGTTAGGGTGTGTGAGGATAATAAGTTTGATTCATAATACATTGGGCAGAAAAAGGATGTGTGATAGGATGATACTCATAAGCATTATTACTATGCAAATTCTTAAGGAAAAGATTGAGCTGAGTTTTTATTCCATTATATGGAAAAAGACACCAATCTCTCTTATATTTTCACCAATTCAACAAAATCCTTTGTGTTTCGAAAATTTTATGGGGGCAATTCTTGTATATATGACATTTTTTCCATATAAACCTAGAAGACCCCACATTGCATCAAATGACCAGACCCAATTAAAGACCCAACAATCCATTTTAAAATTTTTTAACCCACAAACCTATTTACCGACTTCCATTTTCTTTTACCCATAAAAACTTGTATATCTCTAATAACCCACAAAACCTAAAATGTGTCTACTCCTCTCGTCTTCAACAATTCCCTTCTTCAAATCCTGCAACCACTCTTTCCTTGGCATTGATTGCAAATTTCAACTTGCTACTAGAGAATTGAAAGTAGGGGTGCAATATTGGACTAATTAAACCATCCATCTATAGGAGAAGGAGGTCCAAGAGAAGGTTATGGGTGGTGTTAAGATTGATGATATTAAAGACAAATGGAGAACCAAAGGCAAGAATGCTAAAAGACCCAATGTCCAGCTTCAACCCATTAGCTAAGTAAGTTCTAAGATAGGAAACATTATGACCCATTGAGGTATTGATGCAACAGAGCTTAGAGTTTATATATATATAAACAGAGAGGGCAAATCAGTTAACCACAAGGTTTAATTTGGTGGGATGAAGAGTGGGAGTTGAGATAACAACAAAAACAATAAGCGCTAAATTTAGCTTATATTATATTTCCTTATTAGATAGGAAGTAGTAGTAAGTTAGATATGTTATCCTAGTTGTACACATGTTATCCTAGACATTTAGGACTCAAACTTATTTAAGAATATAGAATTATTATTGGAACAAGGTTCAATTTTGTTTTGGATATTTTAGGTAGGAGCCTCTTCACTACTAGAATAAAGGTTCTAAGAACTTTTTTATGAATATGTATGTACTCATCCCTTCAATAAGAAGATCCTGAATATTTTTCTATAAACTTGAGTTTTCAATTGAAATGTGTGATGCTTTCTTCTAAGAGTGATTCTTAGTTCCTACTCTTCATTACTTGTCTACCTCAATAAAATTCCAACAATTAGAGCCTAAATTTTCAGCAATAAAAAACCCTAAAATTTTAGCCATATCAAACCCTAAAATTCCAACTATTCCTTACTTAAAATTCGAACAACGTAAGCTGAAATCATAGGCCTAAAACTCAAATTCTAGTAGCTAGATTTATATGTTTTGTGGGTCTTAACCCACTAGCTTGGTATCTTCTCCTTGTCCTTCATCAATTTGGTATCAA
This sequence comes from Erythroxylum gracilipes, assembly GCA_026413385.1. Taxonomy (NCBI): domain Eukaryota; kingdom Viridiplantae; phylum Streptophyta; class Magnoliopsida; order Malpighiales; family Erythroxylaceae; genus Erythroxylum; species Erythroxylum gracilipes. Next base: position 3,869,004 of record JANZLC010000007.1, on the reverse strand, counting down.
AGCTTTGGCTAACAATGGTGAAATGAAGTGGAAGGGCATATAGAGGAACACTTGGTTACTTAGAGCGAGATGAAATACTTTTGGAAATTGTCAAAAAATTGAATCCGATGATTCTCATTCACAAGGTGTTCCAAAAATCAACTTACATGTTACAACATCCACAAGAAAGCATGTTCTATAATTTTTAAAGAGGCTAGAGCCTTGAAATTCATCCCTTAAAAATCAAAACTCCCATAAGAACAAACCAACAACTTGTACTTGATGCTAAACATTGGAAGTTGCTAACAAACAAGATGAAGGAGTTGATATTAATCAACTTGCAACATATTTGTTGGAAAATCATATATCGATTCTAAGTCCTCTAATTTACCTGGCACTACCTCATAGAAAATGGTTGTTGTGGGTGGTGAGACCTTTGGAAACTAAATCATATATTGATTTTAATTCCTCAAATTTACCTGGCACTGCCTCAAAGAAAATGTTGGTTATGGGTGGTGAAACTTTTGGCACCTTTCATCAAACGATCAGTTATAACCTTCAAGCCTATATGTAGAAGGGGCTTAGGTGCTTGATGACATGGAGAGTTTGACAATGGTAGATGATCAAAACATTAAAGTTTGAAGAAAAGCGAGAGGAAGTGGATTCTGTAGCAAACACTAAAGCTGAAAACATGTGCAGGCTAAAATAATAAAACAAGAAGTTGAAAAGATTAAATCGCAAGTACTAAAGGCTTTGAAGCTTTTCAGCTCAAAACTTGATGATATCCTTGGTGTTGAGAAAATAAAAAATCTAGTTGATGCAAATTATGCTGTAGTGAGTGGTGAAGGAGAAGTAGACTTGAAAGAAGATGAAAATATAACATAACATATGGATAAAGAAGCTCTAAGTGCCCTTGCAAAGTCAAAATTCAGCAATAATGGCAAGTTAATGCAATTGACTACAAGAAGCAATAATACGTATATTCTTGATGCCTATGTGGTAGAGAAGTCATATGGTTTTGTTATGAAACTATTTGCAAATACAATGTTGATATTTATGATGTCCACATTGTTAAACTCTTTTTCAAAGAGATTGTATGTTTCCATAGATTACTTTTAATCATTATATTTGACTGTGATGTAAAATTGATGAGTTACTATTCGAGAATTCTATGGAAAACATTGAACACTAAGCTTTAATTTTCAAGTTCTTTTCATCCTGAAATTAACGGATAAACGAAAGTGATAAATAGAAGCTTATGGGACTTGTGATGATGCTTGATCAGGGACAATATGAATAATTGGGACCTAATTCATCCGGTGTTAGATTTTTTTCTTTTCGGAAATTGAAAGTAGATTTATACTAAAAGCTTTTAAAGGAGTTAACAATTACAACTAGTAATAACCATAGTACAAACCAAGGTTAGGCTCCTTAAGCTTAGTACCAAAATCCATTTGAGGTGAACTAATAGAGACTGAACATGAAGGAGAGAAAATATGTATGATCCCTCCTTGAGTTGCATTTCATCCTTAAAATATCATGACTCAACAATTAACTTTGCCATAAATAAGCTACTAAAGTACACTAGTTTAGGAATTTTGGCGGATCCCATTTGGTCTCCATCCCTTTGCTGGCCTTCTGTGGACCTCATAGCTAATTTTAATTTCCCTAATTCATCTTGAAGTCCTACAAATGAATGATGAGTTATTTGTGAAACTTTTTGAAAAGCTTGAAGAATCCTCTCCTTCCATATTGCATATATGGTGCAGCTGAAAGCAAGTCTAAATAGTCTAAAATCCTAAACCAATTTTCCTCAGAACAAAAAGTATTGCATCTAGTTTGCACTTTCGTCCATGGAATTGGTGTAAATTGACTTCATAGAAAAGATGAGAGGTTGTTTCATGTTCTACCTTACATAACTCTCAGTTAAGGTTTGTCTCCCTTTGATTCTATTCTTAGTCTTTAGTTTATTCTCTGCTACTGCCACAAGATGAATGAGGATTTTTAGGTAGGTAGTGCTTTGACCAAACTAGATCTAACTATTTGATTCTCTAGAAGTGTTTCCTTAGCAGATCCATGCAGGACTTGTTTGTAAACTTACCAAACTTATGCCTCCCCTAAATTGTGAGATTAGAGTTCATTGCATTTGGTTTGTATCTAGGTGAGTTTTCTTTGATTAGACAAAAACTCTCTAGTTGCAATATCATTGATCCCCTTGGATTATCTGCTTAGCTTTTGCATTGTCTGGCAACATGTGTCTAATCAAATCTAGTTTTAATATCTTGTGCAAAGCTCTCAAGTGTCGTGCCCATTTCCAATCACATATTTAAACTCCTGGCTTATGGTATCTCTTATTCCCAACATTTTGTTAAGTGTCCAGGAGTTACCACTTTTAGCTTTCATGTTCCAAAAGCTTGTAATTTCTAAATGATGTGAATGCATCCATCTAACTTAAATAAATTCCTTGTCATTAAATAGTTTACATACTCTCTCGGTAATGAGCATTTTGTTCCTGTCACAGATTCTTGCATTCCCAAGTCCCTATTCTTTCTTTGGCTATAGTTTCCTTGCTTGCATCACCATACCATGAGAAGTTCTTGATAAGTCTCTTAATAGACTTAACTAGATTCTTTGGCAAAATGATATGGGAACTCTAATAGCTGTGCATATTGCTAAGGACTGAGATTACAAGTTGAAGTTTGCCAATGTAAGATAAGAATTTATTCTGCCAACAGCTGATTCCCTTATGAATTGAATCAAATAATGGCTAGCAGTCACTATAAGATGGCCTTTCTGCAGTAACTAGTATCCCAAGGTACTAGAAAAGGGCTTGCTTAACTTGTCTGGTGAGTTCTTATTGTTTCCTGAGGTCCTACAAACATGAAGATCATGCTTTTACTATGGTTTATATCTAGACCTAATAACTTCTTGAAGTAGAGTAATGAGTTAAAATTTGAATGGAATGAGAGTCAGCCCCATATAGTAGCATTAAATCATCAGGCAAAGCAAGATTGAACAATTTTGACCCCTTACACTTACTATGGTACTTAAACCCTCCACTCTGATCTATCCTATGAGCAATGAGCCTAGTAAGAACCTTAATGCATAAAGTGAATAGGTAAGGGGATAAGGGGGGCCCTTACCTCAATCCTTTAACCCTACTAAACACACTTGTTGGCTCCCCATTCATTAAAACTCCAAAAGAGGCTTTGGTAATGCACTGGTATATCCAATCTATAAACAACTTTGGAAACTCAAATACCTCAAGGCAGATAAGAATGAACTTCCAATCAATTGAATCCAATGCTTTGCGAAAGTCAATATGTAATGTGCAACTCTTGATGGAAATCTTTTCGTGATAGTTTTTGAAAGATCTTGAACCGGTAGTAGATTGTCTTCTATACTCCTACCTTTGATGAAGGCACTTTGGTTGGAGTCAATTAGCATCTTTAGAGCTCCTTTTAGCATTGTAGCCAGCATCTTCGATGTGATTTTATATATTAATCGCAGGATGAAATTAACCTAAAATATTGTAAGGCGTTTGGATTAGCATCTTAGGTACTTGGCGAATCTAAATCTTGTTCACCACTCTTAACATCATGATTTCTTCTAAAATCATGTCACAAACCAAGCGCCATGTCTTTTGAAAGAAAAGGGCACTAAACCCATCACTTCCAAGAGCTTTCTTTTGATTGAGATTGAATAGAGCAGCTTCAATATGTAAAAACTTTGGATTTCTTGCAGAGTAGAAGAATTGTTAGTTGTACAACTGAGAAGGCCTTGAAGTAGTTAAGTATCAATGTTTTAAGGTCGGTCCTTCTGGTTATTAATGATGTTGGCATGTTGATCATGTACAGTGCTTATTTTGTTCTGTCTCCTTGCTAGAATGGCACTATTTAAAAGTTGTTCCTATTCCCCTCATTGAGCCACTTGATCTTAGATTTTCATTTTAAAAGGAAATTGTGTGGTTTTAGAGCATCAATATAATTTTCCAAGTATTGTTGTTCCTTTACTTACAGCATCTCATTGCCAACTAAGTTATAGAGCTCATTTTGAGTTTTGTCTAGAGTCTCCCTAGCCTTTCTAACAATTGCTTGTATGCTGGGAAAATGGACCTTGTTGAGTAGTTTGAGTTCTTCTTTAATGGCTCGCAACTTTCTTATACATGTGAATGCCTTGTAGCTCTTATATTGGTGCTGCATCTCTTTCTTGATAGTCTCAAACATTAAGGAGATAGTTATTAAACCTAAATGGAGCTTTAATGTTTTTACTATTGAGAATTTTATTCAATAAAGGAATGGTTAGAATTGACAGATTTGCCAAAGAAGGTTGAACTTGAGGGGAAATTGGATATCCAGACATCATTGACTAAGGCTTAATCTTTTTTTTTTCCCCAATCAACCAATCACCACTTTGCCTATTCTCCCAAATAAGAAATGGCCTCCGAAACTTAGATTTGAGACTCCATTTTGTTCCACACAGTTCCTTCCAATCTCTAGTTAAAAAAAAAGGATCCTTTTTGAAGAAAGAAGAAAAAGTAATTATTCCTTAATTTTTATGTGAATACAAGGAATATATAAGACAATGCAGTCCTAATCACCTCCTTAAATCAAGAAGAATCAATATATTTCTCTAAGTAATAAAATCTCAACTAATTAATAGAATATCAACTAATTATCTATAAAGAATCAGCTAATTATCTATACAACCCTAATCACCTTCTTAAATTACGAAGAATCTATTTATTCTATAAGTAATAAAATCTCAACTAATTAATAGAGTATCAGTTAATTATCTTTAAAGAATCAACTAATTATCTTTAACACTAATTAATAGAATATCTGTCAGGGAAGGGGACATGCTGCCAAGAAAAAAAATGGGATTTAATACTTTTGCTTATAGATCTTATAAACTTAAGTTCTTGACCTTAATTCCCCACTAGTGGTGTGTATTATTATATGCAAATATTATACAAAAGGATTAGAAGACCATTTTACACTCACAAAAGTGATTAATCGAATTCTTTGAGCTCCTTTGATAATTGCTGAATTTTTCTAAGGGTTTTGGTTGATTTATCACTTTGCACACTCGTAGATAGTTTGTGTTAATGTGTTCTCAAAAGTTGATTTTAGGGTTATGGTACGATCAAGCCCCCTAGATCTGGGTTATAGGCCTAGTAAGATTGAAGTTTGGTTGTGGTTCACTAGATTTTTGAGTTTTCCTTCCTTTATAAACTATTTATACAGTATTGGGCTCATTCAAGAGAACCCAATGATCTCCAAGAGTAAAAGTACTCAAGAACTTTTCTGAAAATACCTACTATTATTGTTTTCTTCATTTGCCTAATTCTTCACAAACTTTTGATAGTAACTAGTAAGTCCCAAAAACCCACGTAATGCTTTGACGGCAGTAGGCAAAGGCCATTCAGTCATGGCGTCAACCTTACTCCTGTCTGCTTGGGCAAAAATAACATACCCCCAAATAAGCGATCAATGATTTAGCAAAACTACATTTAGATTCCTTTAAAAAGAGGATGTGTTGGTGAAGAAAAGAGAAAACAATGCGTAAATGTTGCATAACCCAAGATCTGTTGTAAATGAGTATATCATCAAAGAAAACAAGAACAAACTTCCTTAGATACTGCTAGAAGACAGAATTCATCAAAGCTTGAAATGTGAAAGGGGCATTTATTAACTTGAAGGGCGTAACTAGAAACTCAAAATGCCCATGGTGAGTGTGAAAAGATGTTTTCTCCACATTAGCAGGGAACATCCAAACTTGATGGTATCTGAAACATAAATCTAGCTTTGTGAGGAATTTGGCCTTATAAAATTCTTTGAGCAACTCTTCAATGATTGGAATGGAAAATTTATCCTTAATTGTCTTGGTATTTAAGGCACGATAATCTACACAAAAAACTCCATGTACCATTAGCCTTTTTAGCTAACAACACAGGAGAAGAGAAAGGAGATTGACTGGGTCGAATCACTCCTCTGTCTAACATCTCTTGACACTGCTTTTCAATTTCGTCTTTTTGAAGGTGAGGATACCTGTATAGACAAACAACTACTAGTGAAGACCCCAGTTCTAACAAGATGCGACGATCACAGGCAAGTGATGGTGGTAACTCTTTGGATTCTTCAAAGATTTCATGAAATTCTAATAAAAATCCTTATAAATCAGAATCCTTGTTAATATATAAGATATTAGTTGACAATTTTTGGACAAGTTGGCCTAGACTCCCTCATGTCTTGTAACTCAATAAGCTTACCACTTTTACTAAAACTCATCTTCATCAATTTAAAATCCCATATGATAGATCCCAATGTTTTTAACCAATTAACCCCCTATAACTGCATCCAGTCTAGTAAGTGATAATAGAAGAAAATCAACGTAAAAAATGGTGTCACTCATGAGGAGAAGAACATCACTACAAATTCCTTCACACCATCACCCGCATCTCTTCTTTATTTTCTATCTTCAAGTTCAATTTTCTAGCAAAGCTGCATCCAAGAAATTGTGAGTAATTCATGAATCAATCAGTATGTTGAATGGGTACCTTTCTAAAGATTCGTTAATTTTCATGGTTTGTGAAGATTGTGTTCCAGTGATTGCATGAATTGAGATTTCTGTTGCTTCGACATTGTCCCCTTGTTCTTTGTCTTCATTATGAATGTAGTGGGTCTTCTATGACTTATAGGCAAAAATGTTTCTTGCAACGTGCCCTGGTAGGAACCTTTTATCACAATTGAAACAAAGACCTTTCACCCTTTTATCTTCAATTTTAGCTTGACTAAGTCGCTTCACAAAAGGAGAGCGCAACTGAATAGAACCTGTTCGTTTTACATTGAAAGACTCTCCTCTGTTGTGATTACCTCGCCTTTCATAGAACCGGAAAAGGCTCATTGCACTCGTTAAATCTGGTGGTTGATGTAATTTCACTTTGATAGCAATATATTCCTGCAGCCCACTTAAGAAAATCTGAACTTCTTGCTCCGTCGTCAATGAACTTGCCCTAGCCGACAATTGTTCAAACTGGCGTTGATAATCTTCTAGTGAACCGGTCTATTTAAGTTTAGCCAATTCTTCTAATTTATTACTCCGGATAGGAGGCCCAAAATGTAGATTACATTGTTGCTTCAAAGCATCCCATGTAATGGCTAGTTTGTCCCTCTCCAATTTCAAGAACCATAATTGAGCATCGCCTTCAAGATGGAAAGACACCAAACCAACTTTATCTTCCTCAAGTGTGTTTTGATGCCTAAAGAAGTACTCACATTTGTTAATCCAACCCAAACGGTCATTGGATCCATCGTATTTCGAGAAATCCAGTTTAGAATAGTTTGGAACAAATGTGGATACTTCTTGTGTTTCCCCCCAAATGCTTGTCTCTCACGTTTGCCTCTATTTACACTTCCCTCACCATCAACCTTTCCCTCAAATTTCCCAATAGACAATTCTTTTGATAATTCATCCAAATGGTTTGCCAATTCTCGTTGTTATGCTGCTAATGCTTCACAGTCTTGTTCCTTTTCCTGACGATCTTTAGCATGATCTTCATTGTACAATTTGGTATGATCAAGTCCCCTAAATCTGGTTATAGGCCTAGTGAGATTGAAGTCTGGTTGTGGTTTACCATATTTTTGAGTTTTCCTTCCTTTATGACCTATTTTTATAGTATGAAACTTGGGCTCACTAGAGAGAACTCAATGATCTCCAAGAGTAAAAGTACTCAAGAACTTTTTTGAAAATACCTGCTATTATTGCTGTCTTCAATTGCTTTTAAGGTTTAGACAGATAAAACTGCCAAGAACTATCCCCCTAAAAAATAGCATATTTAAATGTACAATAATTCAAACACAATAACTACCCTGCTGCACATGGCAATAACTAATAGTAAATATATAAACTGAAGACAGCCATAAACTATTCATCATTCCTTCTTCTGCTTTTGTTGCCTTCGTTGGTAAATTTTCAAGGGTTCTACTTTACCAGCCAAGTTTGATGCTGGTACTTTAATGACTATAACAGGTTGGCTGCTTGTGCATATTGCTCCTCTACTCCTTGTCCATCATTCATTACCGTTCAATTTAAGCTTCACAAACATCTTTCAATGTTTGTTGGGGAATTTTATTTGATAATGATGCAATGGAGTTGCTGCCTGTTTTTTCTGGTAAGATTAAAGCTTCAAAGAAGCTTGAAGATGAATTGGCACTGTGTATATATGGTCCTAGTAGTAAGACTATTTATAATGAGCTCATCTGATGTGTTAGAAATTTAGTATCATTATTTACTTATAAGAAACATTATACAAGTATCTTATGTGGAATTATTTGGATGTCTTATTACTAATGTTGATATTAGCTTGTATTAGGTTCCTATACATAGATGGACCATAACCTAGTTAATAATAAGTCTTTCAGTTGTCTACCTTTCTTTTATACAAGTACTATGTGTTTAATAAGATTTTAGCTATAGCAGTTTAATAATCTACTATCTATCATGCTACAGCCTTATTAAATCCCACAACAAACTGGTTATCTCCCTAATTTCATTATTAATTTTCATGAAATACTAAATATTTGGTTGTTTAGAAACTCCAAACTTCCTCTCTTTTTTCTTATTTCCAAATTAAAAATGAGAAATAAAAGATTGATGAAAGAACAAAATTATAATCATATTTTCTTCTTACTGTTTATAACTTATTTATTGTTAAGGATCCTTCAGTATTAAAACAGAAAACTTTTTGGCACTAAGGTAGGCCCTTGATAGATAAAATAAGCTTGATAGTCCAAGTGCATATGTCTCCATCCTGCATTAAGAATATTTTCGAGATAGTCCTTTGTGTTACTGTTATGCATCAGTGAATAGGGCAGTATTACAGATGACGATGAGCACATCTGTCTTATTGTTTGGATTTAGAGCACATGTAGACGTCCCTCGTAATATTGGATGGTTGGAACATGCCATAATCTTTCTTTGTTTAAATCCAACGTCTTACAATAGTCACATTCAGCTAAATGATTTTTTATTTTTAGTTGATAGAGCTTTCTTGTGCCTGTGATGATTCCAAAACTGATGTTCTTGCACATAAAGAATTATTGATCATAAGGAAGAATGACAATGTACTATATATTTATTGCATGTAGACCTACTTTCATGGATTTGCTTTTGCGTGTGTTATTTGTTTTCAAGCCATATGATTTATATTCTCCGTCAGCATATTTAATGAGGTGCATGTGGTGACTTAATTTCTGACTATTGAACTACTGCTATGGAATTTAGGGCTTGTCTTGGAGAATGCCAAAGGACCGGATGTGTAGGAGAATTATGCTTTTCTCATTGTAACTCGTCAGATGGTATCTCCACTGGAGGCTCATGGTATATGCAAGGACCTCTTTACATACGGTGGAAATTATTAGGCTGCATAGGTGAATGTCGCTACCACTGCATGGTTGATAGAGAGAAATCAAGGCAAGAACATGGTCATGGTCCAGTTAAGTACCATGGAAAATGGCCATTTGAACGTGTATTCGGAATCCAGGTTAGATTTTCTAGAAAATAGCCACAGGCCTTACACCTGTTTCAAGTTCTTTAAATAGATTCATATTTTTCTCTGATGCATACATTACTTTCATTTTTGGGTTTATTCAGGAACCTGTTTCTGTAGCTTTCTCTGCACTCAACCTTGCGGTGCATTTTCATGGTTGGCTATCGTTCTTTATCCTTCTGTACTATAAGTTACCTTTGAAACAAGACAAGAAAGCTTATTACCAGTATGCCTCTTTATGGCATATCTATGCCCTGGTATCAATGAATTCCTGGCTCTGGAGTTCTGTTTTCCACAGTCGGTAAGTTCTTGTTTAGCATCAGAATCTGTGCTAGATTATGATATGTATAATTGCCTTTCATAAGTTGGAATTCTCTCAATGCATGGGGCACTGAGCATATCTATTATAAATGTCTGAGGGGCTCTTGGGAGTGACAAGGAAGTACATGGCAATCCCATTCTTCAAGTGGAAAGATTGAACTTGCTATGTTTAGCTTTACACTAAATGTCATATATTGAACTCCATAATTTACTTTTTAGCCATTATACTTGTGGAAATGGTTAAAAGCATCATGCAACCCACAGGTACTAACATTGTTCTTGAACTTTCAGCATTTCTGTTTGAAATGCCAAAGAGATTAACCAAATCTAGTTGTCATGCCCTTTATTATTGATCTTTATACAGGTATGCATTTGCTTTCACTGTGTTTTTTGTTTACCTGTGGATATATTTCGGTACATGGATGAATTTCACTGTGGATCATTTGATTTACAAACTTTTCCTTTTCAGATCACCCAATTTAACATGTAACAATTAAATCACTAAACATTCTGAAAGTAGAGTTAATGCTATTATTTGACAGCTTTCTACTAAATATTTCAAGGGCTATATGTCTAATTCATCGGGACAGTTAGTGGTAGTGTTACCACTAAATTTACAAATATCAAAAATTGGTGGCATTGATACACAGGAAAGTCAGTGAGATACTTTTTACACATTGAAGTTTATTGAACTAGTTGAAGAGGACCTTTAAGTTCATTCATATGTATCTTGTATTGTAATTATTATTGTTTAATTTTATAATACAGAGACATAGACTTGACGGAGAAGTTAGATTACTCTTCTGCGGTGGTGTTGCTAGGGTACTCACTAATCCTTGCTATATTGAGATGTTTCAATGTACGGGATGAGGCGGCAAGGGTCATGGTTGCTGCTCCATTGCTCGCTTTTGTAACCACCCATATATTGTTCATCAATTTCTATAAGCTAGATTATGGTAATATAATTACCCACTTCTATTTTCATACGTAATATTGTACTAGTTACTCTTTTAACTACAATATATAAAAACTGGTTTTGGTATGTGTGAAAAGTGTGGCTGCTTGGTTCTGAACAGATCAAGGATGCTGAAAATGCGGTCTATTTTTGCACTATTGGGACATCAAGAGAGATTATATTTGTTCTTTCTAGCATATATTTACAACTCGTTTCTTTATGTACTTTTTTTTGTTCTCGTTGTCAATGAAACTTACTGCATCTTGAACATGTATAGGGTGGAACATGAAAGTTTGTGTCATCATGGCAGTGGTTCAGCTTCTCCTTTGGGCAACTTGGGCTGGTGTTATTGGCCATCCTTCACGGTGGAAATTGTGGATTGTGGTTGTAGGGGGTGGTCTTGCAATGCTCTTAGAAATCTATGATTTTCCTCCCTATAAAGGATTGCTGGATGCCCATGCTCTTTGGCATGCTACAACTGTACCCCTGACCTTCATTTGGTGGAGCTTCATCAGGGATGATGCCAAGTTCTGCACCTCTAACCTTGTTAAGAAATCCAAGTAGCTTTTGTGTTTGTGTCATCTCATAACCATTTGGTGGATTTCTTCCAGGTTTCATTATCCTATTTTTTGTAGTTGTTATGGCTTTATTTAGTAATCAGTTGATTGTATTAGTTATTAGTTGATTCTATCAGTGAAGCTAATTATATCAGTTGATTTGATTAGTAGATAAAATCACTTATTTATTAAAGATGTTTGGTAAAATTATCTGTTTAGTATTAATCGTTTATGTATAAAATGACTTATAAGAGTATGACTCTAAAGAAAATTTATAAAGATATGACAATTATATCTTAATATTTCTTTAAATATTTTTATAAAAATTTAGATTTTAAATATTTAATTTTACAAAAACAAAGTTTATAAATTTAATATGTTGGTCACGTGAATTAACACTTAATTCAAACAAGTCATAAGCGATATTTAGCAATACATCATGACTCAGTTGATCGAAAAGTCAATGATTTGATTACGAATCTTTTTATAGATAATGTTTCTGTGCAATTCATCTTTTCATCATTTTAGTGAAAGTGTCAACTCTTATTAGACTGATTACGTCACATCTAGCTTAAGTGATATTATTTCTTATCTTTGAGGCTCATTATTTAATTGGATATGTTATTGAAGACTATCTTCATGACATTTTCACTCTAGCAAAAGATTTAAGTAATAACTTAGACAAGAGGTTGTGAATATCATCTCCTTCTATTAGGAGTGGTGAATTCTTTACTGCTTACTCAGAGAGGCAATGAAGAATGTAGTTAAAGTATATGATTAGTATCTCAGATATTTTTAAGCACTTCAAGTCTAAGGATATTTGTACCATTGCTATAATATGACTATCACTGACACTAGAATAGATTATCTAAATGATTATGTAATGGCAGGTCATCTAATGTACTTAAACTTTTTATAAAGCATTTGCATATTAACTCTAAACAACTCGTGCTTATAACTTATGAGATTCACTGCTTGATCTAATTAAATAGTATAATATGTGCTAGTCTGTTTAGATTAATAATGTCTTGTCTCATTAATCTTATGACTAGGAATAATTTAGATAATAACATAATTACATAGGAATCTTATTATTATGATCTCACCATGATTTCTTTCATGATATGTAATTTATCAAGGGCTTCATTAATTTGATTTAAGATCACTATTAATTCATAAAGAACATGAACATCAAATTAACGAAAATGTCTTTTTATTAATTATAAAGATTTATACAATAAATGATAAAGGCGATTGTCTTTAGAACATTTTTCTAACAATATCTTACTTGCATTAAAGTCAATCGCCTTTGTATCTAATACAATAGGCAAATACATGAAAATCATTTCTTTTTTTAGGAATTGGCTTAGTCAAAGGATCAACATTACTCTGATCAGTGAGTATTCTCTCTATTTTGACATCATTTATACCAATAGCCTAAGTATATATTTGGATTTTTGATGAGATCTTAGTTTCTTTGCTTCTGTTATGACACCATTGTTGTCATAATACAACTGTACTGGGTTAACAATACTAGAAACCATTCCAAGTTTCATAATAAACTTCTTGATCCAAACTGCTTCTTTTGCTACTTCTGAAGTGACAATGTACTCTATTTTAGTTGTTAAATTTACAGCTGTCTCTTGTTCGGAACTCTTCCAACTGACTGCTTCACCATTCAGTGTAAAAATATGTCCTGACTGGGATCTAAAGTAATCCATATCGGATTGGAAACTAGTATCTATATACCCGCTCATAATAAGATCTCATTCTTTATATACAAAGAATATATCCTTAGTTTTTCTTGTTGGATCCCGTTTTCGGAATCCAACCTCTTGACAGAATTTAATGAATACCATCATACTTGAGCGTGGTTCCTTGTAATCGCTTCTTCTCTGATACCAAAATATGTTGGACCCCGTCTCCGGAGCCCAACCCCTTGTGCCATAAAACGTGTGCGTACTAATACTTGTCATGCCCGTGAATATAATCCAATGAAATTA
>JANZLC010000007.1:3825517-3845483 GCA_026413385.1 Erythroxylum gracilipes | reverse complement strand
TGATTAAATTATTATGATTTGATGAATAGTTAAATAACCAAAAACATTGTTATGAATTCTTATAACAAACAAATACCTAAAATTTCCAGACAACTTCCAAAAATTTACCAAAATTTCGTCATAAAATAATGACTTTCAAATTAATTTTAAAAACAAAATATGGACTTCACCAGCAATTTCTAAAAAATATTTGAAGTATACAAAAATTACAAAAATTATCTTAATACAGTCCGAATCAATCCGAAGTTTCATGAAACCAATTTACCCGGAAACTGCCATGAATGCATGCCAAAATCTAAATAGAAATTATAAAACGTACCAAATTTTTTTACTATTCTAACCCTTAAAATGGGGCGTTACATTATATGTCCATGTGTACGTCTCATATTAGTGTTAATGATTTTTAGAGAATTATAAGCACAACATTGTTAGTTGTATGAACCCTTGTTATGGTCGTGTAACTTATTAAAAAGCTAGGGTTTCAAATTTAAAGAGAGAAAAGGATTTTTTGGTAAAAAAATAGTGAAAAAGTAGTTGGAAATTGATTGCAAGTTGTTCCACACATTGTTCAAGATTAAAGAACAATGATCTCTTTATCTTGTTTTCTTTATTCTTTCTTAATTGTTTTTCTTTATTTGATTATAAAATAAATTAGGCTATATATTTAGGTATAATGGACCCTAGGATGTAATTATGTTTTGATTAACTATTTGATTTAATGAATATCTAGTTTTCTTATAATTTATCCAAATCTTTATAACTGATTGGATTGAAGGAATGAAAGTGAAGGATTTAATTATTTGATTCAAGTATCACGACTTAGAGATGAGATATATGGTTAGATCATAACTTGGATAAGGAGGTTTAAGAATAAGCTATTTAAGAGAAAGATGCAAGATCTTCTTAGGTTAGGGAAAAACCTAGCAAGGGAGTTTATAGAACATATGAATGCTTTCTTAGGTTGTCTTGATTTGAAAGATATTTTGGTTGAATAATTTAAAAAATGTGAATTATATATCGCAAGGGAGAATATAATATGAATTAAGAATTTTTATTAGTAAAAAAAAATAGAATTAGTCATTAGGTTGAAGTGAAATTGAATATACTAAGTCTTATGAAAAACCTCATTTAAATTTAGTTTATTCATAGATTGATTTATTCTTGATCATTGCCTAGTTTTGTTATTTAGATCTATTTATTTATTTTCATTCTTCAATTAATCACAATTATTTGTCTAACTAGTTACATTTATGAATAGTTGGTAATTAACTAGCAATCTTCGTAAGATTGACACTTATTCGTACATCTACATCGTGTGCTTGCAATTAAAATGTGCAAAGTTGACACACTTAAGAAAAAAATAGTGAAGAGGCTAGGAGAAAATAGTATTCGGGTTGATCTTATATAATCTTATTTATATAAAGTAAGTTGTTTTCTTAAAATATTTATTCCTTTTATATTCCTTTTTTTTATCTTAGGTATTTTTAAATCATAACAACATAATGGAGATTTTTTCTTTGTTCTTTTACTTTTCTTGGTGAAATTATTGTCTACAAGACTAGGATTGTTAGATTGCCACTAGGGATCAAGACCTTTGACTAAAATATCTTTAAATAGATTTGTGTATTATCGATCTTTGAAAGCGAAACGGTTCTGTTAGAGCTGAACTACATCCATTCGTTTTTAATTGTAAAATTGGAAACATAATTCGGGTAAGATTACACAAACAAGTATAAATAGAAAGGATAGGATATTTTTATGAGAGCGAATACGAAATTTTTTTCAAGTTTTACTTTTACAGCAATTTCGGACTATTGACTTTAGGAGCCGTGTGATTTTTGAATTCTTAATTATTAAGTTTTTCATTTTTGGAACCAAGTGGAGTGTGCGTGTGGGGGGGTATTTGAAGGACATAGTAGCCAACAAAACCCTCTCTCTTTCGTTTGAAACCCCAACCCCAAACCCTTGGCGGCTGTCACCTCCCAAAACCCCTCCCGTCTAAATTCCCTATTTCCTTTGGTTGATTTAGGGTTTATATCTTCAGCCTTTAGATCTTCTACAAATCCATTCATGGCCACCGTTGCTCCTCCTTCTGATCGTATCCTCTTTTTTATTTCTTGATCTGGGTTTGCTTCCTTATACATGTTCTGTTTTCCTTTCTTCTTTGATCTGTCTCTGTTGGCTCCAGTTTATGGGGTCTTTTGTTGGTTGATTTCTATTCTTGGACAAGATCTGTTTTGTAGCTTATTAGGGTTTTGTTTCTGATTTGTTTATGATGTGGGTTCGTGCTTCTTTACGCCTCCTTGCGGTTTTTTGTCTTTGATTTAATATTTTGGTAAATTTAGATGCCGTTATGTTGGTATTGACTTTTGTTGACTAACTTGGTTCATATGTTCAATTTTTGCCACTTTAGATGTGCTTCTGAGTACTATACTGACTGTTTAATCTATATTTATGGTCAATCCGCAATCTTAGGTATTTCCTTAACTTTTATCTCTCAATAGAAGCTGCAGATTTGTTACAGAACTTATCTTTGGAATCTCAATTAAAGACTTTAGAAATTCCATAGCCTACTAAGAAGGTAGTAAGAACTTTGGTTGTGGATTTTGTTTTGGGTGAAAACTTGAAGATTTGACTTTAATCTTTTGTCTCAGTTTGAACATTAATTCCAATCCTTTTTGCAGACTTATGTGTATCAATATGGAGCTGTTAATTCGGGGATTTCGACTAATGGTCAGATACAGTCTTCCGAGAGGTCGGTGACCCCATTTCTACAAGATATAATGGATCCAGCTACGTATTATCTTCCCAATGGCTATCCTTCCTTTTACTATGGAAGTAAGATTTGTTTTTTAGATCATATGTTAGATCTTTTAAATATCTTTTCAATAGGTTTATCAGATTCTGCGAATTTGATTGTTTGTGAAATTCCTGTTTTGTTAATTTATAATCGGTCTTATCTTTCTGCTTGATTTCTTCTAGGTTTTAATGGATCAGGAAATGAATGGAATGACTTCTCAAGTTATACAAATGCAGATGGTGTTGAGATGTCATCAGTAAGTTTTGGTTCTTACCAGATAATTACCTCCACAATTATTTTTGGAAGTTCCATTCATTAGTCTACTCTTCGCCTTTATCCTCATGCCCCCTTGATGCTAATGTTAAGATGTTTTTTAATTTTACAGGGGGTTTATGGTGACAGCGGGTCTGTTATATATCACAATGGTTACAGCTATGCACCGTATGGCCCATATTCACCAGCACCTTCACCAGTTCCAACTCTTGGAAATGATGGTCAGCTGTATGGGCCTCAGCACTACCAGTATCCTCCATACTTCCAGCCATTGACACCTACGAGTGAGCCTTTCACTCCTAGTCAAGTAGCTTCTTCGCAAGGGGAGCTGTCCACCTCCACTGGTATTGAACAAAAGTCTTTACCTGTGGAAACAGCTAAAGTGAATTCTGGCAGTGTAGTCAATGGTGGAGTCAAGGGAAACAACGTGTCAACTCCGTATAAGCCAACATATCAGAATTCATCTGTTAATGTGAAAAATACATATGGAAGCAATACTTTTCCTGCATCTGGTTATCAGGATCCAAGATTTGGCTATGGTGGACAGTATAGAAGTGGTGGAATCACTTCTTCCTTTTCTAAGGGTAACAACGGTCCATCTTCAAGAAGTAACAATTTCAGGCAGAACTCTAATTACATGGTAAGCTTCCTCTATTCTTGATCTAAGAGCATTTTAAAGAAATTCTACATTTTGCTCCAACTTCTTTTAGCTGCGCAATTATCTGACTTGTCAATTTTTGTAACTTCATTATTTGGCTCCCTAGGGCTTGCACCACCCTGGTCAAATATCTGGCATCGGATCAACTCATGGGTTCATAAACAGGATATACCCAAATAAGTTTTATGGTCAGTACGGGAGCACCTTTAGATCTGGTATGGGTTTTGGATCTGGTGGTTATGACTCAAGAGTAAATGCACATGGTTGGTTGGCTGTTGACAACAAATATAAACCCCGAGGGCGAGGCTATGGTTATTTTGGTTACCGCAATGAGAATGTTGATGGCCTGAACGAGCTGAATAGAGGTCCTAGGGCTAAGAGTTTTAAGAACCATAAGGATTTTACACCAGTGTCAATAGCAGTCAAAGGACAGAATCTGCCTTCAAGTGAAACCATTAGTGATGAGAAAGATATTATGTCTGGTGTTCCAAATAAGGAACAGTATAATAAAGCTGATCTTCCTGAGGACTACCAAGATGCAAAATTTTTCATCATAAAATCTTATAGCGAGGATGATGTCCATAAAAGCATCAAGTATAATGTTTGGGCTAGCACACCAAATGGCAACAAGAAGCTTGACGCAGCATATCAGGAGGCCCAGCAGAAATCTGATGGCTGCCCTCTATTTCTATTTTTCTCGGTGAGCTTATAAATGCACTTGCATTAGTCTTGTTTATTTACCATTTGTTGAGTTCTATTTGCTTTTGTTTTAAATCGTCTATTTCCTTCCAGGTCAATACCAGTGGCCAATTTGTTGGCCTTGCAGAGATGGTGGGTCCAGTTGATTTTAACAAAAATGTTGAGCACTGGCAACAGGACAAGTGGACTGGGTGCTTCTCTGTAAAATGGCACATTGTGAAGGATATACCGAACAGCTTGTTGAAGCACATTATACTTGAGAACAACGAGAACAAGCCTGTGACCAACAGCAGGGACACACAAGAGGTAAATGGACCTGGCAAGTTCCTTTCTATACTTTATGACAAAGCTGCTATCCTGTTCCTTAAACAGCAATTGATTATGGGATTTTGTAGGTTAAGTTAGAGCAGGGCCTTAAAATGGTGAATATATTCAAGAATCATTCCAGCAAAACAAGCATTTTGGATGATTTTGGCTTTTATGAGAAACGAGAGAAAATAATTAGGGAGAAGAAAGCTAAGCAACAGCAGTTCCTGACACAGGTAAGGCTCTTTTTGCTGTCTTTTTGGGTTCTTTTATAATTCATTTTGCTTTATTGTTTCCAAAAGTTGGTCACAATAGTTGCATGTACCAAAAAAAAAAATCTTATAATTTCTGTATTCTGTAATAGTTATGAGTTCATTTTAACATAAGAGTTGAGCTTTGATCTTTTATTTTTCTACTGTGTGTACGGCTGCAGGTATTAGAAGGGAAGCCTGGCAATGAGAAGGACATGGGAGCATCACACAAGACATTAGAGTCTGTATCTGATGTTATTAAGGCTCCTACTTCTCTAGTCCAGCCCAATGGGGACCTGAAGCATTTAGAGAATGGATCAATTGCAAAAGCTGGTGATGACAAGGCCAGTAAGCCGGTTACTTCTGATAAAAGGACTGTAACAAATGGTATTGCTAATGGTTGCTAGTTTATAAAAGGCATTGCGGTCCTTGGTCTTGGAGGGTGTAACGAGTTCTAATCGAGTCATTGGGCGTTAGTAGAGGACAGGACTAAGTTCTGACAATCATCCTTGAGCCTTGGACTGCCTTATGGCACTGTCTTGCTGCTTTGGGGCCTCGGTGATTTTTAGCCTGAGGTTGGAGTAATAATTTTGCGACTACTCTTTACAGGATGTGAGGCGGCAGTATAGGCACTTCAGAACCAAATACTGTTACATGGATGTGTTCCTAGGGGTTTAGCCTTGATAGATATTAATGCCTAAGGAATTGGATGTAGGGTTTCTGTCTTAGTGGGTTTTTAAGATTTTAGTACCATTTTTCTTTGTTTTCTTGTTGGTCTATTTTACCTTTTTATTCCTAGATTGTCTATTTTTCTTTCTTGCTTTTGCTGACAATATCGAGAACTGGAGGGATGGTGGGAAGCATTTAAAATATAGTTTCCTTTCGTTTGCTTTTATTGGTCATTTTGTGCTTTTTCAAACTTTGTTATTGTCGGTTGTCTTATTAAGTAAGCAGCGTGTTATGCTTGGACTAATACCCCTGTGATTTGATCATCGTTGCTTACACACTGAGGCGTTTTATTTGTAATGGAAATCAAATGAAAGCAAAAAACAAAAAGGGTGTAACTTGGTCATTTATAGATGTAAGGAAGTGGAAAGCAAAGGTGAAAGTGAAGTTTTCCTTTTTCTTACGAGCGTCTGTACAACAGTTGTATTCTCCAAAAAAAAAAAAAGTCTGTACAACAGTTGTGTTTTTATAAGAGACTTCGTGTTGAGGCCACCTAAACCTGAAGTATAAGTTGAATAAACAATGAGATTTTTCCCACTTAAGTGAACAAACTTGATCAGAAAATATGCTTCTAATAAAGCTTTTAACTTGTGGTATTTCGGCCAATTCTGCAATAGGTCTGGCTGATCTAGTAATATCATAATTACCATGTAGATAATTTCTTAATTTTATTTAGATAAAGCATGGATTTTAAAAAATTAAAAGTAATTTTTAAAATTAAATAAAAAAGGCAGAAAAAATAACCCTAGTAAGATTAGATAAAACATATTCAATAAAAGTATTTGGTTGGTTGGTATGAAAAGAAAGGACCGTTGATAATATGTTGTAATTGAATTAACAACATTTTTATCTCCTTTTAAGAATATGTTGTAATTGAATTAACAACATTTTTATATCTCCTTTTAAGACAATGTTTCGTATCCCTCGGTATAGTAAAGAATGGAAGTTATATGCATTTTTCGCTATATTCGTTGTAATTCTTATTATGATTCTCCTAAATAAATGAAGCACTACCTAAAATGTAAAACCTTGTTTAAATCCATTTTTGGATTTTAATACGCTACCCACTCAGTATCATTTAATCAGTTCCTACTTTACGTTGCCACCTTTCATCCACAACTTTCATAATTTATAGAAGAAAGGTTGCAGTATAAAGAAACATATATCGACATAGTATCAGACTCGGATCAAGTGAAATGAAATGGGTACCGACAAAGGAAACTCGGGGAAAGGGCCAACTAACGTCAACTTGATATCTAGATATGGGTCCCAAACCAGTCCAACCCCCCAACAGTAACTAGTACTACTCTACTTGCATTGTCAGAGACGAAGCTTCCCAGTAAGTTCCAATAATGAAACGCATACGATACGTGGAAAATTAGGAGTCTTAGGAACAAACAAATACATTGAAATAGTCCAACTACTCATGCTTTACAAACTTCACGTGTCTCTGTCACACACGTGACACGTAGAGGCACTTTTTCGTCGCCATCGAAAAAGGAAAAGAAATTTAGAAATTACATTATTTAATTAGTATATAAGATTAAAGCGGTGTTCTCATTCAATCCAGGAAAGTTGAAAGGCATGGGATTTGCTATGTTCTTGCGAACTGATTGGGCACCTTCCAGCCAATTTGATAGGAAAGGGGTCTCTTTAACTTTAGACGAAGATGATGCTGCATCCATAATTCCAAGAATCGAGTCCCTTTGGTAGTGGAATTAAAATCGCCCTCTTTCTAGTCATTGTGTCATTTCAAGTTGACAACATCATAGGAAGGTTTGGTCAGATTCGGATAACTTAATTTAATTTGGCATATTTGAGTGGTTTGACTGCCACTAGTAGGAACAAATAAATCATTTAGTACACGAAAACGTGCCTTTCTTTTGTGCCTCCACGGCCACGCAACAACGATGGCTGGCAAGGCAGAACAAGAAATATTCACCATTCCGGAAGTTAGTATTGCCCAAATCTCGTATGATTTTAGAATTGGAATTCAAGAGTATACTTCAAGTACTGCAGCAACAATGAATACTTACTAAAACGTGTCATTGACAGGTTAACAGTTCAATTGGTGTAAATTCGGGTACAATTGGCTCCCTTCTAATACCAACTCTACTCTTTAACAGGCTCACACCAACACCTCCCCGAGTACAATTTAAAGCTCAGATTAACACATTATCAAAGATCAAAAAGGAGAAAAAGAACCGACAAGACAACCATGAACATAGGATGCGAGCCCTTATATTTTTCCGCATGAATGATAAGCTCTCTCATTGCCCATTATGGGGATAGTAACAGTTCAAACATAAAGCTAGTCTCCGGAAACGAATGAAGTGAAAGAGAATAGTGGCATAAGAACTCAATGTCTACAATTCTATAGCAAAATGTTTTGCTTCGCTCACTAGTCAATTATCATTCTTTGTTATTCGGGAGAAAACTAGTCTGCATACAAGTCTGTTGTCAGTTTGGCAGCTTCATCCCATTCAAGCCATCTGAAAACGAGGTGACATCATATACTTCAATCCCCCTTGTCCGGGCTGGCGCTCCTCCCTTGAGAGCTGACACATTCAAGACAATCCTGCTCAAATCCATTCAGTAGCCAGGTTAGATGTAGAACGCTAAGTTGACACGGTGAAAGTGTGAAGTAATTCCATTGCTAATTAGACAGAAGAAACTTTTAAACTTACTTCTTTGATTCGTTTCCATGCTCTGGTGAACCACAAGTTATGACAATTTTGTCATTGATTTTGGATACTGAGTGATCCACAGGCAGGTCAATCCCCCGAGATGCTGGATTGGCGAGGCAACATATTATTCACGTACCTCAAGTATAAGCAATCACAAAGATGAAACTGCAAGTGGGTAGGTGTTTAGTAAATTAATCTCAGGGTAAACTTACCTGATTTCTGCTTAGTTGTCACATTTCCTTTGAGTCCCAGCAGTTCCTGTCCAAATAAATAGACAATGTCAAGAGCAAAATACATTCAAAAGCTTGCCTATCAAACTCAACTGGCAGGGAGTTACCTTAAGATTCATATAACAATCTTCAAGTTTATCATTATACAAAATGTGGTCAAAGATGCTTGATGATTTCCCTTGCTCAATCTCCGCCTGTGCATTTCGGAGTCGCTTAATAATCTGCTCCTCTGCATCCGTTCCCCTGTTGGCAAAGATTCCAGTTAGAAAAAGTGCAGGAACATACAACAATGGAAAAGGCTGACCAGATAGTTTCTACTTACCTTGCTCGGAGACGCTTCTCAAGCTCTTCCATTGAGGGGGGGCAGATAAAGATAAAAATTGCATCAAGAGCACTAGCTCTCACAGATCTTGCCCCTTGAACGTCAATATCAAGAATGCACCTCTATAATCAAATGGAAGGGAAAAATCATAACATAAACTTTTGTGGAAGACACAGAAGCACATAGTCTACATAAGGCGTTGTGTTAATTCAACATACAAATTCACTACCCAGCTATAAAATGTCAAGAGTTTAATTTCATAAAGGAAAGGTGGTTTTAACCCAATTCTTTCCTGTGGTACATTGAGCTAGTAGGGTACACCATGCCCAACAACGAGAACATATAGTGTACTGAGTTAGTCACATTAAAAAAATTAAATATAGCATGCAAGAAACATTATAACGAAAATAGTACCAGCAACACTAAGTCAGGCAACCATTTAGAAGTTCTGTGCAACATCCAACTGCCATTCAACCTCTCGGTATATCCAGATTGAACATATCTAAAGACTTGAACTACAACTTTTCACAATAGCACTTATGCAACTGTTAATTACCTTTCCTGCATCTGCAACAACCTCAACAGCTTCTATACTAGTACCATAAAGGTTTCCGTGAACAGAAGCAAACTCAAGGAATTTCCCATCTTTTATCTCTTTCTCCATTACATTTCGGTCAGTGAAGTGGTAATGGACACCATCCTCCTCCCCGATCCTAGGGGCTCGGGTTGTATGGCTCACAGAAAAACCAAACATGGATGGAAATTCATCCTTGAGTGTGGATATTAATGTCCCCTTGCCCACTCCAGAAGGACCACTAATGACAATTTGCATGTCAGCATTGCCCTCCATACCCTTACTCCAGGCAACAACTTCAGTGTCCAATTTTTTTTTCTGCTCCCTTACATAAGTACTGTCCACCTGTAAACATTCAAGCAGTTAATGGTCTAAAAGGACAGGAGTTAGTTAGGGAACCATATAAAATTTGCAATGAATGAGAGGAACATCTAATGCTATAATGCAATGAGAAACTGATGGAAAAATTACATCCATGGCAATGCAACAAGTACTTTTAGCACTTCTAGAGACAAATCCGTCTCAAGTTATGATCTATCAGTTTCCTGCAGCTCTTACTTTCTGAACTAACTGAACAGGAATACTTAATATAATATGTATTTTTTTTAATAGAATTAAACAAAAGGACATCAAGAAGTTCAAAGCTTGCAATGCGAACCTCAAGGAACCAGATGCAGTCGTCTGAAGTGGATCCCTTCTTAAGGATGAAAATTTTATTTTCGTCCAACTGTATCGCTGAATGGCCTTTACCGGGCATGGGTTTGGTTCCCAAAACAGTAGGAATTATCCTGGAAAATGCAAATATTCTACCGTGTGAATGAGTAAACTAAACACTAAATTGAAATACGGAGAACGCAACACAAATTACCGGAGTTTTCAACTCACCACTTGCCAGTAACTTCATCAAATATTCGAACTTCTAGAGCTAATGCGGCTTCATCATCTCCACCGCTAATCACATACTACAAATACAAATAAGTCGAGATTGGGAAGATGGCTGACGAGATAATCACTAAATAAAAGATGAGGAATAAAAAGTGTCAGTACTGTTCTATCCCGTATGGTAGTGGCTGTTTCGCAGCCTTTAGATTTCAAAACAACTTCATTTTGACCTCCACTCAACAGATTATCAGTCAAGAAAGCCGGTGACTTTCCCTGATATCAAACCAAAACGTCACAACAGAATAGAAGAAATAAATCCAAACCACAGAATTATTGCGCTACAAACTCTGTGGTTTTGACCACCTTTAATGCCGTGAGAGGGAAAAGAGAGAAATGATAAAGAGCTTACCATGGAGAAACTACGCTTCAAACACAAGATTTAGACCTGATCAACAGAAGGGAAAAACAAGAGCTGAGTTCAGAAGATCGGAAATATCTTGATCTAGACAAAAGAACAACTTGCCTTAACCGCACAAGGCAACAGACATCAAGTGTACAAGCGAGAACGCAAACAGAAAAATTGACTGACAACAAAATAACAACAATGATAAAAGAGAATCCGGATAACCAATAAAAAAAAATGGAAAGGAAACGCAGAGAACCGTTCAACATTAAGATCGTGTAATGTTGGTTATTACAGGAAACAATCAACACAAAACAATGGGAATGGAACAAAGTGATAGTTTCAGAAACACCAACAATCTTACATGTAGATCAGAAAACAAAAATAGGTAAGAAAAGAATTGCGGAGACAGAGAGATGCAAGTACCGGTGAATAAAGCAGAAAAATCTCTCAAAAGTGGAAACTTTGGGCTGTGCTAACGATGTTGGTATCAGCACATATA
Source organism: Erythroxylum gracilipes (assembly GCA_026413385.1). Classification (NCBI taxonomy): domain Eukaryota; kingdom Viridiplantae; phylum Streptophyta; class Magnoliopsida; order Malpighiales; family Erythroxylaceae; genus Erythroxylum; species Erythroxylum gracilipes. Next base: position 3,834,170 of record JANZLC010000007.1, on the reverse strand, counting down.
TATAAACGAAAAGAATTAAGAAAGAATCGGAAAAGAATTAAAGAAGTTTGAAGCCAAAGCTTTCTCTGGGTGTTATAGTCAAATCCCAACAAACTTCGGATTCAAGAAGAAGGTAGAGGACAATTCAAGAAGCCTCATCATATTTTGTAGGGTACTGGGAATGGGACTCCTAGTGAGAGGCAGAGAGGGCTTGGCTGGCTCTCATTCCAGAAGGCTTGGCTCTCATTCCATTCAACAAAACAAATTAAAGCCGCCTCCTAATTCTTTCCCCTTTTCCCTAACTTTTTTTATTTTTTGTTTATTCAATTTTTTCATTTTCATTTTGACTGAGGTACTTAAGTCCAGACAAATCTGTGAGACTTATCTAAAAGAAGCACCGACCCACGTGCCTGCATGTTCTTTCGGTATTTCAGTTATGTATACATTAATGATGTAGTACAAGTTGCTAACTGGTTCTTTGCTATTTTTCTTTTACGTTTAGATATTTTCTTTCTGGGTGTTCCTTGTTTTGTAATTTATTAGAGATCAGACAGGAACTGCTTTAGTGTAACGTACAGTTATGGCCAATCAATGTACCTTAAGCCTCAAATTTAGCAAGCAGTTATAAAATTCTCCACCAAGTAGAATAAGTTTGAAGTTTTAAATCTTAATTAATTAGATTAATATTTTTAACAATAAATTAGTTTGCCTCTTCATTTTATGTTTCCATAGTTACTTTTAAGTTTGATGTCTTGTTATATGTTCTCTGACATAGTTTCACTATATATTGTTCAAGTTTGAAGTATGTATAAGAAGCATGAAGAACCTAAAAAAACTTGGAAGCAAGTCCTGGGGACAATTTGAATTCTTCTCTATTTTATAGTCCTCTTATTGAATTTGAAGGCAAGTTGATGGTAGCTCCAAGTATAGATATTTTACATAAAGGTGCTGGAACATAGAAAGTAGCAAGCTTTTCATGTAATAAAGCATAAACGCAGAAAAATTGGAAAGGTAGAAACATATAAGAGGTAATTTTAATAGAGTGATAATATTATGTTTACTTTTAGATCAAAATTCGAAGCTCAAAAAAGTGATAAAAGAAGGTCCTTGACACATTTCACAGTTTCCTCTATTACTCCAAAATTGGCACCTTGATATGGAGTTAAAATAAATTAGATTAAAGCACATTCCTATAGGGGTGAACGTACACAATATTCTTTTGGAATCATCGACAACAAAAGGCTTAAGTATGTTAGCAAGCTATATGGGGAAGCCAATTTGTATAGATGAAAATATAACTTTGAGGAAACGTGTAGGCTATACTGGATTATGTGTAAGTATGGAAATTTCTAAAGAAATCAAAGATAGTATTCCTATATTAAGGCTAGTAGATGAGGATTCTCTCATAGAAGACAAAGTGATAGTTACTTATTAATATAAAACTTCCTTAAAAGCACAAGGTAAAGGATGGAAACCAACAGGGAAAGTTTTCATGAGGCGAGATTATTGGGAGTTGTTAGGGTTTGAAGAGACCAAAGCAGATAAAAACAAAGTGCTAATAGATAGTTGAAAACTAATAGGGATTTCAGAGTACTAAGGGAGGCAAGATAAGGTGGATAGAGTTCAAAATGAAGATAATGAGAGTGAGCAAAATGAATCAACACCAAAACTTATATAACCATTGAATGATCATCAACAATTGTGGATAGAAGATCTTTTGAAAAGGAACTTAAGGGTTAATGAGGGTTTGAATAAGCTGAATAGCCCTTATAATAAAGAAAGGGGATTGTGCAAACTAAAGTATCCTCAGAAAGCTCACAACAAAATGAGGACCAACAGCAAGTCGATCAAATTCAGTAGTTAGAAGATCAACAGAAAGTGGACAATAAAGAGGAAAAGTTTGAAAAGGTGTTGTCTAGGAAGATTAACAGGATTAGTAGGAAGGGCTCAAAAGGTAAAAGCATTCCAGTATGACCTTCTTAGTTCGGAATGTAAGAGGAATAAACAATCCTTCAAAGCTCAATGCTTTAAATGATTTTGTCCAACATAAGAAGTTTATGTTATTTTGTTTATTGGAAGCCAAATTTAGATTAGAAAATTTGAATAAATTGAGTTGTTTTGGTACTAAATGGATGGTACTGACAAATCATCAGTGCCATGGGTATGGAAGAATCATTATTAGTTATGATGGAGATCTAATAGAGGTGGAATCACTAGAAGTTAGTAAACAACTCATCCACACAAATTTGAGATTCAAAATAGAGAATTATATAACTTTGGCTACTTTTGCATATGGGTTTAATATAGTATTCCAAAGATCTGATTTATGGAGCTCTCTAAGAAGATTAAAAGCATCAGTTAGAGGACCTTATATTATTAGTGGTGAGGTTGAGGGAATTGTAATCTACTCAACTACAACTCAGATCTGTTTGGTTGCAATACGAATGTGCAACTATCTAATTTAAAATTCAAAGGTCATAGGTTCACATGGAGCAATAAACAAAGTTCAAAATGGTTCATTTGGAAAAAGCTATATAGGACCTTGGTGAATGTGGACTAGTTAATTGCCTATCCTGAGAGTAAAGCCATATTTTTGGAACTTAGATTTTCTGATCATACTCCTATCATGGTAGATAATCTTTTTAAAAAGATTAATGTTAAACATCCTTTAGGTTTAATAATTTTCTTGCTAATGTGGAGGGCTTCCAAGAAGTTATCTCCAAAAGTTGAAGATTGAGATTTATGGTACAAAACACTTTTTTTATACAAAAGCTTAAGGTGATAAAGCAAGAATTCAAGAAGTTGAATGCAAGAATAGGACAGAATACCAAAAATGAGATAGAAGATGCAAGAATACGACTCTTATATATCCAAAACTCACTAGAAAAGATGAAAATATAGCAAATAAGGAGAAGGAAGCAATTAAGAACTATTTGCATGTTGTAGATAATCACTGTTCCTTGTTGCAACAGCAAGCCAGGATCAACTGGATCAAGGATAAGGATAGATGCATGAAGTTTTTCTTCAATATATTGTCAACAGGAAGGATTATTAACATAATCACTTCCACAAAAGCTGAATCAAGGGAGATATTATATGGGTAAGCTGAGATTGCTAAGGATGCTAGGGAAGTTTTTCAAAATCTTCCAGGAACAAAAAGGGAGCGCCGGAGTTCATAAGGAGGAACTTATGCAACTTGTCTATGCTAAGGTTCCTAAAGATGTAGTCAATAATCAAATTAGGCCTGTCACTGATCAAGAAATAGAGGAGGTAGTTTTTAAAATGAATGGATCAAAGCGCCAGGCCTAGATGGTTTAAATGGAATTTTGTATAAAAAGGGGATAAAATAGGGAAATTTATTAAAGAAATTGTGCACGAGTTCTTCAAAAAAAGGAGTTTTACTCAAGGAGATTAATAGGTCCTTTTCGTATTTAATCCCTAAAATTCCTAACCTTGCAAGTTAGAGTGACCTATTTCTTTCACTAATTTTATCTATAAGGTCATTGCTAAAGTCCTAGCAAATAGGCTAAAAACTGTATTGCAATTCATCATCAATGAGAACTAATGAGCTTTTTTTAGCAATAGGAATTGTTAGGAAATATATATATTAGGGAGAGTATGATCTCCTTATTTAGTGTGTATTTCCTATTTATTACTAAGGATTTCTTTCCCTATGTAATTACTTCTATATAAATGATACAAGGGTCTTGAGTATTGATCAAGCCCTCTATTTTATTTTCACTCTGTTCTTCGCATGGTATCAGAGCCATACTTCCAAACCTTAGACCTTCTTTTCCGTAAACCCTAAACACCTTCCAATCTATCCAAAACACTTACTTCCATTTACCAAAAACAAAAATCAAATACACAAAAGCAACCACGGGTACCGATAACCACCAGAGTACTAGTGATGTCATCAAAAAACCACCCACGCATCGGAGCGTGGGCATCATACGCCATCATCCGGCAACCATTGACGACCACAGTTAGATGGGTCAGCTCGCTAATGTGTCCTGAATGGAGTTTTGGCCTTACTTTGTGTCCAAAAGTATTTTTTGATAATAATACAGTTTTATGTATTTCGGAACATCATCAACAATGTTTTAGTTTCCGTTTAGCAAGGAAATTTGTCTAGCATAATTGGGAGATCTCATATTCTAATTGCAAGTCATTGACAGGTGTTCCAACAATGAGTTCCTCAACTTTTCGAATCACTAAGCAATGTTTGAATGGTAATAACTATCCTTTTTGACCTAAGAATGTTGAATTGTTCTTTTGAGATCAGAGAAAGTTATCCTATCTTACATATAATCCCCCAACTAATCAAAAAATACTATAAATTTGGCAAGTGATGACGCACAATTATTACATATTCTTTTCAATTATATGGAACCTAAAATTTTAGTCATATTCTTTATGTTAGCACTTGTAAGCAAGCTTGGGACTATATTAAGCTTCTTTACTCCAATATTATGCTTCGCATGTATTATATTTATGTTGAGTAATTTCAGTCCAAATAGGAAGGAAGTTTGATTAAATACTTTGGGAAAGTGAAACGCACTTTTAAGGAGTTGAATTCTCTACTACCGTTCACATATGATATTAAGGAGATACAGATTCAAAGAGAGATTTGGTAACTATGATGTTTTTGGCTAGATTGAAATCTGAGTTTGAGCCTGTGCTAGCATAAATCTTGGGAGGAGTACACTTTTCATCCTTAGTTGAAGTATATTATAGACTCTCTCGCCCTATGACTAAGAAGAATTTATTAGAGAATAACTTTGATATGTCAACTCTTGTAACACAATTTGATTCACAAGTCAAAGGAAGCCATGGGGGAAGTCGTGGAGGACACGGTGGCCATGGTGGTTGTGGCGGCAAAGGTTCATGACTCCATTGCAAACGTTGTGATAGAGGCAGACATGATGAAAAGTCATGTTGGAATAAATATCCCCATTTGCGAGCTGCTTATATTGCGTCTCTTGAAGAACATTCTTCTACTAGAGCTCCACAACCGTCTGTTACTTTATCTTAGGATAAGTATACTAAGTTTTTGCAGTATCAATCAACTAAACAAACACCTTCTTCCTCTATGGCATCTGTGGCCCATCAAAGTAACCCAACCACTTGTTATTTAGCTATCTCTAGAAAACAATAATGGGTAATAGATTCTGGTGCCACTGACTATATTTAAGGTAAAATAACCAACTTTAACCATGCCATTCCTTTACCTACCTCTCATAAAAATAAACTTACTATTGCTGATGGATCTACTTCCACCATTAAACGTGTTGGATCCTCTCATCCTTGTTCTTCTCTCACATTACCCTCTACATTACTTGTTCCAAACTTTCCTTTCAATCTTATGTTTGTGAGCAAATTGAATAAACAACTAGATTTTTTTGTATGTTTCTACCTTGATAATGTCATTATCTAGGACTTGAAGACCAGGATGACGATTGGAGAAGGGCATGAATTGAATAGAATGTACTATTTTGACAAGTTGCAATCATCCATCGCCTACCCAGTGTCAGTCTCTCTATTGATATCCATAGTCGACTAGGTCATCCATCTTTGGAAAATCTCAAGAAAGTAGTGACAGGGCTAGATTTTGTTTCCAGTTTAAATTGTGAATTATGTCAGTTACGAAAACATCATCGTATTTCATTTTTTCCTTGAGTCATTAAAACAGTTGAAAAACCCTTCATGTTAATCCATGCAGATATTTGGGGTCCAATTCGTGTCAAGTCTAAGTTGGGATTTCGGTATTTTGTAATTTTTATTGATGATTTCTCTTGAATAACTTGGTTATATCTAATGCGGGATCGTTCTGATAACTTGGTTTCATCCATTATGGTTTTCATGAGTTTTTGATTTGTTTTTTGGGTTTTTGCATACATGATTACGTAAAAGTGGTATACATAAGGCAAGCGATGAAAAACGGGTTTAAAAAGAGCTAAAAAATGTGAAAATTGGTCCCAAAATTACCAAAGTTTGCCCTCTCCGTCGAAGGGCGATTGCACCGCTAGGTGCATGCACCACACACGCCCGACGACGCTACAGTAACTGCCCTAAGGAAGGTTTGGTGAGCGCATGCGTTGTACGCAGCAATCACGTCCTCCCATATGGCTCCACAGGGTGACAGTTGCACACGCCCCACCCGGCCATGGAGCGAGATGGCTAGCGCGTGCGTCGCACACACCCTCCATCTGTCCCAACACGTGGACGGCTATGATTCGGACAAGTGTGGTATAGTGCTACTGATGTCAGCAACATAAATTAAGAAAGAGGAAAATTTTAGAATTTCCATAAAGTTGCCCCGAGTCTTTTTTGGGTCAGTTTTTGGGTTAAGGAATTTTTTTATTTATTTTTTGGGATTTATTACATTGGTAATTTGATTCTGAAAAAAGGTTTAAAAGCTTTTTTAAGCTAGTTTTGAGTGCATTTTCATACTCTGAACTACACATAAGGGAGACATTTAAAGTTTTGTATCTCGTGTGGTAGGTTCGGTATTCAGGAAAGTGCAAAAGTCACTCTTATTGAGAATTTTTTTAAATAAAAGTCTCAAATAAAGTTTAAAGACAATGTTTTTAGTACCAGTATATGATTATTTAATTGCACATTTGGTTTTTGCATTTATAACTGATTTTTACATACATTATGCCCATATAGAATGTGAGGATAACATAAGGACGTATCCCTTTTGTTTGTGGTTTTTTTGGGTACTGGTAAGAATGTAGTTGCCACAGTGACCTTTCAAGTCAATATTTGGATTGTATCACTTGCATGTTGAGGGATGTCTCTGGTCTCATATTTGGTTATTCTGCCCATAGGTGTTGACCTTATATGAGATTTTGAAATATACATAAAGGCATTAGATGGAGGAAAGTTGTTGCTTAAATGATCTTGTAATATTCCGTTACCCACATGAGGGCTAGAATTGTGAATTCTGAAAATTTGATGAGAAATTGGGAAAATGCATCTCATGCGTTATTAATTTTGACATGCACATTTATATGATTGTACATGCATTCATGACATTTTTCGGGTACAATTGAGTTGTTAATTATGATTAAAATGTGCTTTGGCAAATTCGGAATTATTTATGACATTTGTGGAATTTTAGTGAATTTTATGAAAATATTAATTTATTGGCCAATTATGGAGTGACAAGTGGCAACCAATAATTGAGATAAATGGCATTAGTAGGCATATGACACATGGCAAGTAAATAGAGATAAATGGCTTGATGAGAGATTAACACGTGTAAGACATGCATAGCATACACGGGTATGAGTTTGAATTAGGAGAAAAGAGTTGCATGTGTTCTCAGTGAAGAACTCGTCATCTGAAGGTGAAATGTGAGACTTTTGGCTGATTCAATCTATTCTTGCTGGATTTCATAGTAGATCTAAGTAAGTTGTGTTTAATTGAGATTTGTTGTTGTTAAACGATGGAATTTCAGTAGATAGGAATGCATGCATGTTGGATTAAGGAAGTCGAATTCAGTGTTAAATAGAGTTGATGTTCGATTGAGAGTAAGAGCTTGTTAAATGGGTATCTTGAACTCTAGATGAAAGTTTTGCAAATATTATGTTAAGATTTTGAGGAAAATCCTAAGGGAAAATGTATGAGTTTTCGTCTAAGTTCATCCGAAGTAGCTTAGCTATGATTTGAGTTTAAATGTTGAATTTTTGGAGTTGCATGTGAGTGTTTGAGCTATGAATGAGTTAGAGGAATGATTTTAGGTATGTCTATATCATTTGAGAGGTGTTTGAAGTAGAGGAAATGGAAATGACAATCGGGGAAGACGAGTCAAACCAGACGTCGCGACGAATAAATTATTTATACGTCGCGCCGTGTGTGGGGCTGACTTGTTGAGCTCGTCGCAACGTAGTCCTTTTTGTACGTCGCGATGTGTGTCTAGTCTTTGAGCTCATCGCAGCTCATTCTTTTTCGTACATCACGGCGTAGGAGAACCCCTTGATCTCGTCGCGACGTGCATAAAAATCCCGAGAAAAATAGATTTTTAGGTTGCACATCGCGACCTCATCTTTTCTCCTCGTCGCGACGAGCATCCCTCCTCCAACAGCTTGAACATGCTTTCGTATTTTGACCATAGCTTTCTTTATTCTTATCCAAATTATGTGATTTATGATTCGTTGTAAACTAGAGGAATAGGGCTACAACTTTTATGAAGCAATGAAATTCTAACTCGGTCTATAAAAGTTTCAATTTGTGGTTGGAAGTTGAGGTAAAAATTCTGCTGGAACTTAAGAACAGTCTAAGGTATTCTGAGTATATCTCTTTGTATACTAATCTAAATTATATGGTTTTAGTGTCATTAGAAAGTTAAGAAATCGGAGAACAACTTTAAAGAAGGAAGTTTTGTCTAAATTGGTCAATTACCTTATCAGATCTAGTATGGAAAGTTGATCAGAATACGTATTAGAGGAAAAATCTGAAGTGTTCAATGAAGTTATGAAATTGGTTGCATTATGTTGTTTCGATCCTATTGTAAATATACATGGTATTAATGAGGGCTTTGATTTCTGAATGATTCTTCGATAAGGATCGCTTAGTGTACCCCGGAATTGTCATTGATCATGCATTGTGCATACATTCTATACATTGGTATACATAAAAGATCATTTGTGAATTTGTGCAAAGTGTG
>JANZLC010000007.1:3782829-3811131 GCA_026413385.1 Erythroxylum gracilipes | reverse complement strand
AAACATTTCATATTCTTGATTTTTCGAAAACATATATAAAGCTTAAAATTCAAATTATAAACATGGTACCCACCTCAATTCCATGCTTGAAACTTGTCCAAAGCTTCAATTTCTCCAAAGCCTCATCTAAAACCCTAATTCAAGACAAAAATTCCCAATTTAGAAACATCCAAAATTGAACATCAATTGGGGCATAAACACTACAATTAACTATAGAAATCATAACCCCATAACATTCTTAATCTATCTTAACCAAAAACTCACTAAAAAATCAAAGATAAAAAAATCGTGTCTTACCTTCATTTTCTCCAAAATTCGGATTTCTTGGCTTGAAAGAAAGCCCTTGAACTCCTCTTCATTTTTCCTCTTGAAATCAACTTAAATCACTCTTAAAATCTAACAAAATCGAAACCCTAGCATCTCTTTTCTTCTTTCCCCTTTTCTCCACCGCAAACTCACTTCTCTCTTCTCTCCTTTCTTTTGTTTCTTTCTTTCTTATTTTCGTGTATTATTTCCCTTACATAAATGACAGCCCACATCTCCTTTCATTAATGAAATCAAAAAGACTAAAATGCCCCTCCTTATAAGCTTTAAAACTTAACAACTTAAGTAAACTTCCAAATTTGCCCTTAAAGCCTTCTAACACTTTAAATTTTAATAAATCCAATAAACTTATGCCATATGATCTTACTCCATTTAACATGTTAATTACTCACATTAACATGCTAATTAAGTCCTCAAAATCATAAAAATAAATCAAAGTCTCAAAATTCATAAATCATGATTTTCATAGGACATTTTTCACATCATCAAATTGAAGGAATTTGCTAAAACTTCCTTCTAGAGAAATTACCTTATTGCATTACGATTCTAACGACACCAAAAACGCTCAATTCTGTTCAGAAATGAAGAAGTTATGGCCAAAACACTTTCAGCACTTATATAATCCAAGACCTAACACTATACCCAATTTCAATTCAGAAATTGAAAATCTTAGGGACTAAATTGAAATTCGATTCCTTCACATGAATTGTACCCCCATGTCTCTATTTTATTTTGCAATAAGAATCAGTTCAATCGGATCTCCACAGATCAAAAATATCTCAAAAGACTGAACCATGTTCAGAAAATTATCCCACACACTTTGATTAAATCAATCATCCTCAATTAAATCTCAAAAAAGTTCATAATCCTCCATGGGCAGATAGAGGAATGTCTTAGGAATCCAACGCTTCAAAAATCGGATAAATTGGATGTCGGACGGAAAAGATATAGGCAAAAGAATGGAAGAAAATTTAAATAACTAAAAAATTAAAAATCACAAACCAGCCGGCTCGCGGTCGCGACCGGCTTGCGATCGTGACCCAAGGCAAAAAGAAGCCAGCTTGCAATCGCGAGTCGAGGAGAAAAAGGTCGGCTTGCGATCGCGACGGCTTATGATCGCGAGCATCGGAGAACCAGAAGCCGCTCGCACTCGCGACGGCTCGCGAGTGCGAGCCTCTGAGAAAAGGGCTAGTTCGCGATCGCGAACAGCTCGTGATCGCGAACAGGCTCAGGCTTTGATTTTCCTTTTTTTTTAACCACTAAACTTCAAAAATTCATATCCTTTTACTCAAAACTCCAAATTTTGCAAATTTGGTATCAAAAGAAAGCTCAAAGGAAGCTCTACAACTTCCATTAAGAACTTAAAAAGCAATTCCAACTCTAAAGGGGTCAAAAACTCACTCAAACTTTCTGTCCAAAAATCATGTCACCCTAAATAATCACATAACTTCTAAAATTTCTATCTTTCAACTCCAAGGTCCAAATATGTCATATTTTATATCAATGTAAAGATCAAAACATAATCTAAAACTTTCATGCAGCACTTAGAGGCAATTTCAACCTCTAGCTAAGTCAATTTTACAATTAAAGATTCTGCCAGAAAATTGGTCATCCTATACCACATTCAAACTTCAAATTTTCATATCTTCCAATTCTCACATCCATAAATAACATATTATACATCATTGAAAAGCTAGGGAAATCTTCTATGAATTTCATGTAGACTACTTAACTCAATTTAAAATATATCAGTCTGACAATTGGCCTCAAAGCATAGCATACACAATTTTACACTTAAGAGCATTTTTTGAAAACAAAGAAAAATAACCTTAACTTCGGAAGATCATAACTTTTAATTCCGATATTGAAAACTGTCATACTTCATGGAAACAGAAAGCTTTCAACAAAAGCTACACTTTTCATGAAGATCATATTCTCAAATTCTGCCTAAATCAAAAAGTCAACTATTTATCCCCAAAAAGTCAAACTTTCTTAATTCTCCAAATTCCCACACTTTTACTATTTAGTTCTTGCTTTTCAAATCCATTTCAATCAACTCATTCACTTTACTCTCATAATCCATACAAATCTACTCAAATATCAAAGACATCAAAATTAATCAATTCTTTTTTTCATCACTTTCCTTAATGTACAAAATCATCTAAAACACAATTCATATACAAAAAAACACTCATTTAAGTTCATTTTAATATTTCTAAATTCCACTAAAAGATCAGGGTCCAACAGTAATGGATTAAATGTATCAACAATTAAGCACATATCAATTTTTAAAGACATGGGACCAACATAGGATTGTATTATTTGAGACATTCAATTTTTTGGGATTTATAAGAAGAAAAGGCAGCTTTTTTATATAACGGGAACACATTATTGGGAAGAAAAATTATAGAATTTTGGGATTAAAAGTAACCAAATTTGAAAAGTAAAAAAGGGAATTCTATCAAGATTCAAGTAGAGAATTTCAAAATTTCAAGATCTATGAATATGAGTTCTATTTTGTGTTCTTTCTTGGTTGTTATTGGTTTTCTTTATCTTAATATAAATTAAATTAGGATATATCTAGATAGGATGAAGCTTAGAACATATTATTTGGATTGATTCTTTGGTTTAATGAAAGAAATAAGTTTCGTTGTTAATTAATTATGATACTTATTATGAATAAATTGAAATGTGTTAGTGTTTTCATTCACTTTTAAATTTTATAATAAGAATTGAAAACCATACGCATGAATAAATCATAACATGAATAAAAGATTTGAAAAAATCTTAAAGATAGGACAAAATAATTCTTCTAGGTAAGAGTCAAATCTCTCAAGGAAATTTATAGAATGAGTTAATGCATTCTTATTTGTTTTAATTATAATGAGATTCCAATCAATAAAATTAAGGGTAGAGGTAGTATGTCTTAAGAAAGAATATGGTTGTAACTTTTAAATTTCTATCGATCTAAGAAACTAAGATTAATCATTGAATTAAGATAAATTTAGGCATATAAAGGTTCTAAGTGGATTCTACATCTAAATCTTAATTATCATTTGGTTATTATATTCTTGTTCATTGTATTGGATAATTATTTTAGAATAGTTATTCTAGTTTTATTAATCTTTTCCTTTAAATCAATTATTCATTTATTATATTAGATAATAGAAAGTTGATTAAAAATAGTACTTATATATAATGTTTAATAAATGAAAGGAATGAGACAAAATCATAGACAAGCTTGTAAGCATGGATGAGGTCCAGAAGAGACTAGAAGGGAAGTTTGAGTAAGTAACAGTAGATCATGCCTCTTCTATTCATAACCTAGAGGTTTAAATAAGCTAGCTTTCCAATGAATACTGTAAGAAAAGTGTGGACAACTTTACGAGCAACATGGAAGTAAATCCAAGAGAGCAATGTAAGGCTATCACACTTAGGAGTGGGACAGAGCTAGAAGGACTAATAGAAAGACAAGTTGAGACCTACCTTGTAGAAAACCAAGAGAAAAAGAAAAAGGATGAAGACAAGAAAGAGGACTCCTATACTCCTCCTCCACCTTACTCACCAAAAATACCATTCCCACAAAGATTTCAGAAGAACGAATTGGATGTACCATTCGCTAAGTTCGTGGAAAAACTAAAGAAATGGCAAATTTACTTGTCTTTTATGGTAGCGTTGAAATGTAGGCCCAAGTATGCAAAGTTCTTTAAAGACATGTTATATGACAAGTGGACTCGAGAAGATGACCATATAGTAGCCATGAAAGATCTAAGTAGCTTTACGATACCTTGTGTAGTTGGGATTTTAGAGATTTCGAAAAGTTTATGCTACTTAGGCGCAAGTATAAACCTTATGGCTTTGTAAATTTTTATAAAATTGGGCTAAAAGATGTGAAATCAACACCTATATGGATCAATCGATAAAGAAATTGTTAGTCTTGGTGGAGGATGTGCCTATAAAAGTGGACCAGTTTATAATTCCTGTGAATTTTGTCATGTTAGACTTTTAAGATAATCAAAATTTTCCGTTAGTTCTTGGTATACCGATTTTGAACACCAAAAAAGCTTTGGTAGATATCCATGAAGACAACCTCATCCTTCGAATTGGAGATGAACAAGTAAAATTCAACATGAATAAGGTATTAAAGAATCTAAATGAGGGTAACTCATTCAGGAGAATTGATGAAGTCAAATCTTTAAAGGAGCGAGAGGAAGAAGAACAAATGACAACATAGATTAAGTTTGAAGAATATAAGAAAGTCTCTATTTAAAAAGTTCAAGAAGAAGAGAATGATGAACAGATGACAGTGGAGATAAAGGCTGAAGAAGATTCAGACGTCTCTGTTCACGAAGTGAAAGAAGAAGAGGAGACGAAGATGATTGAGGAAGAAAGAGAGCAGTTCACCTTTCTAGAAGTCAAGCCGTTGAATTCGATAGACAATTCATGGAGTTCTATTATTCCTTATTTTATTGATAGTTTGTTACTTAAAAGGGCATTATTGAACTTACTTAGTTTTCTTCATTTGATTATTTTTGTCCTTTTAATTATCTTGCAATATGTATCTTATTTACAAGCTACTAAACTGAAATTGAGTGACATGGGTGGAAGCAAGCCACTCATAATTGATACAGGTTGAGATAATGTCAAACTAATGACGTTAACTAAGCGCTACTTGGAAGGTAACCCGAGAATTGGGATAAGTTTTATTTGTTTTATTTTATTTTATTGGTATTTTTATTTTATTTTTGTTTTTTAGGGAAAGAATTGCTAGAATTTCATGGCCGAAAGAATCTCCATATTTTGTCACCAACACTGTCACCACCTCAATCTCCTGCTTTTATGCTCTTAACCTTTCCTTTGGTCTTTTTATCATTTTTTCTCACATTGAAGGCAATGTGTTCTCGAAGTGTGGGGAGGATTTTGTATTGTCATGTCATGAGTGTAAATTTTGCATATCATATTGTTAGTTTTTGATTAGGTTGACAAGATGTGAACATATGTTACATATGTGTTAATTGTGTGAATGTGTCAATGGCTATAACTTGATGGAATTAGCTTATCTTTGAACATAATCTTTTAAGTTGTAAAGGCATATTATCTTGTGAAATTTATGTTTTAAGTATCTTTGGTTAAATATGCATGTTAATTAGGATATGATGTCAGTTTGTTCATCTTCAGAAAATTATTACATACATTTATAATTATAAGTCAATTGAATATGGTGGTATCATTAGTATTCTTTCATAAGGATGATTGATTAAAAGAAATGAGGTAGGCTATGTGAGATGAAAAAAGAATGTATGTCTATTAAATGAATAACTATTATGTTGGCCCATTTGAAACAAATATTGGGTTATGAATAGAGCCAGTAGCTAGTTAAGAATGCGATATAGCTAAGTAATTGGGAACATTGATGACAAAATGTTTGCCTTTGTGTCAAAAGGCTAAAATGACATTCCAACCAAGCTAATTAATAAAATGTGACCTAGTTGAGTGAACGGGAGACATTCATAACAAGGTGTTTGCATTCACGTCAAAAGACTAGGTTAACGTTAAAGAAAATTAAAAAAAAGTGGCGTTTCGATAAATACATCCTACCAATCTTTGAAAATAACAAAAATTTTCATGAAGGGATACTTATTGATAGTTGCAATTTTGGTTGATTACTAATTATTAGTATATGTATACAAGTGCTTTAGGTGAATGAATATGATGTTAATGTCTTGATTAATATGCATATTCAATCCAAAGTGTTTAACAATAAATTGAATAGGTTAATATGTTGGAACAATTTGAATGATTGTTGTTTGAGGTTAAATTGGTTTTGTCAAGTTAGATATCGTTGTATCATTAGCGCATGTTGCATAAATGTATATGTTATTGTTTGGTTTGTTTGAGTTTGAGTTTGTGTTTTGTTTTTGTTTTTGCTTAAGGACAAGCAAAAGTTTAAGTGTAGGTATATTGATAGGGTGTAAATTATACTATGTTTTGATAGATGTTTAAGTGTGCTTTTAATTATTTCTTAGATGATTATTATGTATATAGGCTTAGAATTATGTTATTATTAGTGTTTGTGTAGTTTTGAGCATGATTTGAATCTTAATTTTAAGTTTCAAGAGGTATGTGATGTGTCTTTGAGTGTATGGAAACAGGAAATTGAAAAAAAAAGAGAAGAATTGGAAGTATGGAAGCAGGTCACAACCATAACAGAGAGCACAGGCAACAATTCCAACGAATTTCAGCTTTTCCAACATGAGACTCTTTTTGTAATTGTAATGTTTTGGGGCTGTTTTTGGAACCAAATTAAGTGGGTAAATCTTAGAAGCCTCAAGAACTATTTAAGAACATAAAACACTAAAAAAAGAGAGCAACCTTTATCTTACAAAATTGAGATTAATCCAAGGAAGATCAAAAGGAGCAACAGTTGTCCAACATTTTCCAGATCTACAAATTCAGCTCCAAATCAAGCTTTTATTTCTTTTCTTTTGTAATTTTCGTTAAACTTGATGTGTGAACTGGATTGAAAGATGTTATATACGTTAATGATGTTTTAATTTCATATTAGGATTTGTTCTTGACTTATTTTGTGACTTGAACACTTTTGATTTCAATATAATGTTTTGGGTGTCGTGATATTTATATTTGCTTATACTTCAACAACAAATCGAGAGTGAGTTGATAGTAATCTGAATAGGTTAGATAATGAGAGTTAACAACCTAATAATTCATGCAAATGTCAAATTGATGATTATACGAAGAAAAATCTTGTGTGAGAACTCGATTATCCAACAAATTGCTTAAGAACTAGTTAAAAATGTTAGGTTGTTTATGTTAATTGAAAGATTACAAATTTGAAATTTTATTATCAATTATGGATTATTAATTGGGCTTAAATGATTAGGTTTTGAGAGCAAATAATCAAACTCTTTAGAAATCTAGGATCGACACCAAATTGAATAAAGGGAGCAAAATGATGATAGACCAAATCTTAAACTTTCATTCTTGATCATCCTTATGTTATTATGACAGCTCAATTGTTAAGTGATTTAGTGCTCAATTTTATTTGATTGTTTAATTTCTAAATTTTATTTTCTCTCAAATTATATTTCACAACCTTAAGCAAAATTAGATTCATTTAATTTTAGCTAATTCCTTGTGTGATCGACACCTAAATTATTATAAGTTTACGATCCGTATACTTGTGGAATATTAAATATTTTACGTTAGGTAAAACTTGCTCGACATAGAACTCCTCTACGCTTCAAATTTATTGAGCGAATCTCATTAGATTCCCACCTAACTTAACTACAATAGCATTCTACCTATCCAGCCTAGAATTTTAATTCACCCTAATTGTGGTCAGAATCTCAAAGTTGAGTTCTCTGTAAAAATGTTTTGTAATCTCTAGAAACATACTCGATT
The DNA here is from genome assembly GCA_026413385.1 of Erythroxylum gracilipes. Taxonomy (NCBI): domain Eukaryota; kingdom Viridiplantae; phylum Streptophyta; class Magnoliopsida; order Malpighiales; family Erythroxylaceae; genus Erythroxylum; species Erythroxylum gracilipes. The sequence goes on along the minus strand of JANZLC010000007.1, from coordinate 3,803,385 downwards.
CAAAATTCTCTACCAATCGCCTCATTTTCATTGCTAAGCCTGTCGTCTATAGTGCAATCTAATCTACACTTATTATATTCAAAAGATCAGTTTCAGAAGTACTCATGGATCTTCCTAAAAATGTGGCTCCTCAAATGTTGGCATGAGGTGCTTAGTTTGGGCAGTCTCGTACGAGTGTACTCTGTTCCTAAGTAACCCTAGCCACTGCTTTAAGGAATTAGAATTAAGAATACAATTTACTATAAATTTATTGGTTAACTTACCTAATGAAATAAAAAATATCTACAATCCTAATTTCCTTACAAATTCTAAGAAATTTAACTTTAAATATTACAAATTTAACAATTTTATAGTTTTGAAATAATTATATTTAATCATTTGGTAAAATATTTATTTTGAAGTTGGGAGTATAGTTTGAGTTTTGAACAAGGAAAGTTTTAAAAATTTTAAAATAAAACTAAAAAATGTAAGTTTAAATTGAATTCAATTATTTAGTGTGAATGTTTAGTGGAGATGACAAAAGAGCCTAAGTACAAGTTGCGTCGGCCCGAAATCAACAAGCTAAGGGTTGGCTAAGCTTTGGGTCTAATTTTTTGGGCTCGACTAAGCCTTGAGTAAGACTACAACTTAGGTTTGATATTTTAAAATAAAATGATATCGCTTTATACTTTTAATTAAAAAATTGATCCGAGTCAAGTTAAGTTCACACTTGAATCATTTTATTACAAACGATATTATTTTATATTTTTATTTAAAAATTAGACAGAAAAAATATAGGCTTGGAGATCGTACTCAAGCTCGACTTTCGAGCTGAGTCCAGGACTCAACAAGATAGCGTATGCTTAACGTTGGATCGGGTCCATTGCTATCTATAGGAAACATGCCATCTATAATGTTTAGTAGTAAGATATGTAATTATTTGTCATTGAACTTTTTTGTATTTTCGTTAAACGAGACGCTAATTTCGTTCTAAAGGATTGAGAAGACACTGCAAGTTTGTAAAATATGAGTGATTCGCCGGTAGAAACAAAGCATTAAGAGAGAGAAAGTAAATGGTTGTCCCAGTCCCAGTCCCAGTCCCAGTCCCAGTTTTGAAAAATGCAAGTGACGGAATTTTCTTTTTCCCTTATCAAAACTAGATATGGGTGCTTCACGCCTTTTACGACTTGTGATTAGACTCCAACATTTAACTGGAATAGACTAGACCTTTCACGTCCGTTATCGTACGCTTGTAGCAAGCGGACCTTTATGCCGTCTCGTTCATTGGTGGACCCCATTCTCCACATTAATTCCAGTTTATTCCACGCACATCGCACGCGCGCTAATCACCGGCTTCCCCTGTCACCTCTCTTAACTTTAACCACCTAACCGGTCTCACGTCCCACCTCTCTGCCACACTAACCGGTTCCCAGTTCGATCTTTACCTAATGTTCCTGCTTTGTGTTGGACCTTTCTGATCATGACCTGGCGTAGGATTACCGGTGAAGTCAATGCTCAATGTTGTCTCATTGGCTTCTCCGATTGCCAAATCAGCGGACTTCATGAGCTGTGACTCCACTCGATAATTACCATCCAAAATTTAACTTCCATGTCGGGTGAATTTGGGTTGAATTCCCAAAGAATTTGACCAAGGGTTTAAACTATTACAAAGACCGTAGAGCTTCTTTCCTATGTTGTACCCCATTTACACGGCAAAATCCAATAGAGTCCAGCCACGTCATCTACTAATAGGAGTGCATGAACTCAGAAAGACTTTTTTGCACCTGGTTTTTAGAAAAAATTGCGGATGTGTCAGAACAGAAATGACGTGGCGCGAGGTTTGTGGTGGTTCTAGAAAAACAGTAACAAGGACGAGCGGAGAATATTCAAACTCCATATACAAAAATTGTTTTTCTTTTTCAAAAATATATCTGAATAAATAGATTATTCTTTAAAAATTAGAAATTTATTCTTTTTTTTTCTTTTTCATGAAAGAAAGCAGAGAGGAACATAGAAATTGGAAATGGAAGAAGGCTCTCTCTTTCTTTTGGTGCTTCAAAAGACTTCTCTTTCTCTCTTTAGCAGAAGAATAAATTTTGGTTTTCCCATTAATGCTTTGTTTTTTAAAAGGTTGGAGGCTCGTTGTTGAAGTTGGCTTTGTCAAGTAGAGAGTAGTAGATCTGTGAAACCACTCTTTACTTTCTTAGCTGGAACTAGGGTAACAGGTAAGATTCTCTTCTTACACCAAAAGACTTCAGTTTTGTTATTTGTACCTCTGATCGCAGTTACATGAACTCTTTTTTCCTTTATCTCTTCTTCTTCTTCTTCTTCTTCTTATCCAATATGTCAAACCCTTGATTATTTTCATTTACTTGTGTTTTGATCTTGTGAGTAACTGAGAGATCTTCTTCAGTCTTAAATGGTGAACACGAAAGACACCTTTAATGAGTTTGTTCCTTTTCTTGGGTTTTTTATTGTTTTCCCTTTCTGGGTTGATATTGATGAATATTTTTGCTACTAAGGACCAGATCTTTTTCCGATCTTCTCGTTCTAGTTTCTTTCTTGTGATTTATATTTCCCTTTCCATCTGGTTGATGTGTTCCTGATAATATTGACTTCTATTTCCCTTGTTCCTCTCTTTCTTTAGAAAAATAAACAATTTTTGTATTTTTTTCCCCCTGTTAGTTTGGTACCAAGAACCAAAAGCATGTCATATGCTTGTTTCTTGAGTTTCTGTTTGATTGCTGAGAAAACTTGGGGGAAGTATAAATGAAAAGATCATATTTTTCTTTACCTTGAGTATAGTACCCTTCTCTCATTAGCGATAAAAGTAAATAAACAAAGCAATGGAGGAAGAATTAACTTAATAATGATTTCCTGTTATCTACATCTAGACTTCTGGTGCAAGAAATGAATTCATGACTTGCAATCTTTTTCCTTTTTAACAAAGTTTCACTTTTTTCCTTGTAAATATTTGCTTTAGAAGAAATACTTAGAAAGGATGATTTATTTATTTATTTGGGTTTGGCTTACGGCATTCAAAGTGAAGAATAAAAAAGTGGGTGCGAAAGAAAGCCGCTTTTAGTAAATTTAATTATTTTTATTGCCGGACGAAATCTAGGAACACGGCTTATAATCTAATCTAAGTAGGAAGATTCCCTATTCCGGGTTTTCCTCCGATTGTTTAGTTTGGTGCTTTATATGCTGATTTATGTCTTTCAGTGAATTTGATTTTTTCATAACAAATGGAATGGAATTGAATTGAAGTTACCTGGCTGTCTTGTGCTACAATTTTGTCTTAACTTCCCCCTTTCACAAGCATACAAATTAGAGATGAGAGTTTAAAAACTCACCCCTGCGCACTTCTCCTGTCTTCCCCCTTTTTTTTTGTTTCTTTCCTCTACTTCTTCATCCAAACTTTGGAACATAGCCTTAACTTCTGGCGCAATTTGATTCCTAGTGGTTTCTTTTTTAAGTTTATTGTTTTTGTCTCCTGTTTCCTAAGCAGGAGGATGGTAATCTCTCCTGTAACTTTCTTTATTGCTCCATACTGTTTCTGTTGTTAATCTTAAAAACATATTTTCCTTGGTTTTTGATAATGGGATGATCATTTTGTATTTATCTGCAGGTTGATTCTAGGTTTGTTGTTTATCAGCCCATCAAAGTATGTGCTGAGGATTGAGGGAGTTAAAGCACACGCAGTCTGCATTTCTTGCTTTAATTTTCATCTTAAATAGAGTCCTCGACAAAGATATGAATAACTTGACTATTGAGACTGAAGATGCTTTTGCGAGTGTTCTTGATCTCGCAGCTAACAATGAGGTTGAAAGCTTTAAGCGATTGATTGATCGCGATCCTTCTTGTATTGATGAGGTTGGCCTGTGGTATGGACGTCAGAAGGGGTCCAAGCAAATGGTTAATGAACATAGAACTCCATTGATGGTTGCAGCTATGTATGGAAGCTCTGATGTTGTTAAGCTGATTCTTTCTCTATGTAATGGTGATGTCAATCGTGCATGTGGCCTGGATAAAAGCACTGCGTTGCACTGTGCTGCTTCAGGTGGAGCAGGGAATGCTGTTGATATTGTCAAATTGCTTCTATCATCTGGTGCTGATCCTAATTTGGTAGATGCAAATGGTCATCGACCAGTTGATGTTATTGTTGTTCCACCAAAGCTTCAAGATATTAAGCTGATTCTTGAAGAACTCCTTGCAACTGATGGTTCTGTCATAGAGAGAAATTTAAGGATCACCACACTGACTTCAAATTCAAATTCCCCACCACTTTCACCTTCAATGGAAAATGGATCTCCGGTGTCTGCTTCAGATTCCCCTATGAAATCAAAGCTTAATGATATGCCTGCTTACTCTGCATCAGAGAAGAAGGAGTACCCTGTGGATCCATCTCTTCCAGACATTAAGAATAGTATCTATTCAACTGATGAATTCCGAATGTATTCTTTCAAGGTGAGACCGTGTTCTCGAGCCTACTCACATGATTGGACTGAATGCCCATTTGTTCATCCAGGGGAAAATGCCCGAAGAAGGGATCCTAGGAAGTATCATTACAGCTGTGTTCCATGCCCTGATTTTCGAAAAGGAGCTTGCAGACGTGGGGACATGTGTGAATATGCCCATGGTGTGTTTGAATGTTGGCTACATCCTGCTCAATATCGGACTCGGCTTTGTAAAGACGGTACAAACTGTGCCAGAAGGGTTTGCTTTTTTGCCCACACTGTTGAGGAACTTAGACCGTTATACATGTCTACTGGTTCTGCTGTACCCTCCCCTCGTTCAAGCACTTCTGGTGCTGCTGCCATGGATTTTGCTGCTGCCATGAATCTTTTACCAGGCTCACCTTCCTCAGTTTCTGTCATGTCTCCTTCCCCATTTACTCCTCCCATGTCTCCATCTGCCAATGGAATGTCGCACTCTTCTGTTGCTTGGCCCCAACAAAATGTTCCAGCCCTACATCTTCCTGGAAGCAATCTTCAGTCTAGTCGGTTGAGATCTTCCCTAAACGCAAGAGACATTCATACAGATGATTATACTTTGCTGCCTGATTTTGATGTGCAGCAACAACAGATCCTAAATGAGTTGTCTAATCTTGGTCAACCATCATTGAGCAACAACTCTTTGAACCGTTCTGGTAGATTGAAAACCCTAACACCTTCAAATCTTGATGATCTCTTTTCTGCAGAAAGCTTGTCACCCCGATATGCTGATCAAGCATTGGCTTCAGCCGTTTTCTCACCAACTCACAAATCTGCTGTTCTCAATCAATTCCAGCAGCAGCAGAGCATGCTATCGCCAATCAACACAAGTTTTTCTCCTAAAAATGTTGATCACTCTCTTTTACAGGCCTCTTTTGCATCTGGAAGAATGTCCCCACGAAGTATGGAACCTATCTCACCAATGAACTCACGAGTATCCATGTTAGCTCAACGAGAGAAGCAGCATCAGCAGCTTCGTAGTCTCAGCTCTCGTGAACTAGGGTCCAACAGTGCAGCGATTGTTGGATCCCCAATAAATTCTTGGTCAAAATGGGGTTCTTCCAATGGTAAACTTGACTGGACTCTCAGTGCTGAAGAGTTGGGTAAGCTTCGGAGGTCAAATTCATTCGAGCTTGGTAACGATGAGGAGCCTGATTTGACATGGGTTCAATCTCTTGTTAAAGAATCTCCTACTGAGATGAAAGAAAAGCTCCCTTCACATGTCTCTGTCAGTGCTTCTAGTGAGAATTCAAATTTGAATGCTCAGAGAGAATCAGTTGATCATGCAATGGCGGCTTGGGTGGAGCAATTGCAGATTGATCAGCTTGTGGCTCAGCAAAATTAAAAACAATTTTACCGAGCTATGAGGTAGTGAAAAACAGGAAGGAAAGATTTTTAGTAAATAATTTCATGTTTCTTTTTTGGGGGGGATTTTGTTGGTAGAGCAGGTTTTGCAAGGTAAACCTAACCAATGACGAAGTGGTGGAGGTGGACAAAGAAAGTCACTTTGAGGAGGGTAAGAGTTCATTTTCTTGGTCCTTTGTTACTACAGCAGAAGTAGAAAAAAGAAAGGGTGAGATAACTTCTCAGGTATAATTGAAACAGCCTAGGTGTATTTTTCATCAAATATTCTTAAGAGTTCAAATGCTTATTACTGATATTTTTTGTATTTTGTTCTTTCTGAATGGTGAGTAACATGTTTAAGCTACAATGTAACTAACATTAGATTTCAATGTTCTCTCATTTGCCTTTTGGTGTTCACCATGAACTTGGGCAAATAGTTGGGAAAGCGTACATTTGAAGGTACTTTGTACGTGGAAGTTGGTGCTGTAGCTCTGTTTGTAACATATGAAAGATGAGTTGAACACCATTTTAACTATACCAAGATCTCATATTATGCTCTAAAAGTAAAATCTTTCTGTGGCTAATGGGCATGGAAATCTGTGTACCAGTGGAGAAATGTGGATGGGGAAAAAGAAAAGGTGTCAATTTAATATGTATATCCTTTGGTGGTGGGATGCTTGATAACGCTTTATTTATGCCTACTTTTTATTATGGTATGCTTTTGGGTGGGGATGAAGCTTTCATGTGAAATTTATTATTCTTATATGTTGTGGAATCACATCTAATCCTCACGTGAAGCATTAGGCATCACTTTTCAGTTACTTAAAGATGATAACTATCCAGGTTTTTGAGCTGACCATCGTGTTATTCTTGTTCGGTGAGGTGTGTTTTCAGTGAAAATATGCGCAAAAAAGTGCTTTCAAACAAAATAATTTAAAGCATACAAGACAATAGGGCATCTGCACATTGATTGATTGCCGAAAGTTGAAAAGGACTTGGTTGATGTGGGATGTGGAAGCCGGACATGGTAGATAGTGTCTAAACAAAAGAGACATTCGAAATAGTATGCTAAAAAGGCCAAATGGTGATGTGGACTGTTTTAGGCCTGAACAAGATTTTCCGTGAGTTGTGTCGCCACAAGCTTTGCATGGCTATAATAAAACGAAAAAGTAAAACGCTAAAGCAGTCTAATGCTAAAACCTAAATGTGCCAGGTTTAGATTATAATCTGTCTTATCAAACCTAGACCGATGACCGGTTGGTTGATCAGTTCGGGTTAAGCTAAAAAATCAGTGTTAAATTAAACCGGTCAAAACTGATCAATTGATTGGTCGGATCGATCAAATCGGACCGGTTTAATCACTGGTTCGTCAAATTTTTATTTTTTTATTTTTAAAATATTATATATAATTAAATATAATTCACCGGTCGAACCGGTGATCGGTAAGACCTCCGATTCGATGACCGATCCGATTTTAAGAACAATGATTATAATTGATATATTTGTTAAACAGAGATATGGTCAAATGAGTATATAATTAATTACAAATTGAAGCATCTGCTGAACTTTGTTGACATGGTCATAGTTTCATAAGAAATGACTTACTATTCATTTCGATTAGGCTTACCTTAAAAATGAGGAAACGACAACCGAAAGAGTCTGCTTTGGTGATGCTTTAACTTTTTAATAAAGGCATATGTCACGGTCAGTTAATGGCGAACTCAAACGTTTGTTTTACCCACTCCATAGGCACTTTAAATACGGGAAAACTTGTTAGGCGTGTGGTATTGTTGAAACCAAAAGTTAATGATCTGCTTCTTACTCAATCTTACTTTTCGGTTTCCTTTTAAAAGATGAGCCTAATTTAGCCATCATTATGGTTGTGGTTCAATTCATCAACCACTTCAATTTTCCTCTTAGTCAGAGTCCAATTTTATGATGTTATATAGAGAGGTAGATAAAGGTTTCCTGCAATGGATTTTAATTGCAAAGACAAAGCTGATACTGAACTGTTGTTGGCAATTAATCCTAGATTACTTAGATAAGTGTACCAAGACGGTCAAATGAATCTAGATTAAGGTAGATGAAGGGGTGTTAGGTCCAGTGTAGTTCATGATATGGACCTATAAATATAAAAGTTGAGAAGTTAGGCGTTGGTGACCAAATAAATGTCCTGCCATAAGTAAACACTAACTTAGATATGTTGCTCTTTTGATGACAAGAAGGATGCCCCATCTCCATCTCCACTTGTTTGCTGATTTCTACGATGCCGGTCTTTAATACAGAATCTACAAATATGTTGCTGACTGACTCAAGTCTTAACCATAAGTTACTACCATGAACCAGCATTTACTAATTCTGCAGTTCGTCAAAGCTGACAGACTATCAAACCAGACTCTCTTCTGTTTTGGAAGCAACAGCAACATGTAACAACCACAATATATTGGGTTTTGACTTGAAAAAAATATTTATAGGACTAAACATCATTCCGATCAATTTTAAAGAAAATATGTTTGAATGTAAGTGCAATCAATATTTAAATTTATTCGAAACTCGTTTATTGGATTGGGTTCAGGCTTGCAGCTCTTCTCAATTTTTTTTTAATTCCTATTTGTATTTAGTTTGACCATAAGTTCATTCTATAAAGGCATTAGATTATTAGCCATGACCAATTTATACTGATAGATTAAGCAAACACATTTTTTCGACAAAGTTCAAAATTGAAATTTAGTGATTAATGCCTTAAAATGCTTAGGATACTTACTTCAGCTTATATTTGATCTTAGGTACATTTCGAAGGTGAAGGTGCTAAAGTAACTTGAAAGCATACTTATTGAGTCATCTTCTCAATGTTCATACTCTATTATCCTCTTGGAGAAAAAGAAGAAAACGATTTTAAAAAAAAGAGACAAGATGGAGAAAAAAAATTGAGGCATGTAAATAACATGAATTACACTACCAAAAGAATTGAGCTAACTGTCCCATTTTAAGACATCTGTCCATTTATCACATGATTTTAACCTAGTTTTTAAGATAAGTGATCTCTGTGACGGCAAAGGGGAGGAGAGGGGGATGACACAACACCTGTTCCATTTTCTTTAAAAAACCTACCTTTAAATGATACAAAAGAAGGAGGTGTGATGGAAAGGAGTGTGTGAGTGTTGGAGAATAAAATGTGTGAGTCGGTTGGTGAATAAAGGAGGAGGGTTGAAGCAAAAATCAAAGAAGTGGCGACTGGTAAGAAAAAGAGAGAGCAGCTGCATCATTTGTCCTCTTCAGTTTTTAGGCCACCTGTCCCATTCCTTTCAAGCTAACTTTTATCATAAAATCATCTTGGTGGACGACTGGAGAAAGAGAGGAGAGGCTAGGAAGAACTGACAACTCTCATTCCTCTTCATCTTTGGTCAGTTGCCAACTATCAAATGGGCATTCTTGGAGATTAATGGAGTTTGCGTGCACAAAAATGACTAGACCTGATTCTTCTTCAATTATGGTCGGTTTTAACAATGATGGAGACATTCTTAGTTGATTCTTGGAGTTTGATGGAAAGATGGATTGCTAACCCACTCGACATCGGTTTGGAGGTGCAATCAACGCCGAGGAGCACATGTAAGCATATGTCATTGTGTATCGTTTTCTTTCCCTCTTTTTGGACTATTTACGTTATCTTGAGATTAATAATTAGGTATTGTGTAAGAATGCTTTTAATACTTTATTGAATCGTTTTTCATGAAAACCATTACTAGAATTTGAATATGATACGTAATAGTCTTGTTTGAAATCGTATGTGGCAATTAATGGTATTAAATCGTTAGGGATAACTTAACATAAGTTAAATAATCCGAGCTTGTGTGATTATTGCTTAGATTGGTCTATTTTTCTCAATCGTATTGCGATTTTCCGATTAAACTTAGAAAGTTATTTCTAGGTTATCCGATAGTTAGGGTTAATTAACAAGCTTTTCTTAATTAACTACAACCTAAGGAAAAATCAGAATTAACAGAGCTTGTTGTTAATTCACGATCAATAGTCTAAAGAGAGGTGTGAAGACGATAATTCAATGACATATATGAAACTGTGCTTAGGCCGAGATTAAACCAAAGAACTGGATTTCAACCCATTCATCAATGTTATCACTTTGCTCTCGTTTAATTTGAGTTGTTTTTATAGATTCAATTTTACTTTGTAATCTCATTTGCATCAAACCAAAACCCCCTTGTTTTACTTATATAGATAATTTAGGAAATTAATTGGATTTAATCTCTATAGGATCAACCTAGATTTGCCTCTGTTATGGTTATAGGTTTAATTATTTTGTGTACTGTTACAACCCACTACACCACTTATATTAATAGATGTCACAAATGTAAACTAAAATATTGTCAAAGAAGATGAGTATAAACTTTCAAAGGAAAGGTCTAAAAATTTTGTTCATTAGTCCTGAAGGTGAAAGGTGCATTTGTTAGTCCGAATAAGGAACTTATAGCGTCGCTCATGAGTCCTAAGGACATCTTTCTGTGTCCTCTTCTCGAATTTGTATCTGGTGGTAACTAGATTTAAGATCCAGTTTGGAATACCAACTCAACCTATGAAGCTCATCGAGTAGCTTTTCTATTATTATAATCAAGAACTTGTCCTTTATCATATATTTGTTCAGCTCTTGATAGTCAATTCATGTTCTCCATGAATTATCTTTTTTCCACACCAGGATTATGGGAAAAGCATATAGGCTAAGACTATAACACCCCCTATACGGAACCTACAACCATCCATATACATAGCAACTAAATTCCTGTACATGCATTCAAGGTATACAATTATATTCAATGTTATACATATACACATTATAAAACTTCTCAATGCTTAACATTATCATTTAACAGTAGTAATACATCTTTACATTTACATGGTAATTAAAAAAAACATACAATTTCCTTTCGTCTTTGCATGTACAATCATCTTTAACTAAAAACACGTTCTAAAATTAATTTTCTCTTATTTGTTATCCTTGCTCCTTCCAGATGTTCCCTGTACCTCACTCTTATGACTTGGATCTTTCCAGATGTTTCATAATGCAAACATGCTTCAATATGTTGTTCATATACCATACATTCACCTTCAAAAGTCAAACATTGATATTCAACACTCAATGATACAAATTATTAATACAAATGCAAATGCTCATCAATACCGATTATTTATATTGTCATGTTGTATTTCTTACTTATATATGTTTACTTTACTTTATGTGTTAGGCCTGCATTCCCGTGGGTGTGGATAACTAGAGCTGTGGATATCTGAAGGTATCAAACTGTAGATATCCAAAAGTATCAAACAGTGGAGACCCGAAGGCATCAAATTGTGAATACCCAGAGGTATCAAACAGTGAAGACATTATAGTCTCGAAATGAAGGCACAATTAATGTCAAAATGTAGCAGATGCATTGTAACCTTATAGGCATGCCTATTTATCCTCCACCAAGACAATAGAGCAGGCACTGCAATAGTTACTTTAACCATTTACCAATTTCACAATTCATCGTATGATATTCACTTGAAGTCATAAAATTCGTATCTATGTTCATACATGCAAGTCATAATTTACCACCAATAGAAGGGTGTCAAAATTACACTTGTATAATCATACTATACACATATGGGAAATAAATACGCAAACAAATCATTTATGTACTTGTAAGTTTTCTTTGGAATGCATTATGTTAAATCTTAAATTCCAATGTTTAATCACCCAATTCAGATATGGTAAGTCCTATTTCATTTATTTTTATGCGTTGGAAAAGTTTCATACATATTAAAAAGGTTCGGATAAGATTCGATTAAAATCAGAAATGAAAACAAACTCAAAATAATGCAATTTGGGCCAAGCCCACAGTGGTTTAAAAATAAGCAACCAATCAGTCTAGAAGCAAATCACATGACAGACTCCAGTTGTTCCTTAATATGCATATAGAAAAAGTTTTAATTAGGGTTTGAGATCTTCTAGAAATTTGTTTCCCTATATCTCTAGTTTCTATAGCACCAACAATTAGACCATTTGGACTTTTAAATCATGAGATATAGACCAAATATCATAAGCTGCTCCAAAACAAGGCAACATCATGTTACCATTTTCGATCCCAATTTCCAATGTCATAAAGCCAGAATTAAGTCAGTCTTTTCTAGATATTTTTATTTATATGTTGTAGGTTTCATATTCAACTAAAATCACTCAATTTAGAAGTCTTTAGGTTGATTTATGACCCCAAACAATGTGACTGGTTCAACAAATGCTAGACAAAATTCTAAAAATTCTACAACACGATATTATCTTGTCATATTCAACAAATGCTATGCAAGATTACACCAAAATAACAGTAAAGCATCATTCCGGAATCCATTCCATATCCAAATGAATCCTTATACACATTAAAATATACACGAATACAGAAATTAACTAAGTGAAGTCCCAAACCTCAAAATTGACAAAGTAGGTCTTCTATTGCCTTTCATTCCCTTCCTCTTTGGCTTCGCTTTACTCACCAACTAGAAACACCACAAATACACATCTCAATCCCACTTCTAACTTTATAATTTTAGTTCTTCATAAGCAAAGTAAGAAGAGATAAAGAAGAAGGCAAAACCACCAACTTTTACCTTGATTTCCATCTAAAGTTAGCTTGATTCCTTACATGCAAAATGATGGGATGAAGAACGTGAAATGGAGAGGAGAAAAAAAAATATGAAGTTAAAACCCTCAAAGTGTCGTCCATCTCCCATCTCTATATGCTTCTTCATGAACTTTCAAGACTCACACATATGCTTAATTTCTATTAGACAAACATGCTTTATTATTATTGGTCACACATGCCTTAATTGAATTGGTCCATGTTTTAACTTTTGAAAAATTGCATATTGGTCCTTCTTCCTTTACTTCCCATATTGGCCTATAATATTATCAATTAATTTCATTACCCTATGTATTATTTTTCTAAAGCATAAATTTTATGCAATTTTCTTAATTATTGAGGGAGTTATACCCAAAACACTACAGGTTGTTCGAAAATAGAGATAGCAACCATAACTCAACTTTAAGTCAGAATTCAAAAATCGTAGAGGAAGAGTCAAATTTTGATTCCTTCATAAAAGTTTTAGATCTATGCCTTTAGTTTAGTCTCAAATTTGACCAAAAACATCCCATTTGCTTATGGAATACTTCTTTTATCAATTCCCCTCACATCACTCTTATAAATCCAAGAAAACATATTAAAAATCCCTATCCATATTTCACGTCTAAGTATGTATGTCCATGCTGAAATGAATAAATTACCCATTTACCAATATCTTTTACTTTAAGTACCATTATGTCTCTTACTATACTTAGATGCACTTAATTCATTCGTTATGTTCACTTATTAATACACCATAGACATGCTATAATACTTCTAAGGTATATGTTGGGGCCTTACAAAGACTTTTCTAAATGAAGCTTGTTAAAGAAGTTCCCGCATTGCCTTCCTGATCGTGTCCTTCTATTCTCTTGAGTAACGATAAGGATAAACATTGGTGGCATTCACTCTATCCTTAAGGGTGATACGATGGTCTTGAACTCAATTTAAAGAAGCTATTGCAACTCTTGAAACAAGACCTCATAGTTGGCAACTATTACTTGGAGCTCTTCTGCTAAAGGCTCCTATTCATCCAGGGTCATTTGTTAGTGTTGGATGTTCCACTGAATCTCATAGTTGGCAACTAGTACTTGGAGCTCTTCTGCTAAAGGCTCCTATTCATCCAGGGTCATTTGTTAGTGTTGGATGTTCCACTGAATATGTTAGGTGGATCATGTATAACCCTCCAATGTGCACTCCTTAAATCGTTTTCCTAGCTTTTTTCTTTACACCAATTTGGCCACATGTTTCTCATTACTTGACATTGTGATCACTCTTCCTTCCTAAGTGAACTTTATGGCCTGCATTCTAAAATTTCACAAAACATCATCAAGTGTTGCCAATCATTATACTTTGAAGACCATATCACAGCTTCCTAACGGGATCACCAATATGTCTGTTGTGAATGACTCCCTGCATAACATTTGATTAGTATTTATTATGGAAGTTAATTCATAGTCCATCCCCTACCATAATGTGAACATCTGAAATATTTTCCAGTGGGTCAGGATTCCTCTTAGCCAATGCTTCGTCAATGAAATTTTATGTGCTCCTATTATCGATTAGTATCTGTAAGGGTCTTTAGAGGTGACAACCTATGACTTGCATCTGTCTATATTCCTCATTAGCTGGAGATGCTAGGAACTTCACACTCTTCTAAGTTTCCTTCTTCTTCAAGAGTCGCCTCTCCTCCTCCTGCCTCAACTTGACCTTCATTCACATAAAGCTGAAGTCGTTTCTTCCTGCAAAGCTAGCTTGGAGCATGCTTTTGGTCACAACAAAGTAGAGTCCTTTAGTTCTCCAATTGTTAAATTCTTTGTTGTTGGTAGCCTTAGGTGGGGAGGTATGTCAAGTTAGTTCATTCCTTGTTATGCCACTTTGCAACCAGTAACCCTTTTTTTAGTTGAGCCCTAAAACTCAAAACTATAGGGGTCCACCCTTGAGATTCATGTTGTTACTTCCTCCTATCAAATTCTCGATTCTGCTACTTCCCCTTATGAATGGTACTGCCAAGATTAAAGGAACTTAATGATGATCTCGAGTTCTAACCTTAATTTTTTTAAGAAAAACATAATGAGATATTGTTGAACTACGAACTTTTCTTAGAAGACTAGAACTAATAAATGAGAAATGTAGATAGATTCATATTTTGATTTGGTGCTTTTAGTGGATAAGAGATTTCGAAATGGGAAGAATTAAGGTGAAAGTTAGAAGTAGAGTAAAAGCCAAAAAATGAAGTTGCATTTGTGTAGTAAGTTGATGAAGGATATGTATATAGGTGTATGTTCTGTCATTGGTGTTCATGATTAATCATGGATTATAATTTCTTTATGGATGATATTGATTTGAAATGGAGATGGAAATGAGGAGTAAATGAAGTAGAAAAGTTGATCTTGGTATGAGTTGTGTTAAACAAAGATTGTGAAAAAAATGGGTGGTTGATCTGGAAAATATTCACGGAGTATGCTTCAGTCTCTTGGCCACAATGTTTTTTAGTTATCCAAACGAGATGATTCTTAATTTGGATTAAACTAGAAACATATGGCTACATTTCTTATGAAGACATCGAATTTAAATTTTGTCTTTAAGAATCTCAAAATTTGTCATGAAGTTAGGAAATGGGTGCAGTACATTGGTGGATGAATGTAAAGTTCGTATTCTAAAATTGAGGGAAATTCTGGATTGATATAGGCCGAATTAGAGAAAGGTGTCTTCTAGAAAGTTGTAGGTCTTTCTTTTAGCTTTCCAACAATATATAGTATGAAATATTTGGACTTCTATGCTGAAAGTTATGGTCCTTATAAAGGAAGATGTATCTTCTGTCTTTTAGCTTCTTCTATGTTTTGCTTCTTCTGTGATGACGCGTCGTCTGTGATGACGTGTCATCTGTGTTTTGCTTATTCTTATTTTTGCTTCTTCTATGTTTTGCTTCTTTTGCTTTTTGCTTCTTTTGTGATGACATCACATGGTCTGTGATGACGTCATATCTTCTATGTTTTACTTCTTCTGCTTTTTGCTTCTTCTATGTTTTGCTTCTTCTGCTTTTTGCATCTTCTGTGATGACGTTACATGGTCTGTGATGATGTCATATCTTCTATATTTTACTTCTTCTACTTTTTGCTTCTTCTATGTTTTTCTTCTTTTTCTTTTTGCTTCTTCTGTAATGACGTCACAAGGTCTGTGATGACGTCATATCTTCTATGTTTTACTTCTTCTACTTTTTGCTTCTTTTATGTTTTGCTTCTTCTACTTTTTCACCTATCCTATATTCTGTTCCATTTTTGACCCTTCAAAAGATAAAATTTTTCATTGAGGTCTTCATGAAAGTTGTAAATCTTGAAGTCTTCTTTTGAACCATCCAAAGAAAACACAAATCCAATATCTTTAGGGAAAGTTATGGTAATTTTCCCCATTCGTCTGCCTTTTTCCATTTGTCTACTTTTTCTTTTGGCTTTGTCTAATCCTATTATCTGGTTCATTTTGACCCTCCAGATGATAAAATATGACCTCAAGGTATTCTTCAAAGTTGTAGATCTCAAAGTTCTCTTTGAAATCGTCCTAAGATGATCTTAATCCAACATCTCTAGTGAAGGTTATACTATTTGTCCCGAGACAAGTTTAATATGATTGAGGACCAAATCTGGCTTGATTCTTTCGGCCATAATTTTGTTATCTGACCTCCAAATGAAGTGATTCTTGAACCAATAGTTTCTTAACATTTTTCTATCCCTCCTTAGATTTTGATAGCTTTTGGTATTGATTTGAAAAGGATGAATTGAATCAAAGTAAGGGTATCAGTTGGAAGAGTATGAATTGGATATTGTACTGAACAAGCTTCAGTATTTTGAATATATCTGGATCTATAAGATTCCAAATGATATGGTTCTTATTTCAAGATAAGATAGAGACATGGCACTATAAATGGTATGAAGAAGTTGAAATCTATTTTAGTCTTTAGGACTTTCAATTTCTAGATGGAATATGGGGATAGTGTACTGTTTCAGCCTGACAACAGTCTAAAATGTTTGGGTCCTAACTTTCAGACTTCTGAACCAAATGGATTGATTTTGGTGTCATTGGAAACTTAAGACAAGGGAGAACACTTTTCTAGAAGAAAGAGTTATGTCAGAATATTCAAGAGTGCTTTTGGCAAGACACTTAATTATAAAAGACATAAGGCATAAATGGAAGGGCAAATGGGACATTTCTCAATCATTAAGGGCATAAGTGGAAGAAGAAGTATTGTCTTGCATTTTAAGAAGAAAGAAGAACGAAAATTGAAGAGAAAAAGAGGATTGTCATGAAGAAGAGAGATAAATACTAAGAGAAGAAGAGAAGGAGAGAAAGAAGAGAAAACAAACTAGGGTTTAACTTTTCTTAGCCTTCAAGAGAGATTTTGGAGTTATTCAAGAAAGGAAAAAGGAAGAGGAAGAGAAGAGCTTCCCTTTGAGCTAAAGATCCCTTCATTTGGTGAAGAATGAAGGTGAGATCATTTTAAATCCTTTGACTTTTTGACAGGATTTTAGTTCATGAAGTTTAAAAAATGTTTGGGTTTAAGTATGCTAGAATCAATTTTAGTGATTTTGCATTGTGGGATTTTCTATTAGATTCCTATTGAATAAGATTTGGTTTGTTTTAGGGAACCAAGAGAATCCTACCCAAGAGCAAAGGGAAAGACAACCTTGACTTGGATTTTGCAAGCAAATTAGGTGGGTAATATATTTATGGTTATTGTGTAAATGAGCATTTTGCCTATGTGTGAGTATATAAAAGATGTATGACATTTTGATATAATTGAATTGTGATTTTGATCATGTTATGCCTTGAAATATGTCATGACATTTTTGTATAAATGAAAAGAAAGGAAGGAGCATAAAAAGTATGAAAGTTGATAAAATAATTTTGAGCATGATTATGTGCTTCTGTTTGGGCGAGAGTGGAACCATTCTGTTCGTCACGTGCACGTTGACAAGAGCATTCTCTCGGATGCCCGCTTGTGGCATATGAGCTTCGAAACTGGACTCATTCTGCTCATGGGGTAAACTTCGGTTTCTCCATTCTGTCTCCATGGAACCACCCTCGAGCCAATTGTTTGTGCATTGCATAATCGAATTGCCAAGTATGATGCATATTTGAGTGTTATATTTAATGGATGAATCTTTATGTTATGTTCTATGTGATGACATTCGAATTATGAAAATTTGAGCTTGAATTGTGGATGATAAAATTGCTAGATTAAATGGGATATGCCTCTTATTTCATTGAGCTTTATTATAAAGAATATTTTGGTCATGTGTAGTGTGAAAAAATTTGAAATTATTGAAATGTCATGAACAGTTGAAATTGATCATATTGAGGTGTTAAGAATAACTGATACAACATTGATGAACATAGTTGATTGATAAAGATTATGGAAACGGTGTAGGTGATTGAAGTAAGAAGTCTTTTGAGATAGAGATGTTTTATCGAATCATATTGCGTGAATTAAATGTTCCATTTTGAGGAATGAATGATTATTAATGAATCAAAAGTAGATATTGGAATCCTATTCCTGACGGAGACTTAGGCGTAAGAGATTGAGTATGCTACTAAGAATGTATGTATTTTGTTTGATGTAAAGTATCCAACTAAGTGAGTGGATTCCTAAATTTGAGGAGACATTAATTGCTAATATGATGAGTATATAGGTCCACATTATATTTTGTGTTAATATGTTCGGGAGATAGAAATTTGACCTGATGAATGTATTACAAACACAGGAAGTTAAGATGACAAATAAATTGAAATGTGTGGAGAAATTAGTATGAATGAGCAGACAGTAGAATAAATCAATGTGAAATTAGAGGAAATTAAGAAAATCATTCGAGAGATGAAGTCAATTGCGAAATTGAAAATGACGTGAGGTAGTGTTACCTCATAGAGGAATCAGCGCCGGCCCTGGGCAAGGGCAGGGTGGGCACATGCCCAGGACCCATCCTTATAAATGATAAAATAGGGCCTTTTTATCCTTATAAAAAATAAAATAAAGTAAAATAGGACCTATTCTTGACCTCATAAGGAATAATAAAAAGGGTCCATATTTTGTTTATTTTTATTCTATATGAGGGCCCAAAAATAGGCAAAAATAGTTTTTTTTTTTAATTTTTCCCAGGGCCTATAAAATATTAGGAACGGCCCTGAGAGGAATTAGTTATTTAAGGAATTATGAGAACTAATCATGGGCATATGGAGCTTTGGAAATATTTGTTCGAGTTAATAAATGCCCCGATAGTACTACGATATTAAAGATTAAAGTGATCTAAGCAAAAATTTGATGATATGTTAAAGGTAATCGAAAAGTTGAGAAGAATAGTTTGAAAACTTAAGGAAAAACGTGTAAATCGTATGAGTAATGAAAATAAAAATAATTTTGAGGAATTATAACACCGATTTAATTATATCGTTTAGATTTGGAGATTTTATAGGGTACAATGATATTGTGTAAGAGTTTAGGATAAAATTCAATGCAGCATGATAAAGTGATTTCATATGCAGGGAGACAATTAAGCCTCATGAGATGATTAATTGATGCATGAATTTGGAACTTACTGCAATGGTGGTCGTTTGAAAGTTTGGAGAAATTATAAGTACAGGAACATTTTGAAATAAACAAATCATTTAATTTGAGGTAAATATTGAGTTCGAAGAATGGAATACAAGACTGAGATAATAAATGGAGTTATTGAAGGATGATGGTACAAATGAGTACTATACTGGTAAAAGCTAGTGTCGCCATCAGATGCATTGAATAGAAAATTTCGTTGCAGTGTATCAAAATTTGGATATTGAGGCTATTAAATTTAGTGTAATAAAGAGTGAGAATGGAGTTAAAATTGGGGCAAAAATAAAGCATTATTAGCTGTACTAAAAATTTAGATCAGTTTCACATGAACAAAGCTCAAATTTAGGGTTCGGGAAGTGTGAATCTTACTAAGCAATTGAAAATGAGTGCGAATGTTGAGTTGGATGATTGAACCCAAGTTTGCTATATTAGTTATTGACATTTTCATGGTTTTTGTTATACTTTTCGGCTCCTTTTGTTGGATATTGTGCTTAATTTGATCCAAGAGTACTTGTCTTGAATTAATGTGATTTGAGGGTCAAATTATCATAATTAATTACCAATTGCACTCCCTTAAATTGTAGGACATTTGATATTACGAATTATTACTTTTCATTGCAGGTCTGAAGGGGAGTAGAGCCAACAAAAGAAGAGTATAACCAACAAAGAGATAGAAGCCATGAGCCATGATGCCGCGGCGAATCACCCCGTGGCGCACACAGAGCAAAGCTTGTCGCAACGTGAATCAACCATCTCGTCGCGATGAGTGATCCACGGTATACGTCGCGGCGTATACTCATTCCCACATTGCGGTGCATCCGGAAGAAGACACGTCGTGACGTCCATTAATTCACTCTCCGCGACGAGCAATCCAGGAAGCGCACGTCGTGACGTCTAGTAATTAACTCGTCGCAACGTGCAGATGGGTAACTGGGCTCTAATTGGAAAGTTCACTCACTGTACTGACCCTACCTGACCTTTCCTTTATAAACTTGCTGAATTAGGTTATCCGGAGAGTCGATTTTGAGCAGCAGACAGAGAGAGGAGAGACGTGCAAAGAAAGAGAACTAAAGAGAGACTCACGACCTTACCCCAGGGTTCCCTTCGGGGTTCCCTGGAGACGATTTCTACATCAGTTTTATGTTTGTTTTTGCATAGGTTTTCTCTTCATTTTTATAACCGACCTCCATCATGGGTAGCTTAGAGTCATTGCGAGTTGTAGGGCTTTCGGTTGCTATGCGTGGCTAGGCATTTCTTTTCTCTTGAAGATGCAGTGACAGCTGGAATTTACGGAGCTTCAAAGGGGAGTAGCTTAATCTGTAGTTTAGCTATGATTTATGAAGGCCTAGATCTAGGATTCGTAACTTGTAGTGAAGCTACTTGATTATAGCTTAATTAAATGTTGAACATTTAATGTGTTGTTTGGATTAGTAGTTTACATTGTCTCGTTTAACTACATTGTTATAAAGGCCTA
>JANZLC010000007.1:3762808-3782729 GCA_026413385.1 Erythroxylum gracilipes | reverse complement strand
GATATGTAAATAAAGTTTATCAAACTCTGTTGCTTTAAGAAATAAAATGATAGATTGAAGTAGTTCAGTTATGTATGTATGTTTATATTATTTCCCTCGTAATGTGGTTGAGTTAAAGTGATAAGTTGGTTTTAATGTTTGATTGTCATGGGCACGCCACCCTTATAGGATGATGCCTAATAAGGGTTCATGGAAAGAATCCTATAGGAAAATTTTGCTCAGTATCATGAGTTCGCAAGGTTTGGATTCCGGAATCAAGCAAGACCCAACCATTGATGGTATCAAAGTAAGAAGAGGAATCAATGATGGTTAAGGAGACTTCATCGAAATACGCTCACATTATATGGTTCCAATTAAGAGTTGGGTTCTGAATTTGAGGCCAAACAGATATTCTTAAGGTGATGCCATCTTATTGGGGTACCGGTCAAACCTTGCACGATATTCTTAAACTGATTGCTCTCGTTGGAGCTCCTTGAAGTCCCCTATTGAGTCTTCAAACACTTCTTTGTCAAACCTTATTTGATTGCTTCCTTTAGTTTTTCCTGAATACACAGGTCATCGGTGGTTTGCTATATATGTATGTGTGTGTGTGTGTGTGTGTGTGTGTGTGTGTGTGTGTGTGTATTCCAATAAGAAAAACTGCTTACTCTTATATACCTGGCTTCTCACACCATTGCCTTCGATTACTGGAAACTCTATTTTATTGAATCTTGTTAGTGGGATGTACAACTTCTTTCTTTGTGACGCTTTTGTTTACAAATTCCTTCCCCAGTGAGTTTTTCTTGGTGGCTTCAACCATTTTTTGCATGAATTGGTGGAACATATTCTTAAGTTCCTCGAGTTTCTTTGACGCGCCTCTCCATTACTAATAGATTTTCATTCTTGCTTGTTCTTCAATAAGGTTAGATTCTCTTCAATGATTCATAACTCAACAACTCACATCCCTTCTAACATGATTAGTTAGAGGTTCGTTCGATCTATTACAAGATTGTTAAGGTAATACTAGATTGTTAAGATGAAGTTGATGTCTATGACAAGAGTTAGTTATGAAAAAATGTTAGAAAAAAGACAAAGGGAAGGGGCAAGAGGAAATCAAGGACAATTTATTATTGCCTGTAGTTAGTAGGTTCTTACATAATATAGACCCCTAAGGCCTTACATAAATCGATGCATGTAGCTACCACAACTGGTGACTATGTCGTATCAAGGAATTAAAACAAACTACGGTAAATGGTTCTCTTTCGCTCCTCACATAAAGATTCATTTTCCACTTGGTATTCCTGATTTACGTAACATTATATCACAAAATATTCAAAAGGAAAAATTGTTTTTCTCTACATTTTAAAACTACCAAAGTTGTATCACACACCCATGGATGATAAGATGTTATTTTGATATGATAATTGGAATTATCTCTTTTGTTTGGGGCATACTTTGGAGCTTAAATAGGAAAATTGATGTTTGTTTTGTTTTACGAGATGAAAAGTAGATATTGCATCAAATTGGAGCATCATTGGTGAAAACCACAATTTTTGAAAAAAGTGGATAGATTACTGGAGTGGATAAGATGAGATCATGCATAATGTCATATTCAATTAAAAAGATGGAGTTAAATTAGAAAAATTCTTTCCATCCTTGTTATGTAGGGATTTGGATTTGTTTTTGGATAGAAATATTTGCAAGATAGAACTAGACTAGGTTTAGTTTAGGAAAGCAAGAAGAGATACATCTTTCATCTCTCTAAGCTTTCTCTTAATATTTCATCTTTTTTCTATCTTTGGCGTTGAAACTTAAGCCATGTAATGCTAAGCTCAAATATTATGATTCAATAAGATTCAAGACTAGTTGTAACGTTGCGAGGTTTTTTTCTAAACTTATATTCATGTTTTAATTAAAATATTTCTTATTTTGTGTTCTTATATTTTATAAAAAAATTAATATTGATAGATATAAAAAATTAATTTAATATTGATTATTCCATAGTTATCTATGAATTAAATGATATGTAATTATCATAAAGGATTGATACAAGTAGCAAATATGTTACTTACGAATTTTTATGTTTAACTTATGAGAAATAAGAAAACTAAGTTGAATAGTTTCAGCTATCTCAATTATTTAATTTAGGGTTTAGTCTTTTTCACTAAGCTTATTGTTATCATTTAATTGACATGGAATACTATCATACCCAATAAATTGATGGTAAGTTTTGGTTTTGATGATGAGTTTGAATCAAATAATTTAGGAAAATTTTAGACTTATTATGACTATCCTAATATGTTTCATACTAACTTCTTGAATTGTAAAAAATATTCTTTTTAGAACAATGATCAATGTAACAATAAATGAGATATTTCCCTTGATCACAGTTAAGTACTTTTAAATTTCTCTCTTTTATATTTAGTTGATTTATTTTGATTTCTTGTTAATTTTAGTTAATTATTTAATTAGTCTAAAACCTCCAATTTATTTTATTAATTGAATGTAAGAAACTAGTGTTTAGTTCTTTTAGGATTTGACCTGGTTTCGTGGCTATTACAAGAAGTTAGAGAACCGAAATTAATTTTGAGGACTTCAACAACCTGATCAATGGAGATTCAAGATTTATTTATAAAAAAAGATGAAAATTTTAGTTAATATCATAAAAGAAAAACATTGAAACAATCGAAGTAAGTAAAATAAAAGAGACCAAGAAAAACATAAAATATCACATCTGTTGCAGTTAGCAGCAGAAGAAGAACAGAAAATAACGATGAAAGAGTTGCCTAAGTGCACATGAAAAGGCATCTAGGATCGATGAATGCCAACACCCACATTAGTGCACAATATGAAATTCTTAATTATTTTCCTATTTAGTAATACTTCAAATGATACCTGTGGAACACTCATCACTATATAAGCATACTTTGAGAGATGGCCAAAAACTTGTTAATTGCAAAACCAATTACTTATTTTACGCTAAAAACCACAAGTATACTGGTCGTTACTTGTAGTAAAAAGCAGATATCGTCTCACAGAGATTGTGCTTAGGCATCATTTAATTCAAGTTGTACTTTGTTTAACACTTAAATTTGAATATTAAACTGGAAAGTAAATTAAATTAAACAAACTAGAAACAATTGAATAATGCAATAATGGAAATCCGTAAAGAGAATTAATCAAGTTATGGGAGAGGTGGTTTTACTTATCATTAATGCTAATCTAGCCTTTTATGTGTTTATGGGATGTCGATTCAAGAGTGGAGGAAAAAAATTGGGTTGTCAACGAACTCAAAAGTTCGTTCTATATGGGATCAGCTAAGGGCCAATTTTCCAATGAATCTAAGACACCGGGGTTGTATTCTAGAAGCCCATTAGACATTTGAAGGTTGGGGGGTCAATAGTTTGATTCAAGAGATGGTTTCAGGAAATCTAAACCAGAATACATTCAAAGCTAAGGAACATGCCCATTCGACAGTAGCAAGCCCTAGGTAGCTGCTATAACTAACCGATGTCGAGATCCAAGCACGTCAAGCTAAGGGCTTATGCTTCACATGCAATGAGAAATTTGTTCTATGGTACAAATGCAAAAAAGAATTACATATTATGGTGATCAATGAGGTAGAAATGGAGTTGGCTGACATCATTGATGATGATGAATAGGAAGCTTGCTTGAGTTTGCCAGCGTCTGAGGAGATGGAGGTAAGTCTGGTGGAAATAGTGGAAGTTTCTTTAAATACTGTGATGGGATTGCCGATGTTGGGAATGATGAAAATGAGAGCGGAAATGGGAAACAGAAAAGTGATTGTAATGGTCGACTGTGGCGCAACTCATAACTTCATTTCAGAGAAATTGGTGGTAGCCCTCAAACTTCCAGTGAATTCAAATTATAGCTATGGGGTAGTTATGGGAAATGGACTCTTGGTAAAGGGAAAGGGAATATGTAGAAATGTGAGGGTGTTAGTATAGGGATTGGAAATAATTTCTGATTTTTTGCCTCTTCATTAGGGACTACAGATCTCATTCTAGGAATGCAATGGTTGCAAAAATGGAGGTATATTGGCCGAAACTTTTGATGGTATTCAATGTTGGTGGTGTGGCGGTGAAGTGGAGAGGGGACATGAGCTTATGCAAAACCAGAATTTCTTTGAAAACAATGATGAAGGAAATTAATAGGGAAGGATATGGCATCTTAGTGGAGTGTACCCAGATGCAAACTAAAGAAGCGAGTGAGGAATTAGCTAACAAGGAAGGAATATGGTTTAGACAGCTGAAGAAGAAATTTCCTGAAGTCTTTTAAGAGAAATTAGGTCTTCCACTTGAGAGAGCAGTTGATCATGCTATTAGATTGCAACCCGGTACTAAAACAATCAATGTAAGGCCTTATCGATACCCAAAATTTCATAAAGAGGAGATTGGGAAATTAGTACGAGAAATGTGGGCGACAAGAATTATCCAACCCTTCACGAGTCCTTTCTCTAGTCCGGTGTTACTTGTGAAGAAGAAAGATAGAAGTTGGAGGTTTTGTATAGATTACCGAGCTTTGAACATGGCCAAGATTCTAGACAAATTTCCAATTCTAGTTATAGAAGATCCATTGGATGAGTTAAAGGGGGCATCTATTTTCTCTAAATTGGATTTGAAATCCAAGTACCATCAAATTCGAGTTTGACCTGAGGATGTTCCTAAAACAACTTTTAGGAACATGAAGGGCATTACGAGTTTCTAATTATGCCATTCGGTTTGACAAATGCTCCAGCTACTTTTCAATCGTTGATGAATGAGGTATTTCGTCCTTATCTTCTAAAATTTGTTTTTGTATTTTTTGATGACATACTGGTTTATAGTAGTGATGTAGACATTCATGAGAGACATCTAGACTTTGGTTCTGACCTTGTTTAAGGAGAATCAACTAAACTTGAATGTGAAAAGGTGCACCTTCAACCAAAGATGAATTAAATACCTTGGCCATTAGATTTCAGCTACAGGAGTGAGTGTTGACCAAGGGAAAATTCAAGTGATGTTAGAGTGGCCTTCACCTACAAGTTTGAAGGAGCTGAAAGGTTTTTTTGGGGCTCACGGGCTATTACTGGCAGTTTATAGCAGGCTATGGGACTTTTGCATGGCCTCTCACCCAATAGCTCAAGAAAGCTTCGTTTGACTTGAATGATGTAATAGAGAAGGCATTCCGTACACTTAAACACGCTATGACAGCAGTTCCGATGCTAACTCTTCTAGATTTCTCACAAAGCTTCACCATCGAAACCGATGCCTCTTTAATCAGTGTGGGAGCAGTATTGATGCAGCAGGAGAAACCTATTTCATTCTTCAGCCAAGCTCTCTCTCCTCGCAGTAGATTGAAGCCCATATATGAAAATGAATTGATGGTCGTAGTTTTGGCAGTGCAAAAAAGGCGCCATTACTTATTAGGAAGGCATTTTATCATCTACACCAACAGAGAAGCTTGAGATTTTTTCTAGAACAATGAGTGATTCAACCTGATTATCAAAAATGAATGGCGAAGCTTATGGGATATGACTTTGGGAGTCATTATAAACCAGGAAAAATGAACAGAGCAGCAGATGCATTGTCACGATTACCAATGGTTGACCCATCCTTGTTGACATCCCTCAATTACCAGATAGTGATAGATGAACACCAGCTTAGGAAAGAGGTGTCTAGAATTTCAAAACTCAACCTTATTTTTCGTGGTCTGATGGAAGGTGAATCAAAATGGCTTGGGTACACAATTTTTCAAGGGAACCTACTCTTTAAAGGGAGACTGGTCATTCCTCCTACTTCTACCCTCATTCCCAAGCTCCTTCAAGAGTACCATTGTGGCATTATAGGTGGACACTTTGGTTTTCTTAGGACGTACAAAAGAATGAAAAGTGATATATATTGGATAGGAATGAAAGGGGCAGTGCAGAAATATGTCTCTGAGTGTGATATTTGTCAGCAAAATAAATACGAAGCTTTATCACCGGCTAGTTTGCTACAACCCCCATTAAATATGGGAGGATTTGTCCCTTAATTTCATTGATGGTTTACCTAAATCTGAGGGCTATATAACTATTCTGATGGTGGTCAATATATTGAGCAAATACACTCATTTTATTCCCCTAAAGCACCCTTTCATAGTTAAAGAAGTAGCTGTTGTTTTTGTGAAGGAGGTGGTTAAGTTGCATGAAGTACCACGTTCTTTGGTGTTGGATAGAGATAAAGTGTTCATTAGCCACTTTTAGGAAGAGATTTTCCAACTTCAAGGCAATAAACTCCACCGGAGCACTGCCTATCAGCCTCAATCCAATGGACAAGCCGAGGCAATTAACCGTTGCCTTGAGACGTATCTTTGTTGTTTTGCTAATGGAAGTCCAAAGAAATGGCGTAAGTGGCTCTCATGGGCGGAGTATTTGTATAATGCAACCTTTCATGAGTCCATCAAAACCACTCCATTCCAAGTTGTGTATGGGTGCTTGCCTCCCCCATTAATTTGATTTAGCTAACTGGCAACATCAGTGGCAGCAGTGGAACAATAACTAACAGAAAGGGATGCCATTTTGGAAGACCTAAAGCAACAACTTTCCCATGCACAAAGCAAAATGCAGGTTTCAGCTAACCAACATAGGTGAGATATTCATTTTGAAGAAGGGGAACAAGTAAATCTGAAGTTACGGTCGTATCGCATATGCTCTTTGACGAGTAAGCTTAATGAAAAATTATCTCCCAAGTATTTTGGGCCTTTCAAGATTTTGGAGAAGGTAGGAGTCGTGGCTTATAAACTAGAACTTCCTTCTACAACCTCCATCCTGCACGAGGATATGAGGTGTTGATCAAGTGGAAGGCATTGCTAGAATTTGAGGCCACTTGGGAGTTATTCTATATTATAGACCGTCAATTTCCAAAATTTCACCTTAAGGACAAGGTGGTTGTTTTGGGGAGAGTATTGATAAGCCTCCTATCCTTAAAACATGCATCCGAAAAAGGAAGGCGTAAAAGTAGGATTGGGAAATCTGTTATTTGTTTGTTTTATGGGGGTAATCTTGAGATTTCCTTATACTCATAAGAGATAGTTTAAATAGCAATAATATGGATTCCGGAACCATTTTTTGGAACTGTCGTGATTGTGGTTTGGAGAGAGAGGGTCCCAGCTGAATTCTTTGTTTCTTTCTCTATTCAATGGAAGATACGGCTAATTCATTACAGATTCTCTAATTCATTCTCTGTTTAGTGTTGTTTTGTACAATCGAAAGAATTGAGTTGTATCACAGGTTTCCTCTCTTTCTTGTTTAATTGGATATGGCTTTCTGTCGCAGGGCATGCTTACATGCAAGTACATTAATTCTGTATAGGAACCCAATCAACTTCTGAGAAAGCTCCAAGGTCCCATTCCAGCTCCGGTCCTGCAGATACGAATGTACAAGTTTACAGAAACCACAATGAGTAATGCACACAAAATTTCCTGTAAACTGAGGCCACAGCATTTTCTACTTCTTTATATAAGAAATTACCTCAAAAACCCAGTAAACGCACGTAAACTCATAAATATTGTTAATGCAGTCCAGATGCCGATATAACCATGGCTTGAGGATAGAGCAAATAAGCTAAAGATAGTTACAATTGCCACCACAACCTGGAAGAAGCAAACATAGAAGCTAAATACAAAAGAGATGAAAAGGAGTAGAATCTCATTACAAATTCAAGATTACAAGTACCATTAGGATTGTAAATTTTAGATGATTCAAGAAGCAAACCAATTAAGTTCCACAAGGAAGAAAGATAAAAAGATTATCAACGAATGAATTTTTTTAGAGGGTGAATGGCAAAGAATACCATTGAGTATGCAGAATATGCAAAATCAGAAGCTCCATAGTTGACTCCATCAAAAACAAAGGCCAGTGCATTAATGGGTTGAGTCACCGCAACAAACTGATCAGGAAAACGGAAACCTCTGAAAACATATTGGTGACCAACCCAGGGGCATAGAAAGGAAAATAAACTGTTCTTGTTGCCAGAAAATGGGTGCAGGAAAATACCGGGATGCCCAAACTAATAAGATGCAAAACATTGACATCATCTGTGAACAGTCTCGAAGCGAATTGTAATCCAACTAGAAGGATAATGGAGAGTGCTAGACCCAGAACCAAACCAAGCTGTAATAAAACAAAAAACAGATTAAAAATGTTGTAGAGTATAAGTAGCTCCCATACAAAGAAATTAAATTACCTGCAATACACGTGAAGCAGTGGTTACAGCTTTCTCATAATCATTCTTTGCAAAAGCACTTGCAAGCATTGCCTATGAAAACAGAAACTTATTACCATATTATAAAAGGACACAATATAGCAATAGCTAGAATTTGCATTTGCTATAGAATTTGCAAATCTTGAATATGAACCATTTGCTATAGAATTTGCATTAGCTAGAAAAAAGCTTCTTACTTGCCCAGCAACGGCCAGACCATCTGCAAGTAAAGAGGTTGCCAACCAGATCTGCAAGCAAACCTGAAATGCTGCCATCGAAGTTGATCCCTGCCTTGCAGTCAATGATGCTGCCAATGTGACACAGAAGGTTGCGGCTATCACCCTCATCAATAGCAGAAATCCTGAAGATAACAGTCTTACATAGGTCGGCGCAACTACCATAAAGAATTAATGCCAAAAACGGAGGAGTGACATTTTCTTCCTCAAAGGAACTCAGGAGGAAAAAAAAAAAAAAATTGACGTGTGTGTGTGTGTGTGTGTGTGTGTTTGAGTGAGACGGGGAGAGATAAGTGACCATTTTTCAGAAACCGTCCAAACTGCAGGTTTCTAACGCTCGGAGGTAATAGATCAACATGTTCAGTCAATTTCCACAACAAGATAAAGGCAATCAAGTACCTAGAATAATCACAAATGAAGGAGACATAAAGTTCCTCAATATTGACAGGATAAAAAGGAAATAGCCATGTCACTACAGCCAAAGAAACTCACTGAGAGATAACATGAGCAACAGCTGCACCACTGACGTTCAGGCGGAATATGAATATAAAGATTGAATCTAGTACAATATTTGCTGCATCTCCAACAACTACAACGGCAAAACCACAATAAATTAAAAAGTTTCCAGAGAAATCAACCATGGAGGTGAAATTGAAAAAGGAAATACTAACAATTAAAGCTTCGTCAATTCAGTTAAAAGCAATAAGACTCAAACATCGCAACAGCATTCCATATGTGGTCAGTCACTTATTTTCGACTAGCCCTTCTATTTCAAAATTTAACTGCATTAGATTCATTCAAGCATTATTTTTCATTTTACTTATCTCAAAAATGTAAATTACACTTTCATGAAAGATGAACAAATTTCAGTGTACACCTATTTATGAAAATTATGGATTAGAAGAGTCCATGTAATAACAAAAACTTTTGACATCTTGGAATCACTCTCTAAATTGTTCTCTAGAGTAGGAAAGAATGGTATAGATTATCAATCAAGAACATAAATGTTAGTTCCTGAGCACTTTACAGGTTTATGTCCCCATATACTGCCGACTCAATAACCCAACCTCACATTCAAAGTCTATTTGGTCATGCTATAAGAAAACAAGCTCTTGTATTTGTAGATCAGAAATATAAAAGAATGTTAAGAGGTACGTAAGGGAAATTAAAAATGCCAAAATTATGAATAAAAATGAAGAAAAAAGGCAAAAGGGTATTAGGTTGCTGGTGTAGATTTAGGAAGCAATTGTGTTCCCAATGCTTTAACCAAGATGAGAAGAAACAGCTTTCTGAGATATTATTTTGTGAAGATCATTTGCAATTGACAAGTCACTGAAGCAGTTAACTAGATCTCTATCATTGACCAAGCTATAATGGTCGCATAGAGTAAAACCATATTCTTTTTTCATTTCCTGTGGTGACGTTATGGACAAAAAAGTCAGTACAAAATAATAAGATGGACATGCTTCATCTCGTGAATAACCTAAATAGATAGAACTCCATTTTAAAATCCCTGAATTATTTGAAATAAGAATGACTAAAAGAACGACTACATTTCCAGGGGATGCCAAACCAAAAATGTATGAGGATTGACCAGGAAGGAAAGATCAAGTTAATGCCAAAGAAGAAAATGTAACAAAGTAAGGAAATCCTATCTGACCAGTAGCATACAATGGCGTTCTTGTATCCTTGATGCCTCTGAAAACTCCTTGTGTGGCCAGAGAAAGAAGAATCGCAGGAGCACCTAGTGACCTCAATACCAAGTATTGCTGTGCTGGGACTAGCATGGGTGAATCCTGCATTAGAGGAGAAAAAAAAAAACTTATTAGCAGAACCAATTTTCATTGATAGCATGGAAGTTATAATGGTAACACTTTCAAGTATCTACACTTCGTTAATGTTCAACTGAAGTAGTTAATACACTTCCACTAATGAGTTGAAATATGGAACATATGGTTAAAAATTCAGTAACATATAAGAGATATCATGTGCTAGACATTGGATCAATATCAATCATCAAGAGAACCCTTCAGAATGCATATAATGATTTACAGAAAAAGTAATAGATATTTTCCATCAGCAAAA
The DNA here is from genome assembly GCA_026413385.1 of Erythroxylum gracilipes. NCBI lineage: Eukaryota > Viridiplantae > Streptophyta > Magnoliopsida > Malpighiales > Erythroxylaceae > Erythroxylum > Erythroxylum gracilipes. The sequence goes on along the minus strand of JANZLC010000007.1, from coordinate 3,772,186 downwards.
GAATAATACCCTGTGACCCAACAATTTGAGGATGAGGGACCAGGATTTCATGTCATTCAAACATAGCTGACAGAATACTTACAGACTTAACACCCATATAGTTCAGGATAGGTTTAGCAGCCAAAATGAGAAAAACAGCTTCGATGATGCCAAGTACGCAGCCAACAACCATTGCTGAAGAAGCAGATGGAATATGCCTTCTCTCGTTAGGGTAACTATCAGTCTTTGAAGATGATTGTCGTGAAAATTCTAGTCATAGAGGAACAGAACAAATGTAAACTAGGGGCAAATCAGACAACATCATCAAAATAAGGGTGCTGCCTAATCAGTCAACTGAAGTAGCTCTTCAACTAGCCGAGGAGCATACCAGCTTTAGGTAACAACTCTTCTGTCTCCTTGTCATCTGTAAAACCTTCTTCAAGTTTTACATTTTCTAGTTCTACAGTATTTGTGCTTCCAGCACTGTCCTCCTCAGCAACAAAAGATGTTGTGACACTAACAAGTGGGAATATTGCAATCTTTGACACTTGATTGAAAACAGCAATAGAAACTCCCACAGCAGCAAGCTCCACAGGACCTATGTATAATTGAATGGGGACACCGTATTCATATAGTTCAGTATTTGATAGCATACTGAGATGCAAATGCATAATTTGATTATATCAACGCTCAAGTGGAGCGGAATCAGTACTATATATATGCACAAGGTAGAATCAAAGCATTTTATACCATCTAGCCGGAGACATTATAGATAAAAGCTGCATTAGGTCAATGTCATGTCAGATAGTAGGTGCAAACTCAAGTTAAATCCACTTCAGTTCAACTTCAAGGTAAAGCTATTTCCACTTTCGGGAGTGTTCATTCTCTACAAGTGCACTTCTTTGATATATCCCTTTTTTTTATATGATACATTTTTAATATTATTTTGTTCTTATTACATCCCATTAGATCTCTTTCGTGTCAAAATGTGTCCATCTAGATTTAATTGCATCTGGTTAGTTATAATTCATGCCTAATTTTTCTTATCAAGTCCAATTTATGTCAAATTTCATCATGTTAGCTTTATCTAGTTTGATCATACCCAATTTCACAGAATTATTCTTGATTAAATCTAGTTAATTCGGTTTTATCAACCGAAAGAAATTGAGAATTAGCATTAAATTTTATTTCAATCTTGGTTAACAAAATTCATTCCTTTTAACTTTGAGATTAAAATAAAGACAAAAAAGGAGGAAAATTATTAAAAATGAGAAATTAGGAAAAGAAAGAGAGGAAGCTGGTGAAAATCTCAAATAACTTAATGAGAAAATTAGAAGGCCATTGAAAGGTTAAAGGGTATTTTCAGTTTTTTTAGAACCTAAATGTCTATTTTTGAGCTTGTTATCTATTGTGTTCGTTGATAACACTACAATCGGCATTAAACCGAAAATTGTTGTGCTCTTTGTTCCTCTTTATATCCAACCTATTTATTTTTTCTCTTTTCTAATTAATAAATGAATTAAATGTAAATGGGACTGCATTTTTTCAGTTCAGATAAATACGTCCCTTCTACCCGCACCCTAAGGATAAAATTTTGAATAGAGAAAATCTTAAATTCTACGGGAAATCCCTAGTATTGAAATTGTAGAATAGCTTTCGCATTTGTCACACCAACAGACAAGACTATGGGCAAATCCATGATCATTAATGTACACGATGGTCAATAAGACAGTAGAACATTATAACAACCATTCAACTTTGAATTCAATGGCGTTTTCACACAATAAAAGTACGTAGAAACACATGCATAACCAGTGGATAAAGAAAATATGGATGCGAATGTGAGAAATTATCAATTCTCTTGTAGAATAATGAACCGTCAATTGGGAAACAACCACTGAAACTTTGACAAAGATTTCAAGGGAATGCCTTTGATTAAGATGGGACGAGAAACACAAACCTATATGGCCTATGAATGCTGTATCGATCAAAGATGCAACAGGATCAGCTACCAAAGCAAGCACTGCAGGAATGGCAATTTCTGCTATTTCCAGCCCGACTTCATCTTTCCTGAAGACATTCCTGAAGAAATCATAGGGATGGAATTGTTGTTTCACGAATTTACAACCACCAATAAGAGAAGCAAACTCAGGAAAATGAAGGCCAAGGTTTAAAAACCGAAAAGAAAGGCTACCGTGTGTCCTTGAAGAGCAGAAGAAGAGGCATATTGGCCACATATTTCCACACAGAAATGGCAACATCTGTGGCCATGATTACAGTTGGTGTTTCAGATACAATCAGAACCAATGTTTCAGCGCCTTAATAATACAGGAATTCATCTCTCGTAAGAAAATTGTACTCCCAACTCCAAACAACAACTATTTAACGTCAGGCAATTGGAAAAAAAAGACCGAATTCGGACTGATATCAGAAAAGGGTCAAAACCGCGGAGTTAACACAGAAAATGACAACAGAAAGAACCTAGGAAATGAGGAGGACATTGTACAAGCAAAGGATGCTAAATTTATTATCCATATAACAAGAAAACAAGAGCAAAAAGGAAAGACACAGACTTCTGAACGCTTAATGCAAAATAGGAAAACAAAATTAATGGTCAAGATTGCACATTTAATTGAAGATGTTGGATAATTAATTAGAACCAACCGTGTCCTGCACTCGAGATTCCCTGCATACACCTCCCTCAGTTTGAGAGAACCCCCAGATAATCAGACTCACGACAATCATAAAAGAAACACCAATCAAAGTTTACTTTTGGTATCATTAGATAATATAATATATGAATGCAATATAATATTCCAATTCCACTTCCAACTGTAACAAAAACTAGAACTAATCTCATACAGCAGGTGACACCCGGGACACTATTCTGCTACAAGACAGAATTTTTAAAGATCCTTAGTCCAAGGCATCACACGCAGTTGACTTGGCTTTCACGTTTTCGACAATGTTTCCATATTAATTCTTATATTGAAAAAAAAAAACCTTAAAACTTTTTATACAAATATATGTTTAAGGTTTAACGTTCAGAAAATAAAACCCTATGAAAAAATAAACAAGTCTTGGATTGTCGATCTTTTATTATATTATTAATAACATGATAGAAATATATTATTTTTAATTACTTATATTTCTTACAATTTCACTTTATTTTTATAAAAAATCACTAGCCTTCTATTAAAGATTGAGAGCGTGCTCTACCACTGAGCTAATAGCCCAATGTGAGGGCCTCTTGCCAGGAGCCCGCTATGCCAAAAGTGAGAGAGATCTCATCTTTCTCTGTCCCTTTTTATGTCCCCATGTCTCTCCCGCGTGGCGTGTCACAGACTTAATCTTTTACTAACGAGCTGTGTGACATTTAATTGTATGTCTCACAGCTAAGTCAGTCTCTCCCTCAAATGCTAGAAACAAAGCTAGCACAATTTAATAAAGATGCAAGATAAAACAAGAACAAGAATGAGAAAACTCGAAGAATGCTTATATTACTTAAGAAAGCTTAACAAGGCAATTGCTAAAAACTTTTAGGCATCTTACAAATGAAGTCCCTTGGGTATTTATAACCTTCTACATCCTTAATGGATGGCTAGGATCTATTTGATCAAAGGACTTACAATCGCCATCTAGAATTCTCTACACTACTCTACATATTTCATGTACATTATGTACATATCTACAACATTATACAAGCTTCTATAATGTTCCATAAACTTCCATAAGCTTCCATAGTCTTCTACCATGTTCTAGAAGCTTCTAAGGTCTTCTATAAGCTTCCAAAATCTTCCAGAAGATTCCAACATGCTCTAGAAGACTCTTTTGGACAGAACATCACCTTGTGGGCTTCAAAACATATGGAACGTGACATTTTCCTCCACTCATTCGGGCGACGCCCTCGTCACATCCTCCTTGTATGCCTCGATCATGTCCCTATAGCCCTATAATGTGAGCTCATGCTCCCAACTCGCCTCACTATCGGGCAATCCCTTTCATTTCACAAAGTAGTCCACGTAGCTTGGATGGGAACCCCTCCTTGGTATAACACGATGTGCCAATATCTCCTCTACCTTGAGCTCGTGAGAAGTAGTGATGGTTGTGGGTGCTCTCCTCGATTCACCCCTACTCGACTCCCCCTTATTGGCATGATACGACTTTAATAAGCTCACATGAAAAACTGAATGCATCTCCAAATGTGAGGGCAATGTCAAACAGTAGGCTAGCTTACCAACCCTTTTCTCTACAGGGAAAGGGCCCTCATATCGCCTTACTAGCCCCTTTTGTACCTTGGCAAACCGTTAGCTCTGATGGGGAAGGAGCTTCACCATCACCAAGTCTCCTTCCTCAAACTCTAAATGTCTCCTCTTAACATTTGTCTATTTCTTCATTCGCTTGGTAGGACTTACCATGTAACATTCCATTACATGTGGGAAGATTAGAATAGTAAATATGAGTGAACAATGAGAGCTTAGAAATGTATTTGCATGCTCATGCATAATGTGTCATACACATATATGTGAATAGTGAAAGTTTTGCACATGAAAATAAATGTACATGTATTCCTTGACATTCCGGGTATAATTATTTACAAATGTGATTGTTATTGAGAATTTTAGTTTGTTTGTATTGAAATTTGTGGTTTTATGTGTTGAAAATTGATTTGGAGAGTGTATTTGTTGATTTAGAATTTTTGGAGAATTTTAGGAAAATTTTCTGAAAATTCGGGATAATTTCTGGACTAGGAAAAATGCCAAGTGACAAGATAATTGTTAAATGGTAATAGAATTTACTTTCTTATGACAATAGAAATTTTGATAAATGACATTAGGAATGGATTTGATTGGGTATGGAAGTTAAAGAAAAGGCAAGTATAGTGTCTTGAAAAGAGAAGAATTAGGATGAAAATTTAGAGACAAATTGATAATGGTGTTTAAAGTGGCTGGAATATGCTAGCTGTAACAATTCCACTGGATATGCTCCTGTAATTTAGCCATAACTTGTTCTGTAGTTATCCAAATGAGATGGTTTTTTATTTGGGTTAAATTAGAGACATAAGGCTGCATTTTCCATCAAGACATCGAATTCAAATCCTGTCTTTAAGACTTTCTAATTTGGACTTGAAGTTGATTATTGAGTGCAGAAAGTTGATGATGAATGTGTATATATATGTATGTTTTGTTATTAGTGTTTATGATCAATCATGAGCTATAATTTGGTTATGGATGATATTGAGTTGAAATGGAGTTAGAATAATGGATAAATGATAAGTATTGAACTAGAAATGATTGACTAAGCATGAGGAATTGAATGTTGTAAGTAAAGAGTTAAAACATAGAATGCAATTGGACATATCTTAGTGCAAGAGGCATAACTTTTTTTGTAGATCTCGAAGTCCACCTTCAAACCGTCCAAAAACATCATCAATCTGACATCTTTTGTGAAAGTTATGGCAATCGCGTAAACATAGGTTCATTAGGAGTGAGGACATAAACATAGTTGCTTATTTTGACCATAATTTCTTCTCGAGACCTCAAAATGACTTGATTCTTAAAGCAATAGATTCCTAACATATGGTGTTGAATTGAAAAAGATGGATCAAATGAAAGTGTGAGAATCTGTTGGAACAGTGTAAATAGGATTCTTTTTACTGAGCATACTTCAATTTTTTGACTATATCTGGACCTGTAGGATTCCAATTGAGATGTTTTTTATTTGGAGTAAACTAGAGAAATAGGAATACAAATTATATGAAGAAGCTGAATTTTGATTCGGTCTCTAAGATGTTCAATTTCTAGATGGAAATTGGCTATAGTACACTATTTTTAGATAAGACCAGTCCGAAAATATTTGAGGTATATTTTCCTATTTATTGAACCAAATTGAGTGATTTTGGTGTCAATGGAATCATAAGACATAGAGGACCACTTTTATAGAAGAGAGTATGGCCAAATTACTTCATTTTCACTTTTTTATTGAATGCGAATAGCAGACCCGAAAGTGTGACTTGGAAAAATGTAAAGTGATTGAATGAGAAATGAATTATGAAATTAATAGTTTTAGTGACGCATAAACCTAAGTATAAACTATACTTAGATGAGTTTTGTTATGAGAATAGTTTTTGTGATGAAATTGATGGTAAAATACCCGGGATTGTCATGAACATGCATTGTACATATTTCATTTCATTCATGTGCTTTATTAGACACTTATGATTATACAAATTGTGATACATGTGTATGTTGTTTAATATAGAGGAGCAACTGGAATGTCAACCTCTAGACGTTGTCGGAACTTTCAAGCACTAGCTTCAGGAGTAGTTGGTGAGTAACCTAGACGATTTTACTTAATTACTTGTTTTCTTAATTTCTATTTTGATATGATTGAATGAATGCGGCTTGATTGTGGATTCCGGACAGAAGGTCCAATGATTGTGAAATGTGGAATGATATTGAAGTGCGGCTTGAATGTGAATGTGAAGAACTAAATGTGATAGGCTATGATCGATTGAAAAATGTGAAATGCATTCGATACATAAATGCATGATTAGATAATGGGAGTTGTGACTTGAGTAGCCACCGATCAGAGCTTAAAGCTCAACGAGTGAAAAGAACCTTGAGCTCAAACAGTGATTAAAGGCCTAAGGCCCACTATGTAAAATGAGCCCTGTATCCTCATCGGATAAGGACAGTTATTAATGAGCCAGTTATCCAAAGTGGATACGGGATAGTTCAGGCACTCGGTCACAACAATGTAATAATTGAAAAAGTTTCTCATGAGTATTTCATATGCATTTTATTAAGTATATTTGCTGGATTGAAATGCCAAATTTGCCTATGCTTAAGTGAAAATGTGATAATGATATGAAGTGCAATTTTGTGTAATATTTGTTATGTGAAATGATGTGTTGCATAAATTAAGTGAACCATCGATGATGGTTACCTCATTGAGTTCGCAAAACTCATCAAAATTGCAACATTGTCTTTTCGGGACCGAGAGACGACTCTAGTTACTAAGAGGCTCTACCAACCGAGATTGTGTTTTGGCAAGAGAAGTCATGGCTCAAAGGTTGGTCAGCTGGAATTTTTGGACAGAGTAGATAGATTTTGTATATTTTCCTCTTTCACATAGCACTTTTGTACTAGGTTTTGTTAATGTATATATGGAAAATGTTGAAAGACACAATGTAGACAATCGGATTTTATGAAATGAAATGAGGAAAAAGTTGGTTTTAAAATATTATGATTTTCTATTGATGCTTTATGAGTGATTAATGATATGATGCCATATGAAGTGAATGTAGTGATCGAATATAGCTCGCCTTTATCGTAGGATATGTACTGGAATAACCTTCGGGCATCCCGGTCTGTACCCTGCAGTAAGGGGGCACTACATACCAAATGTGCTCGTGCTATGTCAGTTTTCTCATGCTAACCTTTAGCAAACTTGAATGCGGCCAGACTTAGACCTTTATATCCAATCGCCAAAGTGTGAGGAGTCATAGGTTGTTGTCCTGTGGCAATCTCGAACAGACTAGCTCCAGTTAACTTGCTCTTTTACAAATTGTAAAAGAATTGGGCAACATTAAGTAACTTGGCCCAATCATTCTAGTTAGCACTCACATAATGCCACAAAAATAACTCCAATAATGCATTCATCCTCTCAGTTTGGCCATCAGTTTGAGGATGAAAGCTTGTAGAGAAGTTGAGCTCAGACTCCAATAGCTTAAATAGCTCCATCCAAAACCTCCCGATGAAGTGAGTGTCTCGATCTCTCACAATTATCTTTGGTATACCCCAATACTTCACCACATGACAAAAGAATAGACGAGCTACATCTTTGGCCGTAAATTTTGTAGGCATAGGGATAAACACTCCATACTTGCTAAATCGATCTACCACCACTATAATGTTGCTACATCCCTTGAACTTTGGTAAACATGTGATGAAATCCATGGAGATACTCTCCCAAGGCTTCTCTGGAATAGACAATGGTTCTAGCAACCTATCTTGCTTATGTTGATCCACTTTGTCTTGTTGGCACACAAGACAAGTCTTAACATATAACTCGACATCATCACGCATTTGGGGCCAATAGTATGTACGCTCTATAAGTGCCAACGTATGATGTGCACCAGGATGTTGGCACCCCTTAATGATTTTCTTCCTCAACCCTTGCCACTTCGGCACGTACACAGGATCACCTTTAGTAGTGAGCTCCCCATCCTTAAGCCAAAATTGGCGTGTCTTCCCCCGACTTGTCAACTCCATCAAAATGTTGGCTTGCGGGTTATGCTCTAGTCCCTCCTTGATACGATCCACTAAAGGAAAACTCAGACTTGTGATGGTAGCTAGCTCAACCTTTCTACTAAGTGCATCGATCACCACATTGGCCTTACCTAGCTTGTACTCCATCACAAAATTGAACTCTAACAAGAAAGCTTCCCACCTAGCTTGCTTTGGCATCAACTTCTTTTGGTTGACGAAGTAACTTATGGCAACATTATCGATCTTCATAACGAACTTAGACCCTAACAAGTAATATCTCTAAGTTCGCAGGCAATACACCACTGCGGTCATCTCCTTCTCTTGAATGGTATAATAGCGCTCGGTATCATTTAGCTTACGATTCTAGTAAACAATCGGATGACCATCCTGTATTGAAACACCACCAATAACAAAATCAGAAGCATCAGTATATACCTCATACGCCTTGGTGTGATTGGGAAGGGCCAACACTGGTTCCTCCATCACTGCTTCTTTCAAGGCTTCAAATGCTCCTTGACACTTAGCATCCTAAGCCCAAACTCTATTCTTCTTTAATAGATCGGTGAGGGGAGATGTAAGGGAGGAATATCCTTTGATGAACTTGTGGTAGTAGTTAACAAGGCCAAGAAAGGAATATAACTCAAACACCTTCCTTGGCGGCTCCCAATCATGGATTACTTGCACTTTGGACTTGTCCATCCTAAGCTTGCCCCCTCCCACAATGTGCCCCAAGAATGTAGGTTGTGCCTTTTTCACACCTTTGGTAAGTTGCATGGCCGAAAGTTGCTTGGCTTGTAGCCTCGCCTCTCATGACAAAGGCATCATGCACATATTACCCTCCTTTAAGATACATATAGTGTTAGCAAAAGGAATCGATACAACCTTGACAGCTTCCATGAACTCCATGCTAAGCACTATTGGATAACCATCCATTGGAACAATTGAAAAGTCAACAAGGCCAGATCACTCACCAAGGCAAACCTTAACGCCACGAGTAACTCCAAAGGTCGACTTTGGTTTGGAAACCAGTTTCATTATTGTGAGGCATGTTTTAATTTTGAAGTCTTATTCGATCAGTTAAATTTGAATTGAATGTTGCTAAGGTTTAGAATTTTATTAAGTTTGA
>JANZLC010000007.1:3714248-3752578 GCA_026413385.1 Erythroxylum gracilipes | reverse complement strand
TGTTTTGACAATTTTGGAATTAATTAGGATATTTTGGTATTTTTGGTGAAATTAAGAAAAATATTGTATAATGGACCAATTATTTGGTGACAAGTGGTTGATTGTTAGGTGACAAGTGTAAGACATGATAAGAACCCACGTCTTATTATGTTTTGAAAAATGTTAGGTTATGATGTTTGAAAAACATGAGGACAAGTTACGGTAGCTTTAGAGCATCTGAAACATGTTCTGCTTGGCTTTGTTCATCGCTGATTATCAAGTGATTGTGCCTTTGTATTGTTGAGTTACTCCCTGAAATTTACAGTTGAATCCAAGAAGAGTACATCGGATGCCAATTGGACATTGCCGGACCATCCAGGCAATAGCTTATTGGAGCGTATTGTGAGTCAACCTAGATGATTTCTTAGGATTGATTTGATTTGTTTTGTTATCTTCCAATATTATAAAACTGCTTGCGAATTGTATATAAATTTTGGACTTTAATTGTCCGAGGAGATCAATATTCGGGAATGTATTGGAAGTGCTTTGATTATGGCTTTGAGTACTATAAAATTCTGAATGTTATGTGAATTCTCAACAAAAGTTGAATGCCGGACTTAGGTCCGATGATTATGAGTTTTGTTTGAGCCTCCTTTGTGATTTCCATATATGTCATATTCAGTTTTGATGCATTGGAAGTGTTCTAATTTGATGTGAAATCTATTATGATATGTGAATTCTCAACGAATGTTGAATGCCGAACTTAGGTCCGATGATTATGAGTTTCTGATTGAGCATCATATGTGATTGTCTAATATTTGAATGCCAGACTTAGATCCGATGATTATGAGTTTCTGATTGAATATCATATGTGATTGTCGGATATGACATAATCAGTATTTAATGCATTTCATAAATGCATGCTCAGATAAAGGCGTTGTGACTTGAGCAGCCAGTAAGAAGCGTTTTCACGTAGAGCCTTGCTCTGTGATATATGTGTGTGCAAGTAGAGCTATGCTCCGTGATTCTATTCTGACTGAGCCCTATGGGCCAATATTTGTATAAGTATCTGATAGGCACTCAGTCACAACAATAAGAACGAATGTGAGTCTTATATGCATATGTATTTGTTTATATGATCGGTTTCACAATGATTAATTGTTATACCATATTGTGTGAGTTTTTGGATAATAATTATATGTTCTGAATGAATATCTATGATTTATGTGATGTGTATGCATAATCTGGTGAATTCATTAATGATGGTTCACTCATTGAGTTGCAAAACTCATCAAAAATTGCAATGTGACTTTTCAGGTTCTAAGGAATTATTAAGCTAGGCTAAATGGAGTATAGCCACTGAGGTCTGATATGGATTAGGGGTCGGGATCAGTTTGCACCTGCATATGTCTTCAGTGATTTTATTTTTGAATTATGTTCAGCAAAAATTGTACAAAGTATGTGTAAACGATTTGGTAATGAAATGACAGAATTTCGAGGAAGAAATTTCTTTTAAGAAGAGGAGAATTGTAACATCTCATTACTCACGTTAAGGCTAAAATAATAAGTATGAGAGATTAATAAGAGATTAAGAAAAATAATTTTTTTCATACTCATGCATATTGTTAGCATAAACGAACTTGAATTTGGATTTTTGCACATAAAAATAATTGTATATGCATTCATTGATAATTCCGGGTATAATTAAATTGTGATGTGATACTATTGAGAATTTGTGAAATTATTGTATCAAAAAATTAATTGGTGAGTTTATTTGTTAGTTTTGAATTCTAGTGAATTTTAGGAATAATTCCCAAAATTGTTGAAAATTTATGGACTAAGAAAAATGCCAACCGGCAAGCAAATTGTATGGACAATAGAGATATGAAACCAAATGATATTGGAGAATTGTTAAAAATGACTTCAAAAATTTCGAAGATGACTTAGAATTTGAGTGAAGATGATATTGAAACTTTTAGAGATGTATAGAGTAAAGTTGAATTGTGTTAAATCATCTAAGATATGAATCCTTAAAATCTTCTAGAGTCTATTATTAGTTGAGTCCTGTAGCCAACTCTAACTAACAGACGTTCTAGTACATTCTTCAATTACACTGTCAAGCTTAGATGCGTTTACTTCATCTGAGACGATCCATCTGTGACTTAATCACTTTGTTTGATCTACCTTAGACACCTCATCTTATTCAACCTTTGCTAAAGTATCGTTTGGATTTGATGAATTGTGCCACATATATTTATCTGCACACTTGACAAATTCATCAAAATAGTTCACACACTTTTATTACTATCAATTGATTTTCCTCAAAATCAATAGAAGAAGTGAAGTCTTATTGACTTAATAGACCCATTCCATGTTTCTTTTATAATTGAAAGACTGAGTTTGTTACGACAATTATTGAAGACAAAGGCATCTAAGTGGGGAACGATTCTTAGACGATTGTTGAATCGCAAGACATTATATGCAGCGTTTAAGATGCTTAGACGCTAACTGAATCTTAAGGTGTTATACGCAGCGTTTAAGACTCTTAGACGCTAGTCGAATCGCAAGGTGTTATACACAACATTTAAGACTCTTAGATGCTAGCTGAATGGCAAGGTGTTATAGGCAGCGTTTAAGACTCTTAAATGCTAGCTGAATCGCAAGGTGTTATACGTAACGTTTAAGACTCTTAGACGCTAGTTGAATCGCAAGGTGTTATACGCAGCGTTTAAAACTCTTGGACGCTAGTTGAATCGGAAGGTGTGGTATGCAGTGTTTAAGACTATTAAACACTAGCTGAATCACAAGATCTTATACGCAGCGTTTAAGATTCTTAGACGCAGCGTCTTAAATCGCAAGACATTACACTCAACGTTTAAGATTCTTAGACTTAACGACTTGAATCACAAGACGTCATACACAACGTTTAAGATTCTCATACACTAGCTTGAATCGCAAGATGTTATATGTAGCGTTTATGATTCTTAGACGCAATGTCTTGATTCACAAGACATTATACGCAGCGTTTAAGATTCTTAGACGCAATGACTTGAATCGTAAGATGTCATACGTAGCGTTTAAGATTCTTAGACGTAACATTTTAAATCGCAAGACGTTATACGCATCGTTTAAGATTCTAAGACACTAGCTTAAATCACAAGACGTTATATGCAGCGTTTAAGCTTAAATCTCAAGATGTTATATGCAGCATTTAAGAATAAGCTTAGAGAAGCATAGTATGTACACGAGCATAGGGACTTTTTGACTTAGTCTTTTCTTGAAAACTATCTTCTGCAAACTTTTTCCTTCATGGACTTTTGATACACCGAAACCTTCACTAGAGTTATATCTTGTTTTCATCTACCTTTTTCTACTCCAACTTCATTATCTATTTCTTTTGTTTTAAGAAAAACCTAACCTAAACTACCTTCAAGATGATGTCTGTGGGTGCATGAGAATTAGGGTTTCATGGAGTTTTTGAAGATTTTAGAGTTTTATCAAGGGAGTATCTTGTTAATCCTTTAGAGTTGTCATTTTATGAAACAAAAATGGTGATTTATTGTCCTATCATGAATAAGAGAAAAATAGCCATTTTTCTTGTTGACTATGAATAAAATATGGAAATGTGGATCTGTGGATTTTTGGTCTGAACACCCAAGAGAAATTGCAAACTGAACAGTCTTGTGTCTTTTGATCATAACTTCTTCTCTAGACATCCAAAGGAGTTAATTTTTTATTTGGAGTAAATTAGAGGCATAGGTCTACAAATAATATGAAGAAGTCGAATTTTGATGCAATCTCTAAGACTTTCAAATTCTGGATGGAAGTTGAGTATAGTGTATTGTTACAGAATGAGAATAGTCTAAAATATTTGGAGTATAACTTTCTGATTTCTGAACCAAATTGAATGATCTTAGTGTCATTAGAAACTTAAGACAGTGGGGAACCTTTTCTTAGAAGAAATTGTTACTAAATTACTTTATTTTCCTAATCATAATGTTCATGGAAAATAGACCCAAAGGTCTGGAATTTTGGGAGATGTTGTAAGAAAGAATGAGAGTTTGGATATTGTATGATCGTACAATGTTGAAATAACATTAGTGAATGAATTCTTGGTATTAAAGTACCAAATATGCGTATAATGGAAATGAAGAGGCTCATATGATTGTAGTTGTGATTCAAAGGAAATGAGAAATGGGTATTAAGTTAAAGTGAATGAGAAATTGTTATTGTGAGAGAAAATAATGCTAAGAATGAAATGACGAGAAATTGAGTTATAAAATGCGAATGTGGATATAGTGTGAAATCTGATAAGATACTCGAGATTGTCAATGAGCATACATTGTACTTATTTTGTATACACATTTGTGCATAAATGAATGCTTATAATTGTGCAAAGTTATTAATGTGTATGTGTGTACAATGTGTATATTGCATAATTTTGATATGCAGACTAAATGTCCGCATTCAGACGTTTTCAGATCTTGGAAGCAAATGTTAATCTAGAGCGTACTGTTAGTCGACCTAGATGGTCTCATTTCATTGTTTGTTCTGATTTCAATTTCTGCATTAAATGACTATGGTTATGATTATTATGCAATGTGAATATAATTGACATGAATGCGATTTGCTTATGTTGATGCTAGACAATGAAGGTCCGAGACTTGATGCATAAATGTGATATTAAAATGCTACTTGTATGTGAATAAGAAGAAATAAGTGTATTTCTTAACTTAATTGTTGAATGCCGGACCAAGGTCTGATGATGAATATGAAAGCGAATGTGAATCTGAAAACATGTGATAGACTTAAATTATGAGAATGTGATGCATTTCATTATATGAATGTATGAAACATAAAGGCAGTTATGATCAGAGTAGCCACCAAAAAAGAACTAAAAGCTCAGATTGTAAAAAAGAGCTTAAAAGCTCAAAAAGTGTATAAGAGCCAAAGGCTCACTATGTAAAATGAGCCCGGTATTTCCAATGGATATGGAACAGTTATCAATAAGCCCAGTATCTACAATAGATACGGGATAGTTTAGGCACTCGGTCACAACAAAGTAACAAATTAAAAGTGAGTCTCATGTATACTGCATATATATGATATGAATGGTTATAATGGTTTGAATAACTTTCTGAATATGATATGTGTAGGATGTAAAATGTGAAATGATTGATCAAGTGTATGTGATTCAATATGATTACTAAAGAAATGATGTGAATTATATGAATATATGTACTGTATGTGTTATGTGATTGAGTAAGCCATCGATGATGGTCACTCACTGAGTTTGCAAAACTCACCCAAAAATTGCAATATTTTTTTCAGGCTTAGAAGAGTTACCCCATTAGGCTAACGAGAGTACAAACACCGCATTCAAGTAAGAGGTAGAGGTCGGGATCAGTTCGCATTTGCATTGTGTTTCTTTATTTTTTGTACCGAATTAAGTCTTCTATAATTTTGTATCATGTGTATTTGAATATGTTTTTGTATGTATTAACTTCCGAAATTGGGGAATGTTTTGTAAATGAAATAAAAGTATGGGCCCGAATTTGGTTATTGATTTCTACTTACGTGTATGGTAAATGTGAAAAATTTGCACTGTGTTTCAAGTGTTTGATTGTTTTAGCATACCACCCTTGCGGGATTCGCATTCGGGCATCACTTAGGATGTAGGGTGTGTGTCTTGCAAGAGCAGAGTGCTACACTTAATGCTCATTTCTTTTTAGAAATATTAGAACCTAATTAACAATATTGTCTTTAATGAAATTACAAAATTTTTCTTAAAGGGAAAAATGTTGATTAAGATAAACAAAACCTATTTTTATCCTATTCTCAAGATCCTTATCCCTACTTCCTTGTAAGATTATTGACCTATCTTATACTGTAATATAATTTACAAGATCATTTCAAAAACATTTACTACTAGGTTGAAGAAAATTTTGAAATCCCTAATTAATCCTAGTCAAGGTGCATTCATCTAAAGAAGAAGCATAAGTGACAATATCCTTTTAAAATATAGGCTCTTCGAAAACTACAATGGGAAAAAAAAGCAATCAAAATTTATTTAATGAAAATTAGTTTTTCATAAGGCTTTCAATTCTACCAGCTGGAGGTTCATGTTCAACATAATAGAAGGTTTGGATTCGCGTAACAATATACTAAGTGGCTAGAGCAATATGTTACAACAACGTCCCATACTATTTTGGTAAATAAGTAATCAACATATATTTTAAACAGAGAAAAGTGGTTAAGACAAAAGGATTTCCCTTTACATTCTTACAATTTGCATCAAGGAAGTATACAACTTATAGCTTACAACATTGACCAAGTAGGTAGCTTTAGGTTCCATTACAAATGAAGAGATTGAGGATTTACGACTTATCATTTATAGATGAATTGAATATTTTATATAATGTTAATACAATCTTAGTTAAGATACTTATTAACACTTTACAAACTTTTAATGAGCTATTAGGGCCCTCAATCAACTTCAAAAAGAGTTCTATTGAAACTAAGAAGAAGGTATTTGCAACAACATGTTTTAAATCAAATGTCTTTAAAAAGTAGCCATTATCTCATGTGTCAAACTCCAACATCTTAAAGAACATAGGTTTTCCTCAATTTTTGATATTATAAAGAAATTCCTAAAGAATTTCAATAGAGCTCAACAATGCAACAGAAGCCAAGCTAAGTAGACAAAAGTGAGTATACCAAAGGAGGAAGGAGGGTTATACATTATCTCAATCAAAGCTACAAATAAAATGCTTTTATAAGAGAGTATGAAAAAAAATTTAGATAAAGAATCATTTTAAGTTCAGTGGATGCACACCCAATTACTAAAAGGAAATAGCTTTTAAAAGATCAAACTTAGAGTTAGTGCTTCCTATAATCTTAATCAAATGCTAATCCTAAAAGATGCCATTTGTAATGAGATGAAAAGCTTAATTTGAAATGAAAAATACCTAACTTTGGTATAATAACTAGCAGGGTCAAGGATCTTTATACAAGCATTTAGAATTCAACACCCTAAAGTACATTATGCTAGAAAATGCTAAAGAGGTTATACAAGTTGAGGATTGGCACTACAATTATAAATGTTTCTCCTCTATAATAGACAATTTGCCTACTTATAAACTCGATCTAGAAGATGAAGACTCCATTAACAAACAGATCGTATCTTCAAAGGTTCAAATCCCTTTTACAAAAAGTCTCTTAAAAAAGTGTAGTTTGGTATAACAAAAATCTCTTAAAATCATTCTTTATCATCAGTTGATAATCAAGAAAAGGCTAAAAAATATGGACAATTTTAAAATGCAACTCAACTAGCATTTACTATAAATTTTGTAATTAGGAAGTTGAAATCTTAAATAATTTTTTTTTCAAATGTCTTTATTTTTTGGTACTCTAGAATATAAATACAAAGATTGTGTAACTTGCAATACAATGAGGTTTAATGGTAGAAGATAGTTGAGTTGACCAAAAGATGCTACATAACAACTCAGAGAGGAGATAACATAGTTTCTAAACTTGTCTTCAATTGCTCTCTCTCTCTCTCTCTCTATATATATATATATATATATGCACTTCAGAAAGAGAAAAAATAATTGCAGATATTTTGAGATGATTAGAGAAATCATTGTAGTAAATGGGATTAACACTAATATAAGTGGTAATATGTATAGAAACTAGATGAAACATTCTTTAAACTTTTGTTGTAATGTCCATTTTAAGTTTGCCTTGTTAAAAGGAAGGGATGTTGATGCCTTAGCCTTTTTTTCATCTTCGATGTAACTACTCATCTTGTTGTAAGCAATGTTATGAATACCATATTAGGATGGGTATCGGATTTGATTCTGGTATAGTACTATAACGGTACCGGTTAATATTAGATATCGTTTTAGATAATTTTTTAAATTTATGAAATAGTCTATGAATTTTTTTAAAATTATAAAATAGTCTTTCAATATATTGTACTGTATACTTTACAATTTTACATCAACTGTCTCTAAAAATTATAATAATAAAAAATTAAAATAACAACCATTTAATAATTTTTATTAACATTATATTTCACATATAGTAGAAATTGAGAAATTATTAGTTTTAGGATATCTCATAAATTTCTTACGTTTAATACTCTTTATCCAAAAAAATATTGAATATTGTTGAACAATAATTAAATAAAACACATGTTAAACTAATTAATATTATAACCAAACATAAATGGCATCATTATACAAAATTTTTAGAAAATTCTATAATTTAAAATTTAAGAATTATTAAAACACATAGAAATCCTTCTAAATGTCACTCCGTGAATATTAATATTATGTTTCATCTTCTTTCTAAAGAAAAATGATCAATTTTTAATCAAAATTTAATTTTTTATTTAATGTTTTAATAAGTTTTTAATGTTATAAGCCAGAAACAAATACGTGGTAACTTGTAATCACACATTGTTACAAAATAAAACAACATACGATGACAGCGTTGGACTAGAAAAGAGCCAAATTACGTTTCATAAACTCTCAAGGCGATTAGAAAGGCGATCATCCTCAGCGTGTTTTCAGCGACCAAAGGTAAGAATCTGTGTTGTGCTAGAAGTGAAGGTTGCGTGCGTGAAGGTTGGGGAGTGGGTGGCCGGTGCTGCGAACAGGAGAGAGGAAGAGACGACGGCGGTGTGCTGTGCGTGCGTGGGCCGTGAGCGTGAGGAAGAGACGATGGTGGGAACGTGGGGTAGTGTTGAGTGCGTGTTGTAGAGTCTCCAGAGAGGAGTGTTGTAGGAGAGGAGGGTCGCCGGAGAGGAGAATATTTTTTATAATAATTTTTGCTTGCCACCGAATTGTTTTTTTAATTTATTTGGGAAAACTCAGTTCTCGATTTCTGCTGTTTCTGGCACAGCATGTCTGGAGAAGAGGAAGAAAATGCTGCTGAGCTCAAAATTGGAGACGGTAAGTGGGTTTGTTCATGTCTTCTTGAGTGTGTCAAATACATGTTAATTCCATAGATATGAAGTTCGATCGTTCTTTTTAAGTAATATGGATAATTATCTATGGGAGCTTGCTAGAATTGCATCTTGCCTTATGATGTCCTGGGAGAAAGAAAGTGATAGGAATACAGAATTGCAATTGAGTATTGAATTGATGTTAGGAACATGGATTTAGGCTTTTGGTAAAGGTTTCCGTAACATGGATTTAGGTTTTGGGTAAAGGTTTCCTACGGAAACTGATGGAGGCATATATATATTCTTTGGTGTGGTTATTTAACATAATATTTTTGGAACCATGGATGGATCCATAGCCATAGTTGGACTGGTCGCTTTTAAATTTGGTAAGAAGTCTCTGCTTGTCAATGGTTTGGGAGTTTTCTTGACTTCGTTTGTTACAGAGTTTTTGAAAGCGAAGTGCTTGATGAATTGTGAAGTCGCCTTGATTCTTGAGCATAAGTATGAGCAGCTTCAACAGATGTCTGACGATCCAATGAACCAAGTTTCTCAGTAAGTAGTAGACCCTGGCTATATGCTTACACATGTTTTCCTTAAAAGTACACGAGGAAAGTGCACCCAGTTGAATTTCATACTTGTATAACAAGTTGTTGTTTGTCCATTTACTTTCACAAATTTGCTTACCCGTGTTTTGATTGTCATAAATATAATGCTAATAAGCGCCTTTAACATATTGAAGTTGCTGCCTAGACTACATTGATACTCTCATATTTAAGGAATGATCATTGTTATAGTCATTTATTAACTTCTATTGATATTATTTCTATCGTCTGAATGAGAATGGAGTTTCTAGTATTTAATCCTGATTGCACATAGTGTTGCTGGAACATTTACAATTCTTCCATAGGATCCAAGGAGAGATATTTGGTTGAGGGTAAGAAGAAAGAACACTTCTATGTAGTTTTTACTTTCATTAAGTTGGAAGTGATTTTAACATCTTCATTAGGCACGTGGGCCTAAGCTAGTTGGTGGAGACAGATGATATAACAGGATAAAGCATGCTTCTTGTTATGTGTGTTCTCGTGGAAATGTTGAAAATTTCATGTTCTCCATCTGCAGGGTATTTGAGAAGTCACTGCAGTATGTAAAGCGCTTTAGCCGATATAAAAATCCTGATGCTGTCAGACAAGTTCGAGAGTATCCTTGAACCTTATAGCACAAATTATTATTGAACATACTTAGCCATATTAATTCTTGCCATGTACAATTGGTTGTTATTCATATATATGTCTCATCTAACATGTTGAAGAACTTGATATTAAAGATGAAGCCTTTAGTAAGTACTGAAAAGGATATACATTTATTTTTGTTGACTGAGTTTGGGGACACAGTAATCACTTCCAAAGAAACATGCAGTTTGGTGACTTGATAAAAAACTTTTTAGTTATGCTTTGAAGTTTTGTCTTCTTGCTCATGAAGGTGTACTTAACTGAGCTTCAGAATCCTGAGCCGGTATCAGTTAGCTGAATTTGAGGTATACTACAGAATAAGTATTGTATTGGATTTTTATGAGGCTGCATATACAATAGGAAATAATTAAGAGCATGTATTTTCTCTGCAGCTTTGTGTCCTTGGAAATCTTTGTCCTGAAACAGTGGAGGAAGCTATTGCCATGGTACCTTCTATTAAGGTAGAATATATTCTTGCATTATACTTCTTTATACATTTTGATTTCTGGTTTTGTTATCTCAAAGACATACAAACAGCTCCTCGTCCCCAAGCCCCATCCCTACATCATGCCGTTACTTCTCTAATGATCAGATTTTACCCATATGCAGTCAAAAGGAAGGGCCTATGATGACGAGGCAATTGAGAAAATGTTGAATGACCTTTCGCTCATCAAGAAGTTTGAATAGGTGCTGCCATCTTCTCGTTCAGCGGATGTTTGTCATAGCTACTATATTTTTATATGCTCTAGGATCGTGTTTTCTAGTGTTTAAGAAAAGAAAGTACAAAGTCGTCCTCTTGGCTACTGTAACATTGCAGTGCTAAGTCTTCTGGTTTCGTTTAGAATATGTTGGATGTACTACTTATTACGGCTCAGAGATTATATGAAAGCATCCGGTAGGAATAAATATTTAGAGTTGGTGTCGAGTTCAGAAATGGGAAAATTTGATATAGATTACCCTTCAAAGAGTACCAATATTTCCTTTTCACTATTCTGACTACACCAGAATCTGAATATTGATTTATTACACACCATCTAAATGTCCAGGAATGATGAACCTGACTAGCGTATCGCGAAAAAGAAGAGACTTTGGATCCGTGCATTGATTTTGCGAACTGTAGAAAGAAATGATTGAACATGGAGGCTCGTTTAAAAAGAGAGAATCATTCTATATCTAATTGTTATTTGTGATAGTTATTGGCTTATTGCTATTGTATCATAATTAATAACATTTAAGATTTTTATTGTAATATACTCTAGTGAAAATTAATTAATTTAATAAATAGAATTTAATAAATAAGAAATACAATAAATTAAAATTTAATATTAACGTGATAAGAATAAAAAACAAGATAAATAAATTAAATACTTAATTTTAATTCTCAACTAAACATCTTTTTATTTTCATTTTTTATTACAAATCTTGATAAAAAAGTTTTTATTTTTCAATAAAAATAAAAAAAACGAATGAAAAAACTCCTCATTTGCTTGCTTTTGTCTTTTTTGTTTGTTTCATTAATCCTTTTTAGTTGTGATTTTGTAAAAGAAAATATATTTGAAAATTTTAAAATATATGCACACTAACATAAAGGAGTTTGTAATATCCATGTCGAGCATATATTTTTAATAAATTGAAAATTTTAATATTTGATTAATTTTTTAAAATTAATATTATAAATTCTGTATATAATTTATTAATTTTTAATACTAATTTCTGCAAAAGTATATATCAACTTCCCTCTTCTTTATTTCAATCGACAAATTTATGGAATCCTTGAACCAGAAGAAAATTTGAAAAGACTGAAAGAGAACGATTCCAACAACTTCCAATCCCAGGTCAAATCAGGTTTGAACTTTGGCACGCGATCTCTTTCTCGTTTCCTGCTAATTTTTTGGTTCAAGTTTTGATGCCTCTTCAAAATGGCTACGCATGGTACAAAACCCTCTATTTACCACTCAGTTTGAGCATTTCTGATGGAAAATGCTATCTTCCATCTGTTTTTTTGATCAAACAACTGATAAGTTTACTTTCTAAGTTTGCAGAATTCGTCCCTTCCATGTTTGTTTTCTTTTTTCTTTTTATTAATAATTTTGATTGTTTTCATTCATTTGACAATTATTATCTGGCATTTACATGTAAATATTTTTTCTGGACATTTGTTTTCGTATACGCTGGGTTAAGTTGAGCTTTCATGTTTGCCAGAACTATCTCAAGTACATGGGTGACACTTGTAGCTCCGACTTGGGTTTTGTGTGGCTTTGGGTGATTGAGTACCTTGCAAGCTTTCAACAAATAAGCCCGTCGATTTTACATGGTATGACGCTGTAATCTTATGATTATGTCGAATACTCTAGCAATTTTGGTAGTATGACGGTATATGTGCACTGTAATTTGTGTGTTATGGCAAAAGAATTGCCAATTTACTTGTAATTTTCACCCACCTTAGTTTAAGTCAAAAAGGCTTTTAAACTATTAATTTTCTACAGACTTGGTTGAGGCAGCTCCAGAATTACCTGATGATCCGGGGAAAAATATGAGGGAAATGGTTGCTTTGAGATGCTTGGAGGATTTGTTTGGCCCTACCAACAGACTGACTAATGAGTTTCGTTCTGGACCAGATCAACGAGTCACATTTGACTTTTCCAAGAGCTGCGAAGATGTACTTCAATCCATTCTGCGAGAAGTAACGTATTTGGATTTTTCACTTTGATTGTAAAGTCATTGGTAGCATATAATTAAGCTTGAACATTTGTATTGTATACTCATGTACTTCTCTTTTATCAGACATCGGTCTCAGATTTGAAACTAGCGGGACCAGGTTTGTTGAAATGGGACATTCACTCTTTCATTGTGCATAAAAGAGCTTCTATGCCCAGATGTGCTTTGGAGCAGGTAATTGGTGAATTTCTTTATTTAGCGACAGTTTCATTATATATCTTACAACTAGAATCTCTAAACTCTTTGCTACGCATAACTGGCAATTACTTATTCCTCATTTGTAAAGTGCTGGTGGTTACTGATGTTCATAGTTATGCTTCTGTTGTTGCTTACAATCAGCTAAAAGATTCCATCATCGAGGGTACATATCCACTTGCTGAATCACTGAAGGGACTTAGTGGACTGATGCCAACAAATAGTGAGCGTGAAAGATCTTTTCTAGGCTGTAGTGATGAAAACACAGTAAAGTGCAGGGGGCACACGCATAGCCTTGATAAGCTATTGACCGTCCCAAGATCTGACTCCACTTCTTTATCTCCTGAAAATGAGAATGGAGCATTGGGAGATGCTCTATCCAACAAAATATTGTTACCTTTGAAAAGGGACAGAATTGATCTAGCCGTTGAAGCTTTGGACAGAGATTGCCAAGATAGCCAAGTATGTATGGATGATGATGGTCCTCATTTAAATGCCAAGAAGATCAAGTGGAATACCTTGTCCACAAACCAGCCTGTGGAGTATTCTTTAATTCCTGTAAGTGGTAAGGAGGTGGTGGAAGATTCTTATGAAAGAACAATGGGTGATACAGAAAGAGATGGTTCCCATAGGCAAATAAACTTTGAGGTTATAGAATTGGGTAAAAGTAGGTCGCTTGAAAATGGTTGTGTTGAACATGATGCTGGACATGGAATTGGTCAGAATGAGGATAATGCTAGTAAAGTTGATGAACATGATGATAGATTAGGTAATGTTTCTAGCTCTAGTATATATCTAAAAGATATGTCTGACAAACGTGATGGCCACAGTTTAGATGCCAAAGTTAGTGAGCAGTATACCTTGAATGCTAACCAGTCTAAAGATCGTAGTTTTATTGCTGCTGCTGATAAGGAGTCAAAAGAAGCTTCTGAAAGGACTGTGGGTGAGACAGAGAGAGATCCCAACATATGTGGAAAAGCTAAGTCTGGTGACACACACCACCCTTGTATCTTGGTGGACGTAGCTGATGATATTGATATGAGAACATCAGTTGAGACATTAGCTGGGACAACTCATCGAAAGCACTCCTTTGATGAAAGTAGTGATAACAATGATCCTGGTGAGCAGCTTCATTCACTAAATACTGCATCCTTTAATGGACTCCCTGAGAAGAATAGTGCTCTATTTCCAGCTGCTGAATTGAGGCATATTTTTGAAGACGATAAATCAAACGACAGTGATGAGTATCATAATGAGGTGGTTAATGTTGTCACGAAGAAGTGTCATTTCTTGAATTCTCATTGGAAACAAAATCATCTGTGTGTAAAATGCGGCAAAGGTGGTCAGTTGTTATCATGTAGTGCTGCTGATTGCTCATTGTTGGTTCATGAAAACTGTTTGAGTTCTTCAATGAAATTTGATGAGAGGAAAAATTTTTACTGCCCCTTTTGTGCATATACTCTTGCTGTTTTTGAATTTGTTGAAGCTAAGAAAATGTCCTCATTGGCAAAGAAGAAACTTCTTGCGTATATTGATGTTGATATTAATCATCAACCAAAGGGACATACTGAAAGATTTCCCAGAGAAGAGCACATTAATTCAAGACAGAATCCTGATGAGGAAATCTGCGGAAGGAATCCTAGAGATGTTGAGTGCAGTCAAATGAAGAGTGGGGAATGTTTAGATACACCCAACAGTCATCTATTTCAGAGAAGGCCTGGTGATAATCAAGTAGGAACTTTGGCATTACCTACTGATGAAAATAAACTAGCTACAGAAGAGGAGTTGGATATATCTGGTAGAAAAATCAATTTATGTTCTGAAGTAGAGGAAGTGCACGAGATAGTTCCAGAAAGTGAATCTTGCCCTACAATAAAACCTGACGGACAGCAAGATCAGATTGATCCTGGGTCTCAGTCATATGATCAAATGCATAAGAATCATGAATATAATGGAGAAAGTAAAAGTATGGAGCATGTTTTAGGTAATCAAAGTCAAGGAGGAATGGAACAGAAGCAGATCACTAAAAGTTTGGCCAAACCTATTTTTGCCATTAACATCGATGGAGAAGAAACGTCTGATCAGGAGAATGATAAGTCTATTACCCCCAGTTACTCCATAAGATTACGACAAAGAGACAGAAAAAAGTAAGTATCAAGTAATTCAGAGTTTTCTTCAGTATTCCAATAGTTCTATAACGCGACTTTTTTAAATGATAGAAAGTTTGCAAGGCCTTGTAGAAAGAACCCATCTGTGTATCTGCAGGTTGTATGTTTTTTGTTCTTTCCTTTTGATTTTTGTTTCAAAATTTCCATACCTATATTTTTGGATTATTGAATACCAGAGGCTGAAGTGAGCTGCCATTCCAAGCGCCTAGTAAAAGTTTCCAGAAAGTAGAATTCCCATTCGTCTTCTTTTTTTATACTCTTCCTCCCCATGATTGCTCCATTCAATTCCAGAAAGTGGGAATGCAGAAAAAATGGTGCTCTCTGCCTTTGTTTTTTCTCTTCCTTAAAAGAAAACTAGTAATTGGTGAGTTCCCTCAAATCATATCGGCAATATTTGGCTATATTGATGTTTACCACAATTTCATAGTTTGCCCATGATACTTTCTCTTCACAAAAAAAAAAGGAGGGGGGGGGGGAGGAAAGAAGAAGATAGTATCTTGTTCAAAACCCAATATAATATCCCAACCTTTTTTTTTTAAATTTCTCATTTTCATTTTAATATATCAAATTCTACAATAACTTATATATGAGAGAAGACGGATTTAGTACTTCTTTTTTGACATTTGAACTCATTTTAACCTTTGAGAATCTAAAATATGTCAAGAAGTTGTTTTACGATGTTATCTTTATTTTCAATATTATTTCATCAATTCCAAACCATTGATTATTTGGAAAGAACATTTAGTTTAAAGCAATAGACAATGAATGTTGCTTACGAGATAGCAATAATAAAGATTCATTTTGCTGCAATTATTTTATATCAATATGAAATGCCATGTTAATTGTTTAGTCATTCAATTAGTGATGAGAGTGGAGTAGCTGAGTGGTGAAAGTCTCCCTCACCTAAGAGTTATCCAGGGCTTCAGCCTTTTGTACACTCCACCGTTCCCAAAAAAAAAATGTCATCCTTTCAATTTGTCTATTATAAATTGTTCATATTAATACTATAGTCTTTATGAATTTTCGCGTGAAAGCTTATAGCTGTATTAATCTGTATTTAGCTGTATCATAGTATTTTTGATAATTGAAAACCAGTTGATAGAAATCTTAGATGTTTAAGTTTGTGTCAATATTCGTGCAAAGCACATTGATAATTCCTAGAACTAGCTAAGGTGCACTTTTTTGTCATTGCTCTTTCTACCTTTAATAACTCAGATGATACAAATTGGGTGGAGGGGCCAATGGAAGCCATGAGAAAACTTAGATTTTAAGTAGGTGCAGTGGGGGAGGAAGGGGTGTGAGTGGGAGAGCACATAAGTATTCCACAAGTTTTATATAACCTTGCGCCTAGAACACTTAAAAAAATTTGAATTGCAAACTGAAATATGAACCGCCAATTCTAATTCTATTTTCTGCTTGTTACGTAGGATTGAAAGTTGAAACTTCAATTTCTTATTAGATTTTAGGGAATTAGAATGATGTTGCTTGTCAAAATTTCAGTTCTCACCAGAAAAATATAATCTTCATAGCTCGAATTTTTGTTGGATTGTGCATTATTTGTAAAATTTCAAGTCATGGAATTGCAATTGTCCAAGTTCTAGATGCAGAATCGCCTGCCAAGATGATGATGATAAATAACTAGAAAACCTCATATTTAGAGTTCTTCAAACACAGTTGACAATCATTGGCTTCTACATTTTGTCTCAAAACACAGTTGACAATCCTTGGCTTCTACATTTTGTTAAAGTGCTATTCCACCATTTAACAATTTTCAATAGCCAATATTAACACAATATTATGTACAAATGAAATCTGTTTCACTTGTACATTAAAGGGTTGAAGATAAGGGCTTCATCAACTTAACACTAGAGTTTGTGGTCATGCAAAAAGATGTTGCAAAGAGAGAAATCAAATAGTATTGAAGGTAAACATGCTGAGACAGGTGTGGTGGACATGTTTATCAAAAACCAAACAACTTTGCATCATCAGTCAGTCATTATTTTGTGATAACAAATGAAAATTAATGAAAGTAGAACTGTTATAAACAATAATGACCTCTAAAAACCTATATACTTTAATCAATATTCCCTCTTTTCTTTTTGCTAAGACATCATGATTAATGAAAAACATCTGTTATTCGGGATAGTAGCTAATGAGACCTATTTGCTAGTGTAGTTGCTATTATTTCTGCTTCTCTTTTCATATGACCTGCACTCTGACTTAAGAAGCTGTTGCCCTTAATTTGGTGTTGGGATTGATAGAAGGTTACCACCTCGGAGCTTCCTGGATTGTTTCATTGTACTTCTTCCTCTAGTTATTTTTCTCCTAAATTTTCCTATCATTTTGTCACTTGGCTGTTTCTATGGCAATTTTGCTTAGCCAAAAAATGTTTCTTGTTCCTATTTTCCTTTTTGATTGAACACCCGTTTATTCTTATTTGTAGCATATACCCGGTGGTTCCTCAGTTGAGGAGAAAGAATGCTCCTTGGACAGCAAAGGAGGAGAAGATACTCAAGGTACTTTTCTTGTATATGTTCCTTAGCTTCCATAATATCAATGAATATACAAAATTTAAATGAGTATGCATATTTATTTTCAAACTCATTTTTGTATGATGTATCGTCTGTTCAGATTTTACATCTTAATGAGTCATTTTTCTTTCTCGTCTTCATTTGATGGGTTGAAATGGTTGAAATATCCAGACAACTCGAGTGAAAAAATTAATATTTGAAGCTGCTGACAAAAAAACTGTGCAACCATGGCCTCAAAACAAATGGATGTAGTGTTTGGAAGTCAAACAAGTAGGAATACATAGAAAAAAGTTGTCCAAAAATGTCTTGGTCTTAAATAGCAAACAGTTTGGAGGAAGCTCTTTATGTTTGGTTTAGACAAGTTGCAAGATCTATGCAGCTTAGATGTATTGAGTTATGACCTTTGATTTGCATATTGATCATTACCTTTATTTTTTGGTAGACAATATTAATCATTATTTGTTACAGGAGGGAGTGAGGATATTTTCCAGTGTTCAAGATCGAAGTATTCCTTGGAAAAAAGTTCTGGAGTATGGTAGTTCTAAATTTCTGCAAGGTCGTACTACTGTAGACCTCAAGAATAAATGGAGGAACATGTGCAAAGGGAGTCCTAAATCGAAATAAAAACGTTTCAGTCTGGTCAGTAAGCCTATAAACCTATTGTCTTCCATTTTTTTAGCCTACTTCAAGAATGTGGCAATCTTTTTAAGGTTTATGAGATGAATATGATCAAATATAGCATACGTGAACTTTTTCCTTTTACTCTTGGCAGCAACGAGATTTGGACTCTTTGTGATCTTCTTTCTAACATGCAAAAATTCAATTTCAAGTCCCACCACCCCCTCTGTTTTCTATCTTGACTGTTATTAGGAATATTAAATAGTTGTCAATGGATATATCTGATGAAAGTAGGAAGTGTATAAAAACTGTTAGGTTTATAGTGCCCTTTACTATTATTAATGTACCTTTCTTATTGTTTTATAAGCTGAAGAAATGAAATAGCGGGAAATACAGTAAACTCTCAATATCTAGCATTGGTTGCTGGTGTTTGAGCAGCCCTTGAATGCCACATTGATGGGCAATTTCCAGTCGTAAATAATTCAAGTCGGCATCTTTGGATTGTGCTATGCGATTTAGTTGGCATTTGTTGATACAGTAAAATTAAGAAAGCTGCGTCCTGATATACTGAATGATCTTGATTGTGCCACAAAACTCAAATATGAGTGCCATAATTGATATCTGATTTTGGACCTATTTGTGGGATGCTGAAGGAAATCCATTTCTGCAATCCCTTGACTTAGCCTAGTAGAATATTTTTGTATTTCAGAGGGAAATGATATCAGTTCATACAAAAGTGAATCAACTTCATTTTGGCTAGATGTGCTTTTGTAGCTATTGGTGGTACCGCGGCACACACTTCAAAGCAATTTTCTGTGCCTGAGAATTTAACCATAATTGTTTATTCCAAGTTTTTCTATACACTAAATAACATATGTTCTTTTGAACATTGTTCTATACTTCTATATTATGAACTTTATCAGCTTGAATTAGGAGTGAAATTTTGACCAAGTGGTTTGTTTAAGCAATGGTTTCTTATCATCCATACTCCTGAGACATCATTTGGTTTATGTTGATCAATTTTTAAAGGAAGTAAGCCTGAGAAGATTAGTAGCCAATTTGCATGACAAGGATCAATGTCCAGGTTGCTGGTTGCTATTAAATGCCTCCTTGTTGATTTGGGGTATTTTGTTGCTTGCCTATTCTACGCAGAAGTAGCAGCAAGTGGTCGAAGAAGTCATAAAGCTTACTGTCATTTCAGCTCATGACAGTTTTGACAATGGCAAGAGAACGAATTTGCATGGAAACATAGTTCCTCACTATTTAACATTGTAATATATAGCTGTGACGTATGTAACTGGCTGTTTCTTGACGCAACTCAAGATGGGGTTTCTCATGTATGCACATTATTTGTATTATAATGTAGAGAGGGAGAAAAAGAAGCATCTAATTTTGAAGATACTGTTTTTATTACAATTGCTTTCAGGTCTTTGATGTAACCTCTTTTGTACTTATCTCATCTTGCACTATAAGATTGCTAATCTATGATCCCAACAGTGGTTTATTATTCACCAACTTATACTTTTTCCCCTTTCGGTGTCAGATTAGTAAGGAGTAGCCAGAGGTGGATAGCCATAAGAGTCACGGCAACGGAAGAATGAAAGGAAGTATTGTATTGAAATTCTGCCAAGGTTAGCCGGTGATTCCATGATAATGAACATTTTCCGCCATGCTCACCACCTTGGACTGGCCTTCAATCTGAAGGCATCTACAGTTGTACCCCATGAAGTTTGGAAACTTAGTTTGACCAATTTCACCAACTTGACTAAATTCTATAACAATATCATTTAGGAATCTGCAAGGTCCCTCTAGTTTGGCGGTGCAATGCACAATTTTATTAAAATCTAAGGTCTCACGACCCTGGTGGCAAGAGTAAATTATCTTGCGATCTACGATTCAAATCAATAATCATAAAAATCAGTTTCGTAGTTTTGATTGATCAATTCAAAGCTATTTATCAGGTGAAAAAAGAAGCAAAAGAGTAGTTGACCCAAGATATATAAATGAACAATGAGTGGTTGATGCATTTAACACGCTAGAAAATAATATTTGGCTCTGCACAATTAAATTTGTATTAGTGGTGAAACTATTGAAGACAAATCAAATCAAATAGTACAAAATTGTTAGGGTTAATCAGTGAGTGTTGAATCCAGTTTGCGGTTTGCGGTTTGATATTGACCTTTTCACGAATGTACATAATCAATCGTCATGTTATTCTTGTACTTCTCTTTGAAACTATTAGACTTAGATTATCAACAAACTCGGTTAATCACAGCTTTCTCTAAGGTTGTATCTAATTTAAACAAGTTTTTTAATTAAGTCTAGCTATCAGACAACTTAAAATAAGTTATCTATATTTAGTATGACAACAGGCCTAGCAAAAGGGCCTGAGACCAAGTTCGGCCCCGCTCAATCTAGATTGATTAGGCCTCGGCCCGAGGTCAGACGGATAAAATAACGTCGTTTTGCCATTTTCTAAAAAATTAAAAATTCAGGCTAGGGTGACCCTACTCGAATTTGGGCTTGCTATCTCGGGCTCGGTGGGGCTTTAGGCCAAGCCCGGACATCCTTAGTGACAACCACATTACATAATTGGAAAACAAGTTAATTTAAACAACTAGCACATAAGCTCGAATCATTTAAACTATGCTATGTTATCTATAATGATGCTCGATCATTAATTTATCACAAGTGAATTAGATGTACAACGATTGCATATTGCAATTTAGATTATGGTAATCAATCTATATATAAATAATCTAGTAGGCCTATCTAAATTGTTCATACAAATCCAAAACATTAAATACAGAATAATATATTCAATCCCAAAAGAGAATTAATAACAACATCAATAGCTTAATTAATGCACAAACATGTTCATCAGCTTTGGTATGCCTTTTAAACTGGAAAGATGAAGTTTAACTCCTCATAGCTTAAAAGGTAGGGAATCTGCCTCCTTTTGAGTCTTTAATCTCTTCATACTCTTTTTGGTTAGCTACACAAGTGTAAGTGATCACGTACATTAATTTGGTAGAAATCACGTAGTTACACGGTTCCAGAGAGGTACACGACCAATATACATGACAATTTAAGTCACATGCATTGCCATGTAAGTCTCCAAACAAGCATATAAGTCTCAGGTTGCAACGTCTTCAAGTTTGTACATGTTTCCAATGAGTTACACATTCCCATACACATATGTGTAATTCCTAGTGACTCATTCTTTGTCCCATCTTTACCATAATTAATCTTCTTCTTGCTTTACAGAGGACCATAAGATCAAACATTGTTAAAACGACACCAAAGATACAGATTTAGCTTATTTTGGTTATTGTTCCTCCAACTTGTACCTAAAGTAAAATAGGAACCAAAATAGTATCTTAACTACAACATAACATTAATCACTAAGCATTAGGGAGTAAATATATAGTCAATCAAGTACTTATCATATTTCCCCACATTTATCTTTTGACTATCATTGAGCAAAACTAAAAAAATCAAAATTAAGATTAAAACACTTCCTCTTTAACCATATTCCCTAAGAATAGACAGTCATAAGAAAAGAGCAATAACTTTCGAAACCATGATAAGAATTAAACATTCATTGTTTTTACTCATAATCAATTAACAATCATTCCCTTAAAAAGCTGAGCAATTTAAGGATAGGCTTTGACAAGTTGTGTTTAAAAGTAAGAACAATTTATAGGTACACTTAAACATCTTTTACGATTGAGACCTTTCACAACTTTGCATATTATTTTAGTTCTCCACCACTAAAGATGTAACACCCTAATACTCCCTAGGATGATATACGGATGCCACACAAAACAAACCTAAAACATACCAAGATATTCCAGAAATTCTTAGATAATAAGCAACATACTTTACATTTCATATCTGAACAAATTCAATATGCCTTATGAATTTAAGCATTTGCATCAATACATCAATGATAGCATTAAGTAAATACACATTATATATGTTCACATAAATTCCCAATTCTCAAACATTAATATCCAATTACATTCTTATATCCTTTGGATCACATTTATGTTCATAAGAATACCTTCATCCCTTGAACAACTCACAAATTCCAAAATTAGATACATTGGTATCAAACAATCCATTCCTTAAGTTACTACCTCAATTACCAATCCAAAACTAATTCAACCTTTAACCAATTAATCCAAAATCAAACTAGGTTCATTGCAAGCCCTAATCAAGTCCAAATGCACCTAAGTAAAGTAACTTATGCTTAGGTGGTTCAAATGTCACACAAAACTAAACTTTTCTCACTTCAAGGCATTGCCCACAATCGTGGGAAGGAGATTATGTAGCTCCCACTATCTCCCACGATTGTGGGATAGGTAATCTGAAGGGACATTTTCAAATTTGCATTAATTTTCCAAATTCTTACATCTTTATACCAAATATCAGAACACCTTCATCATAGTCCATTAATTACACCTCAATTATATCTTAATTATACTTCAATTCCTCATCAATTTTATGTCCAATTCCAATTTAAAATTATTCATTTGGAAGCTTACAAACCATTGTCTTCCATGCATAAAAGACCATAATAGAATTTATCAAACAAGCATCATTTTCGAGAACTCATTATATCATTAACACAACATATATTCTACCCCAATTTAGTCATCATAGAATTTGTATTACTACATGCCATCAAGTTTAGAATTACACTTACATGTTTAACTCAAATTCCTACTTCAATGAACAAGCCAATCTAGTCTTCTAAGCAAATAAACACAATTCCAAGATCAAGGTGAAAATAGGATGATCTTAGAACTAAGAA
Organism: Erythroxylum gracilipes; assembly: GCA_026413385.1. Lineage (NCBI taxonomy): Eukaryota > Viridiplantae > Streptophyta > Magnoliopsida > Malpighiales > Erythroxylaceae > Erythroxylum > Erythroxylum gracilipes. The sequence continues at coordinate 3,729,371 of JANZLC010000007.1, read as the reverse complement.
GACAACAATATAGGAGATAACAAGATCTAGCTTCCTTGATGCAGTATTTTGATGTGATAATTCAAAAAAAAAAAAACTCATGCAAAGCACAAGGTTGTAAGATAAGAATAGGTTTTCGGTGGTGAGAGATGAAGAAAGAAGAGAAAACACAGCAGAAACATGCTCTGCACAAGCTTAATTCAATTAGGTGCAAGATGTCTCTTCCTTCCATTGACATTTGTCACTAAGTATGTATCCCATTTGTCCACTCCATAAGCTGCCAAATGTCACCATTAGGCTAGGCCATTTGTCACTCACTCATTACTGCCACTTGTCAATTAATTAGCTATGCCATTTTTTGCTTAATTTTCCATGCCAAATGTCACTAATTCGTAGGCTAAGTGATCCTAATTTTTTATGTGTCAACTTATCTTACCACTTGACATTTTTCTAGTCCAAACGTGCATTTTAATTTATCAAATTTTCCCTAATTGTAACAAACAAATTCCAAGTTACTAATTATAATCCATCAAATAAAAATTCAAGACATAAACAACACAATAAAATTATAATCATTAACTCCTATCATATATACTTCCATGGATATGAAACATTCCTACTAGGGTGTAATTTGGGGCCTTACAAAAGATTCACATGCATAATAATGAATCAAAGGATTTTCAAGGTTGTAATGGGACTAAAGGTTAAGGTGTGAAGTATTTTGATCTTGTAGTTCAAAATCCATCAAAATTAGTGAAGTACGTAAAGCACTCAATGGAGTATTGAGTGCAAAAATTAAAACCTACTCAAAACTGGTTACCATCAGCTATAATGAATGCAAAAACTCTGTTTCACAACTTAGATTCAAGCCTTTATACAACAAACCACGTGAATCATAAACAATTAGAAGAAATCAATCAAAAAATGATGATAAACAATACACTATAACCATAAGGAATGACCCTTTATAACAAATTCTCCTTTATTTGCATCATAATTAATTCACCCATTCCATACAACTTTAGGAGACTAATATCAACTACTTTGCAAAAAAAAAAAAGATTTGCCTTCTTAATAACTCCTTTTATTTTATTATTTTTATTCTTTTTCTTAAAAAGACAAAAATTGAAAGAAACTACATCAACGATGGAATTCATTGATAAGAGATAAAAAAATTACATCCCATCGATTACAACCAACCCAAATATATATGCAACCCCATACTTATTCTCTTATGCATCCCAAAAAATTAACAATCACAAATGTTCTACTAGCTTTATGACGTAGGTAAGACAATTTGTAATATGGTCAGCACAAAAAGAAAAGGTTAATAAAACTCAAGGGGTTTAACAACATGATAATTCATATCATTAGGTAGGCTATTTGGCCAACGTAGCTTACAAAAAAAAAAGAATGTGTATATCATTTCCATATTAATGCTTGTGATAAAAAATGTGGTCTTGAACAAAAAATCAAGACAAAGTCAGGATGTACATGTAATAATGGTTGCACATGAAAAAAAGGCAATGAGACTAATATGGATGTGTCACTCTAAAGGCTCAAAATCTCATTGACTTATGTCTACCCACTAGTCACTACTTTTTTTGAAGGAAATATACACTGACCAATCACAATAGCAAAAAGATATGCCTAATTTGCCATAAAAATTTTCAATTAATTTTACTCTCTTATGATAACTATATAATCGTAGAAGTAATAGGAAAAGAGAGAATTGTTTAAACAAGCAAAAAACTTAAATAAACATAAGAAACAAACTTAAAAACACAAATAATTAACAAGATCCCCTCCCCTATATTTAAAACTTACTTTGTACCTAATGTAACATTAAATGTAAGAAAGAGAGCATTCAATAAAAACAAACTATGAAAATGTAAAGAAAAAGGAACAAACTCCTCTTGGATTGCCTCCCGAGCAGTATCTTTGTTTATTCTCATTGGTAAAATTTTGATCTACAAGATCACAACTTCTGTATTCTCCACTCGAAATTCTTTAGGACAAGGCTTGAGTCGATAACCACTTTTCTTATCTTCCCTATTTTTGGACTCCTAATCTCTACTGTACTATAGGGAGAAACATTAGTAACCACAAAAGGATCGATCCAATAAGGACATAACTTACGTGGAACAGTTTATATTTATAAGAATAAAGATGCACTTTGATTGGTCATTTCTAAACCAATATTTGAATTAACTACAAGTGCAAGATGTAGCTATAGCCAGCACAGGTAGGTACAGGACAATGATTACTAGTAATTTCCTTTCTCTTATTATCCAACCTAACTATTGATTTTGGTTTTCAATAAAGAAAATAAAAACCTAAACAATTAAAATAAAGTAGGAAACAATAATAAACATATAGAAAATGGAAACACATAAAAAATTAGTGTCTAGGTAATGAATCCCCGTAAAACTATTAGATAATTAACCTTTTATTATGCAATTGTTTTATTGACTATTGGATTGTGAAAATTCCTATCTTATGCTAATAGTTCTCTCGAGACTACCAACAACTAATCCTAAGTTTATTAACCAAATTATTCAAGTTAAAGTTTCTAGGATTGCTTTACAGATTTGTGAATTTTGCTATTAGCTTTGACTCTAATTTAGAGGATTTATGTCGACCTATTTCTTCAAAGGATTTATGTCGACCTATCTCTAGATTTGCAATCAACTCCTTTCAATTACGGTAGATCTATTCATACACCGAATTTCTCAATCCAAGTTATGAAATTAGATTATGAACTAATATTTCGGATATATTAGAACATATATTGAACACATAATTGAATCACGCCAATCAATCAAAACAATTGCATTAAATAAAAGAATCAAAACGTAGTAGCACAAACTAGGGTTCATCACACCTAGACATTGAAGATGTTTAGTTACACATGATAAAAAATAAAATTAAACATAAATAGGAAGAAAAACGAATAGAAAACAAAGAGTTCATAATTCTAATTTTCCCTTTCTCTTCTATTAAATGTTCTTGCAAGGTAGAGGTTTGATGTTGTAATTTATTGGATCTGTCAATGATTTCTTCATGTTTTCCATATCTTTAGATCAATATTGGCTCTTTTGAACATTCTCCACATCTAAAACTACCTCTAAATGTTTGCTCTCTCCATTTAGCCTCTGCTCACGTCTTTTTATAGTAATTTTTAGGGCTTCTAGGAGATACATAGGCATGTACTAGATTGTGTACATCCCAAAATCTCTAGAATTTGTGATTCAATATTGGCTGTGAGACGTACACAGCCATAGACATGGCCGTGTACGCCTTATTTGCTTCAAATCTTCGTTTTCTTCCGTGTTTTCCTCTAAAATCTTCTCCTTTTAGTCCATAAGGCAATTATAACCTACAAATGAATTTGGAGCATATTAAGTACAAAACATATAATAAAAGTATAAAATATCAATCAAAATACATCAAATATGGTCAAATATTCATCTATCAAATATCCACATGCCTAAGCTTTTGTCTGTCCTCAAGCAAACCATAATCAAAATTATAAATCTTATAACATCATTCCTTCAATAATCTAGATCTGTCCATTCTACTATAAATCATCATATTATATTGAATTGAATTAATTTACAATTAGAGTCAAGTTATCATAAAATTAACTTCCTAAGCAATATTAATGGTAATCATGTAAGGCCCTAACATAGACCTTGGAAGTATTATAGCATTTCCTTTGGCAAATGGTTAAAGGAAATGTTGCATTGCCTGCTTTATTGTCTTGGTGGTGGGTAGATAGGCATGCCTATAGGGTTATAGTGCAGTTGCTACAGTTTGACACCAATGGTGTCTTCATTTTGAGACTATAATGTCTCCACAGTTTGATGCCATCCGGTATCCATAGTTCGATACCTTTAGGTATCCACAATTTGATATCTTCGGATATCCATAGGACTCGTTAGCCACACCACAGAAAATGTGTAGGCTTAACATGGAAAGGAAATTTAACAGTCATAAATAAGAAATACAACATGACAACATGAATAATTGGTATTGATAAGCATTTGTATTAATTGTAATGATGAATTGTAATGATGTTCAATTGTGTTGATAATTTGTATCAATGAGTGTTGAATATCAATATTTGGCTTATAAATGTGCATTTTCAGCATATAGATAATATGTTGAAAATATTATTATTTTGCTTTTGTGTCTTGCATCATTATTTTGCATGTCGCATCTACATATGGGTCTACCGGAAACAGCCTCTTTACTATGTAGGGGTAAGGCTGCGTACTATCAGACCTCCCTAGACCCCGATTCACTACGAGATTTTATACTAGGTGTGATGATGATGATGAGATAATATGTTGAAGCATATTTGCATTTTATGTACTTTGCTTTAGTATGCCACCATTGTTTACATGAGAGTTGGATATCAATGTTTGGTTCATGAATATGAATTTAAGGCATATGAGTTGTGATATTTCTAAATGTGCGTGCTTGCAGATGACTGCTGTGAGTGGTCATCCAAACTAAGTGTTTTTCTTACTAAGCTTTTAAGCTTAGCATGAATGTTAATTCGTGTAGGTCCAAGTCATAGGAGTGAGGTATAGGGAACATCTGTAAGGACCAGGGCCAATCGTTAAAAGAAAAAGTACCTTTGTAATGTGTCTTTTCGTTGAAGATGATTTATATGTAATGAAGAGAATTGTAATGTTTCTTTTGGATCACCATATAATGTAATGATGTAATACTACTTTGAAATGATAATGTTAAGGGATATGAAATTTCATAATATGTAAATGTACAACATTGAGTAGAATTGTATGCCATGAATGTATGTACAGGAATTTTGGTGCCTTATGCATGGGTGGTTGTAGGTTCTATATAGTGGGTGTTACAAATCATTGATAGTTATAGTTTATATTATGTTTTGGTTGGTATTTTAGTGTGTTTACAGGTGTTGATTAGATGATTATTGCATGATTAGACTTATAATTATGATAATGTGATTGTTTGTTTATGTTTTAAAGTGTTATGTAGTTTAGGGCATGATGTTGGACCTTACTATTGTGTTCTTGAGGTGTTTAGATGTGTTTGTTTGTGAATGAAACCAGATAAATGAAGATTGAAGGAAGTTGGAGCATGCTTGGGCTAAAAGGTAGGGTCACGATCATGACATGAGTCTCATGGTTGTGATAGAAGGTTCTTCCTAGTGTCATGATCATGACATCCTATGTCCCAGTTATGACAGAAGAAAATTTGGCAGTGTAATGATTGTGACACCCCTTATTACGATCATGACAGACACTTTCTAGGCATAACTTGTTTCATATCTTCTGATGTTTTGGGGCTATTTTTGGAAATGACCTGGGTAAGCCCAAAAAATCCTATGATGTAAAAGAACAAAAGGACTCTAAAAAGAGAACCCACCATCTTACCAAATTGAGATTAATTCAAGGAAGATCAAGAGGAGCATCAATAGTCCAACAATTTCCAGATTTGCAAATTCAGCTCTAAATCAAGTTTTTCCTTCTTTCCTTTTGTTATTTTCAATAAAATTGATTTGTAAATTGAATTGGAAGATGTTATACACATTGATGATGTTTTAATTTCATATTAGAATTTGTTCTTAACTTATTTTGTGACTTGAACACTTTTGATTTCAATACAATGTTTTACGTGTTGTGATATTTATGTTTGCTTATACTTCATTAAAAAATTGAAAGAGTGAGTCGAAATTAATTTGATTAGGTGGGTAATGAGAGTTAACGACCTAATAATTCATGCAAATATCTAATTGATAATCATATGAAGAGAGATCTTGTGTGAGAGCTCGATTATCTGATATATTGCTTAAGAACTAGTTGAAAACATTAGGTTGCTTTTTTTAATCAACATATTGCAAATCTGGAATATCATTATCAATTAGGGATTATTAATTGAGGTTAAATGATTAGGTCTTGAGAGCGAATAATCAACCTTTATGAATCCTAGACTTTCATATTTGGTCATTATTGTTTTATTGTGACAGCTCATTTGTTAAGTGTTTAAGTGCTCAATTTTGTTTGATTGCTTTAATTTCTGATTATTTCTTTTCATTCAAATCACATTTTAAAATATTAGACAAAGTTAAGTTCATTTAATTTTAGCTAATTCCTCCTGGGATTGATATCTCAATTACTACAAGTTTACAATTTGTATACTTGCAGAAATTGAGAGTTTTATATTAGGTAAAACTTACTCAACAATCATATCAACAATCACATTGAAAGCAAAAGCATAAACCTTTCGACCCTCACTAAGATTTCACTCAATGCATTTAAGTGTCAAGGGTGAAAAGTATCAAACTCTCAAATCATTGTATAGTAAAACTCTTACCATTGGCTTACAATATCATCACATCTCCACCACTTATGTAAACTAGAAGCAAAAATCAAAAGGTCTTTATATAGGTTGTAATAGGGCTTAGGTGCAATATGGTTGAGATAATAAGAGGGTTGAATTAAAGGAAATTTACTAAAGTGAAATTACAAGAAACGTGTCACACTATGTATAGGTTCATTCATTATAAAACCAATGTTAATATTTTTTTTCTTTTTGTACTATGCTAGTGATTTTTTTCAAACAAAACAATTTTTTGAGCATGTACTACCAAAATTAAAGAAATAGTGGACCTTTCAAGATTTTCAAGTTTCAAATAAGCAAGCAATGTAAATAACCTTCAGGCTTCAAAACAATAAAAAAAGTTTCAAAGAAAAATAGGATAAAAATTAATAATTGGGATATAATCAATGAAAAAGGTTTATTCCTAAAGGATAAATTAAGATAAGGAAATAGTCAAAGAAGTAGGCTAAAACAAATTGTTGAATTTAAGTGCCTTAATCACTTCAATGCTTCTAAGTTAACATATATAGTATCAACATGTATAATAAAACCAAGTTATAGAATTATTCCGCTACACATGATAAGAGACATGAAAGAATAAAAAGAGCTTTAAAAATTTTCAAATTTTGCTCTTATTATATTCTGTGATAATACCTGACGTTTCTTCTTTTATCTTTCAAAAAAAGAAAAAATCTGACGTATCATTCTAAGAGAAATAATGCATGAAGGTGTAGCTTGGAATAGGGTTTGGTGCTCAAAGTCAAGTATAAAGGGACTCAATATACATGCATGTGCGAATGTAATACATGTAAGAAAGAGAAGTTGGTACGTATTAACAATCTATCATGGCATGGGATACAGGTGAAGGGAGTCTCGGGAATCAAGTTGAAAATGGCGCAGAGCAACATGTGAAGTATATATACTGGACTCGTGAAAACCAAAAATGTTTGGGAGGTGGGTGTATACATGTTCTCTCTTGTGGTTAAAATTTATACTATATACGTTATGTGAAAGTTATAGAATCCAAGGTAAAGGTAATATGCATGAGCAACTGAGTGCTGGACTTTTATTTATTTATTAATAGCATTCATTGTTCACACTGCTTCCACTCTTCCAGTGTATATTGCTCTTGTCCTGACGATGACGATCATGATGATGAGACAGCCAATTTGTTATCTTAGCTTGCTCGTGATCTTGAAAGGCAAAGAAATTCTTGCCGGCTCCCCATCACATAACTTCATTGCAATCTCATGTCTCTTCAGTCCTTTACATATTGTAATATTTATCCCATTTTATTTAGGTCAAATAACCAAAGCCTAAATCATTTTAACAAAAATATAACCAACTCAATTTTTTTCTTCATTAAATCTATTTTTTATATTTGAAAAGTTTAAATATTTTATGTATCTAATTGAAATCTTTCAAATTTATAAAGAAAAATAGGCAAGAGTAAATGCATGAGTCTAGTAAGAGATAAGGGTGCGTACCACTAAATCTCCCCAGATCCCGCATGTCAATGAAACTTTTACTGGAATGTTGTTGTTGTTATTATTATCAACGTTTTAAAAAATCATTTCTTAAATTATTCATAAGATTCTACTATCACAATAATGCTAATAAGTAAAATTAGTTAAATTAAATTTATAATTTAATAGTATTCCATTAGAATTAATCCTCTTTTCTTTTCTTTTCTTTTCTTCCTTCAAATGTATCCTTAAAATCAAACTCTTAACAAAATAAATCTTAAAAAAAGATGTATCTAAGATATGCAAAGAGTTAATGATGATGATTATTGGGTTATGAATAACTACTAAAATTATAAATAATAAAAAATAATTTATATTTAATAATAATATTTACCCTGCATTGGTATTTGCTTCTAGATTTCTTTTCCTCTTTCTACGAGGATTTGAAACTACAAGAGCAACTCATTAATTATCTCTCATTTGCTAATGGTCACATGAGCATGATCAGATTTTTGTCTAAACGTGAAAACAATAACTAAATAAGACCAATTCAGCATTTCAGCTCTCTACATGATCCCGCGCCGTACTTAATTTGTCACTCACTCCTCACTCTCACATTCAACACTTCACGCAGTTTACTATCTTTGGCTACTATCTGCGTATATTACCTTTCCCAGAAAACTGCAATGGAAGGTTGCAGAAAGTCACCATTGAAGCCATGGAGAAAAGGCCCTACAAGAGGCAAAGGTGGCCCTCAAAACGCCATGTGCGAGTATCGAGGTGTTCGACAAAGAACTTGGGGAAAGTGGGTAGCTGAAATAAGAGAGCCCAAGAAACGAACCAGACTTTGGTTGGGCTCTTTCTCCACTGCCGAAGAAGCTGCCATGGCCTATGACCAGGCTGCTAGGAGATTGTATGGCCCTGAAGCTTATCTGAACCTTCCTCATCTTCTACCTAACTCCAATTCTCTTCAGCACAAATCCCACAAGTTCAAATGGATTCCCTCCAACAACTTCATTTCCATGTTTCCTTCTTCAAGCACGATGCTTAACGTACATGCACAACCGAGTGTCCATATTATTCATCAGAGGCTTCAAGAACTCAAGAAAAATGGGGTTCTTGGACAATCCTCCAACCATGTTGCTTCCACGTCTGATCAATCAAAACTTGATCATAAACTAGACATTGAAATTTCACACCACCAGAATCCTCAGATACCGATGGAGAAAGATGGAGAAATACTATTGCCACCTGAAGAAAAGACGAGAGTGGAGAAACCACAGATTGATCTGGATGAGTTTCTTCAACAGCTTGGCATCCTAAAAGGAGATGAAAACCAACCCGAAGAAAAAAACGATATCTCAGAAAATGACTTTCCAGTAGCTGCTGATTCTTCATCGTTGTGTGGTAGTAATGAACTTGCAGCAATTGCGGAGAAGAGTTTCAATTGGGATTCGCTGATTGATATGCATGTGATTAATGGAGAAAATCATGTAGAAGAGGCACATGATCATACCTTCCAAATTTATGACGTCGAAGAAGAGTTGCAGCCTTTCCCAAGTTCCATTTGGAACTTCTAGCTACGATGGGTCACCAAAACGTTGTATTACGGGATCTACTACAAGTTTCAAGGCCATAATGTCATTTATTTTGGATCATTGGAACAACCTAGATTTCTGTTAGGAATTCAGAAAATGGTTTTGACCGCGATACACATAAACCCACACACACACACAGAGAAAGAGAGAAGTTACCAAAGAAAATGGTTAAGAATGCTCACAGGCTATACTGGTGTTAACTTGTCGTGCTTTATGAGAGTTCGTTTACTAATAGTTTAGTTTCATTCTGTTTAGGTATGAAGCATGTTGTATCACTTTCCTCCATCAATGGATCTTGGACGCATGATAAGGTGACGCAAAGTTCTAATCATAAGAGCTTCGGAGCTCTTTTCTTTTCTTTTCCCTTTCTTGTTACAATGTAATTTCAAGAGTAAATGATGCACTACATTGGAAGTGGCTTACTAGCTCTGATTTCAAATCTTCATTGGAGTAGAGAGAAACCAAGAATGGAAAGGGTTATCCTCAGACCTCTATTGTATAACTCAACATTGGTCCATTGAGCCCTTTGCGGACATAAAAGAAAAAGAAAAAGTAAAAAAAGCAGCCACAGAATGCACGTTTCAAACCCTCCAAATACAAGGAAAATCGGTATCCTATAGCTAAAACTGCTTTAGGCAATAGACAAAAGTGTAATTATAATTATAATTAACGTCGTCTTTTGATTAAGGCAACATAATTCATATTGTTACAAAAAATAACATTGCCATAAGTATAAGGTAACAAAAATTGCCATAAGTATAAGGTAACAAATTTTTTATTAGGCAACAAAATAAAAAATGTTGCTTTAAGTTTTGACAAAGGCAACACATTAGTTAATTCTTTATAAGGTAACAAAGTAAATTTTTTTAGGAAACAATTTTGTAACAATAAACGAAACAATTTATTCTTTCGTTACCAATATTATTTAACTTAAAATCAAACTCCTGTTATTATGTAGGTAACATCCATATATACATTAAAAGAAATATATATATACATTAAAGTATGTCTTAATTGCAAACGTACTAACAAAAAAAGCATTTATGTATGATATATAGTCTATACGGACATAGAAAATTCAACCTTTTAACATATTCAAAATACAAAAACAGAAAAGTCACTGGCTAAAATATTCATATATAATATCGTCCTCCATTCTATATGGAATATAAATGAATTAATCTAAATACTAAACAAAATCAATATGTATTGGTAATCAAAAATTCTTCACGAAGTACCTCTTTGTCCACTCCTAATCATCACCATCCTAGAAAAAGAGAGAGAAGTATATTAGAATTGTAAAACTACTATGTTCACAAATAGGTTGATATATTTAAAGAATGAAATACGAAAATAGAACCTTCATTGGTTGCAATCACCATTCATTCTTGAAGATTACAATCACCAATTAAATTACCTTCATGTTTGATATGTGTTTAATTGATTATACATTTATTCTATAAAACTTAGTGATTAAGAATATAAATGCTTAAGATATTCACTTTAGTTCATAGTTAGTTTTAGATACAATTCAGAAGCGAAAGAGCTAAAATGAGTCGAAAGTTCTAAGTTTGAACCATCTTCTTGAGATTCACAGTCAATTGTCTTCATGAAGCAAGAAGAAGAAGGATTAAAAAAAGAGGAGACAAGAAAAGGTATAAAAATGAAGAGTGCATGTTGAAGAATAATGGCTCACAGTCATGACAAATGTGTTATGGGTGTGATACCTGGGCATGACACTCCTTGTCACGTCCATGCAAAGGAGGTTCAAGGAGGCCATTCACGGCTATGGGTTGACATGCACGCCCATGAAATCGTACCAGCTTACCCGAAAACTTAGTTTTCAGTATAAATACATTGTTCGACTACAAAAATGTTATGAAAGTTGGAGGAATCGTTCCAGGGGTTTCGGGAGGCAAAAAAGGGGTAAAGTTTTCAACCTTTGAAGACCTATAGAGGGCTAGGCTTTCTCAAACTAGTTCGGAGGTGATATCGATGTCGAAGAACTTGATTAAACATTTCTTTCATTGTTTGTTGTTTTTTCTCTTAGAGATTGATTATGTTATCCTGTGGTTAATGCTTAGGTGTTGAGTAAGAATATTTGAATGCTTTATTTGATTGTTTTTATGTAAGAACTCATTACTGGGATCTTCAATATAATCTGTAATTGTTATGTTAAGATTCACTTGTGGCAATTAATGGTTTTTAATCATTAGGGATAACATAACCTAGGTCAAATGACCCGAGTTTGTGTGATTATTCCTTGATTAATTTGTTTTCCTAACTTATAATGTAGCTGTCTACTTAAATCTAGAGAGCTTGTTCTAGGTTGTTCAATAATTAGGTTTAATTAACGATCTCTTCTTAATTAAACATAACCTAAGGGACAACCGAGGTTAACAGATCTTATTGTTAACCTATGATTAATAGTTGCTAAGAGAGGTATTAGAATAAGAACTCAATGAGGTATGTTTAATTATGTGTAGGTCGAGATTGAATTGATGATCGGGTCCCTAACGCATTCATCAATTTTCATCATTTTTGAAAGTTTTCTTTAATTAATTTTCATTAGTTTAGTTTAGTTTTATTTTCTTATTTGAAAACTAACAACGCTACCCATCCCGTAACCTAAACACCCATTGATTTCATTTCAAAAGCTTTACACACACTCTTTGTGAGATCAACCTAGACTCATCACTGCTATACTTGTAGGATTAGTTATTTTGAGTAGTGTTATGATGCACTATGCCAATTTTAGCACCGTTGCCAGGAAGTTAGGTGTTTTAGTTTTTGTTCTTGATTTTAATTGGTATTTTTTACATATTTGTTTATAATTAGTTTCTTTTTAGTTATTTCATGATCTTTTCACTTTTTATTTTTTTTAAATTAGGGTATCACAATTTGAGCCTCCTTCACTTGAGGTTCTTCAGGATAGGGTTTAGGTTAATGATCATCCACCTCTAGCATCTTCCCTATCTTCAAACTTCATAACTCTACTGAGTCCATACACTCTTAAAATATCTCGAATATCTCTTCAACCTTTTCTTCTTCGTTTAATTTCTCCAACCTGCTAGGTAAAGGTGAAGGGTTAGTCTTAAAAATAATTACGAACTCAGTACTTACTTTCGAGCTAAAAGATATATCCATGTCTCCTTCAAGCTCCTTCTCTACTTCTTCTTCATAAGCAATTCCTTGAGTAGTTCTTTCAAGATTCTCAAGCTCCTCTTCACTTTGTAAGGTCTCTAGATTAAAGTCGCTTGGGTACACCTTGGGTTGATATGGTTTTTCCTATTTGCTTTGTGATGCTAGGCAATCAAGAGCTTCCATCATTTGACCCATTGGCTTGCCAAGTTCTGGAGTCTAGATATTGTATCTTAGTGAAATTGTGTTATATTCTGCTAAAGTTAGATAATATCCTCATGGAACTGCTTTACTCCTTGTTGAAATTGAAAAGTATTAGCAGTCATAACATTAACAAATTCTTTTATAGATGTACCTAATTTTTGTTGGTTCTCCAAATCTTGAACATTAGACTTAGTATTCTACAAAAATTACCTTTCATCCTACTAGAATTGCAAAGTATTAGCAGCAACAACATTAACTAAGTCTTCTAGAGATAGACTTGAGTCATGATAAGTAACTTTTAGTCTATATAGGAATTGTTGTGCATCCTACAAACTATCATGGAAATAATTTTGTTGGTTATCCCAACCATAACTAAAGTTTGTATGATCACTCCAAACTTGGTTATAAGATTAGGAATATAAGTTATAGAAGAAATTACTTCTGTTCATGAATTTTTTTAACATATAAACATTAAACAAAAAGTGAAAGTTTTGCCCCTCTATCACCTCCTGAAACCCCTAGAATGATTCCTTAAACCTTTTATAACATTTCTACCAGTAAACGATGTATTTATACTGAAAACTAGGTTTTCAGGTGAGCTAGCAAGATTTCATGAGCATACACGTTGACTCATGGTTGTGAATGGCTAGTTGTCAACTTCCTTTGCATGGGTGGACAAGGAGTGTCATGCCTATGCAACTTATGTTATGGGTGTGAGAGATGTCTCACTCTCATGACACATTTTTCATGGCTATGAGAGATGTTTCACTCCCATGACACATTTGTCATAGCTGTAAAAGATGTTTCACGCCATGAAAATTCATGCATGGCCATGAGCCATTGTTCTTCAACAAGCACTCTCCATTTGTATGCCTTTTCTTGTTTCCTCTTCTTCTAATCCTTCTTCTTCTTGCTCCATAAAGACAAGTGAGTGTGAATCTCAAGAAGACTGTTCAAAAATAGTTTTTTTGACTCACTTTAGCTCTTTTTCTTCTGAATTGTACCTAAAACCAAATATGAACTATAATGAATGTCTTAAGCATTTCATATCATTAATTACTAAATGTTATGGAATAAGTGTATGATCAATTAAGCACAGATCAATGTTCACAGTAGATATAGGTGGAGACCTAATATCATTTGCAATAGTAGCTTTAAAAATCATCAAATGTGCAGGTTCATGTCAAAGAAACCTAAAAATATTACCAAGATATAGACATCCAGAAGAAGAGGGTGCATTAAACGTAGAACATAATTCCATTACCTTTCTCAACTTGAAAGCATCCTTTATTATTTTTCATTATGGTATTATCAAAGTAAATCAAATACCATAATTAGTAAGCCTGAAACTTAGCTAACATAGGACTTTCTAAGAAACCAAAATGTGTTCAGCAATTTAATGATTGTACAAAAATTTAAGAAAATTTTAAAATTTTGTAGGCAGGTATAATGTAATTTTAACACAGAACTATTTAACCTGTCTAGTGAAAAGAGATTAAAGTAAAAGGTACTATAGATTTAGGTAATAAATAGACACAAATTTGAAAATCTGAAGAATTAACTTGAAAATGAATGCAGAAAAGCAAGAGAATCAACTCTGAAACTATCTAGGAATAATATAAGGTTTGTACCAAGTCTATGGTAATAAATATTTATCAGCACGCAGTTTGTAGTGTTGTTGATTGTTAAGCATAATTGTAAAAAATAGCATGATCATCTGCTTATCAAAGTCCTCAATAACTTCCTCAAACAAATCTTTTTAGATTGAACCTGAGGTGTTTGATGCCACATCCAAATATGCAGGTAAATCTTTCACCTGCAAAAACATCCAGTAAAAAATGAGGCTTTACATCACTACCATGATTAAAATCTTCATCCTTAAAATCAAATTTAAGTGAGAAAATGAGAAATAGAGTCCAAACTATCATTTAAATCTTTAACCTAAAAACCAACTTCAAGTGAAAGGATAAATAAGTGTGGCTTGATGAAAGCATTGTTTTCAACCTACCTTTATGTAATAATCAGGCTAGTGGATATTGGCTGTAAGAGTTCCATTAGCAACATGTCCTTGCATCATTATGCAGAACTCATCACCATTTTTATGTTCCAATTTTCTTAATTCTTCCTGCTTAGATTAATAATCAAAACAACAACATAATTATAAAAATAGAAAAAGAAGAGTTTAGTGTAGAAGTTATCAATTCTAGTACCTTTTGTACCGTTTGCTGCTCCCCTTCTTCCATCTTTAGATCATATAAGTGTTGGATCGGAAAAAGAAAACATGCCTTATTTGGAGAAATGGTAGATTTCAAAACTTTTTAAGAAATCATTTTGCAGCGGAAGCAATATATCCAAATCAACAT